>BTPG01000008.1:104178403-104248403 GCA_036245525.1 Semisulcospira habei | reverse complement strand
CCGGAATAGTCTTGCCTTGAAGGTGGACAATGAAGATGCCTCGGTAATATTGGCCGGAAACGAGTTCCACAGTTTGGCCCCTGAGTAAGACAGACTAGTTTTGAATATATCAAGTCGTGGCCTAGGTACTGACAGTTTGTTCCTTGATGTCTTGTATGGTGTGTTAGCATCCTTAAACAAATCCGAGACGTACCGTGGGGTTTTGGATTTTCGGACTTTAAACATTATCACGCCCTTATTGAACAGAAAGAGGTTACGTAACGGAAGCATGTCAAGGGCCCTAAGTCGCTCGTCAGTGCTGTCTCTACTATTAGGAAGGATTAGCTTGGCTGCCCTCCGGTGGAGGGAATTAAGCCTCTTTAAGCACGCATCACTACACCCGTCCCAGACTGTAGATGCGTAGTCAATGTGGGACTGGATGTGAGCGCTGAAGAAGAGTTTTCTAGTTGGTGAGCTCGTAAAGTAAATAAGTTTTGAAAGGAGAAATAGATTTCTGGACACAATTTTGCACACACTGTTTACATGCGCATGCCATGTCAATTGATCGTCTATAATGACGCCTAACAGCCGGCGCTCCTTAACTTGTTTAATCGGCTGACAGTTAAGGGAAAGGCTAAATGGCGGTGGCTTTAGCTGGTGCTTTTGACGTGTAGTGATTAGCATGCACTCTGTTTTAGATGGGTTAAGTATCATGTAGTTGTCTCGGCACCAATTTGGGATGTCTAATAGACTATGTTGCAAAGAAGAATTAATTGTAGATATTTTTGCCGACGACACGTTGAGAGTAGCGTCATCTGCAAACAAATTGCATCGCACATTTGATTGTGAGATACACAAAGGCAAGTCATTAATAAAAATTAAAAACAAGAGAGGGCCTAAAATAGACCCCTGCGGTACTCCATACTTAATGACACCTTCTGAGGAACGCTTACCGTTGACAAAAACATACTGAGATCTATTGCTTAGATAAGATTTAAAGGAGAGAGAGAGAGAGAGAGAGAGAGAGAGAGAGAGAGAGAGAGAGAGAGAGAGAGAGAGAGAGAGAGAGAGAGAGAGAGAGAGAGAGAGAGAGAGAGAGAGAGAGAGAGAGAGAGAGAGAGAGAGAGAGAGAGTGAGAGAACGAGAGGAAGAGAGAGACAGAGAGGAAGAGAGAGACAGAGAGGACAGAGAGAGGGAGAGGGGGAGAGAGAGAGAGAGAGAGAGAGAGAGAGAGAGAGAGAGAGAGAGAGAGAGAGAGAGAGAGAGAGAGAGAGAGAGAGAATGAATGAATGAATGAATGAATGAATGAATGAATGAATGATACTTTATTTCTCATGAATGGACTAGCGCACAATACGCCTCTTTTCGTGTTTGTCCTTGCTAAACTACACCATTAAAAGCAACATTAAAACAACATGTTAACATCACAAACAAGCGGCTACACCCACATGTTATTTGTGTTACATTCCGATATAAGTTCCAAAGTCACTGAAGATTACACACATCAATAGGCAGGGTCTTGGGGGCGGGGGGTGGGGGGGGGGGGGTGCGATGTAAAGTTAGTGCTTATAGACAGCGATTGCACGCTTATGATACAGCACCTCTTGTGTAGGAATTTAGTGAACAGGCAAAATACTACGGTAAAGATAGATATATAAAACTAACAAATGCAAAACGGAGGACCAAAACAATGCGTTAAAAAAGGATATTATTGACATGGCTCTTTTGGACATATTATCTACTTTTCTTTCAAGTTTGCTCTGAGATGTATTTAAAAGCTTTCGTCCTAAACAATGGAAGATGTCTCGTTTGCTGTATACGTGAAGGAAGAGAGTTCCATAAATAGGAGAGAGAGAGAGAGAGAGAGAGAGAGAGAGAGAGAGAGAGAGAGAGAGAGAGAGAGAGAGAGAGAGAGAGAGAGAGAGAGAGAGAGAGAGAGAGAGAGAGAGAGAGAGAGAGAGAGAGAGAGAATCAATGAATGAATCAATGAATCAATGAAACTTTATTTTACAACGGTTTAGGCATTGACATCGTCATCGACACAGCCATTTTACAAACCTGCCGTTGCTAACAACTACAAGACTAACTACAAATATACATACATATAAGTAAACATAATACTTGCAAAGCGATGACAACACTATTCACATAGACAGACATACTCATAGACTCACAGACACCCCCCACCCCACCCACCCCCCTTCACACATAGACAGAGCTAAGTAGTCCAAATGATAATTGAAAAGGATAACAGACTTAATTGGGAATAAATTGGACCCAGCATAAAAAGAAACATATAATACAAGTGGTTGAGTCATCCCTACGAGTGATCCACAAAATATTTGAAGAGACCCTTTTTAAAACAGGCTAGCGAGGAGGCGGATTTTGCATGGTCTGGAAGGGCATTCCAGATAAGTGCCCCTGAGAAGGATAAGCTAGTTTTATATAGATCGATCCTTGGTTTTGGGACTATGAAAAGCTTTCTGATGTTTCCAAGCTTGGACTCAGACTTACGGAACAAAGTGGAGATGTACTCAGGTGTTTTGCGTTTCCACACTTTGAACATAAAGATTGCTTTGTTATATTTAAAATGATCTTGAAGTGGCAGGAGACCTGCTTTTGAGAGCTTTTCTTCAGTGCTAAGGTGTTGATCAGGGCAGATTATTTTGGCCGCTCGTCTGTGTAGGGAATTGAGTCTCTTTAAATGGACCTCACTACACCCATCCCATACCGATGACGCGTAATCGATATAAGAACGTATGTGAGCGTTATAAAATAGTTTACGGGTATCTGAATCAGTATAATATTTCAGTTTTGATAACATAAAGAGATTTTTGGCTACTATTTTGCATAAGGCGTCTGTATGAGCTTGCCATTTTAGCTGACTGTCGATTTTAATCCCCAGTACTCGATGTTCATTTACCTGTTCTACCTGACTACCTTTAAGTGAAAGGTTAAGTAATAGAGGCATTATCTGCTGTTTTTGGCGCGTGGCGACTACCATCGATTTCGTTTTGGCTGGATGAACAACCATAGAATTGTTTATACACCAAGCTGATACTTCATGAAGACTTTGTTGTAGGTTGTCGGAAATTACCTGTATATCTTTACTAGTAGTATGAACTGAGGTGTCGTCAGCAAAAAGGTCGCATTGTACATCTTGGCAAGTAATATGTAGAGGCAAATCATTGAGAGAGAGAGAGAGAGAGAGAGAGAGAGAGCGAGAGCAAATCATTGAGAGAGAGAGAGAGAGAGAGAGAGAGAGAGAGAGAGAGAGAGAGAGAGAGAGAGAGAGAGAGAGAGAGAGAGAGAGAGAGAGAGAGAGAGAGAGAGAGAGAGAGAGAGAGAGAGAGAGAGAGAGAGAGAGAGAGGGAGAGAGAGAATTGAATTGAGTTGAAACTTTATTTTCTAAGGATGAAGACAGTAGGCACGCAGGCCCTTTTACATGTCTGTCCTTAATAACATTTTAAATAAATATAACAGCAGAAAAGGTAAAATGACA
This sequence comes from Semisulcospira habei, assembly GCA_036245525.1. Classification (NCBI taxonomy): domain Eukaryota; kingdom Metazoa; phylum Mollusca; class Gastropoda; family Semisulcospiridae; genus Semisulcospira; species Semisulcospira habei. The sequence continues at coordinate 104,244,922 of BTPG01000008.1, read as the reverse complement.
AATAAATAAAATAAAAAGAAGAGATAATAATAATAATAATAATAATAATAATAATAATAATAAACAGAAATATTTCGCGCGCACACACACACACACACACACACACACACACACACACACACACACACACACACACACACACACACACACACACACACACGTTCAGTCAGATGTAAGGCAGCACAAATGTAACGCATGGTGATTATTACTCAAGTGATGCGTTACAATCACGCACGCACCCACAAACACATACTCACGCGTGCGCATACATTAGATTTAAATGAACCTAAAAGTGATCATATATTACATGAAAAAATATTAACTCTAAGATTTCAACTAAAAACTGAAAGAGTAAAGTTAAAACTTCAAAAGTAAACTATTGAACACTAACCATCAACTGTAACTATTGAGGAATTGAAAATATCACACATAAACACACACAGACACATACACATATTGGCACACGCACATGCGCACACGTGTGCTAGTTGTAAGGCAGCACAAGAATATAGTAAAACAACCATTACTCGAGTGATGCGCTACACACAGATTCAGTCAGATGTAAGGCAGCGCAAGGGTAACGCATGGTGCCTGTTACTCAAGTGATGCGTTACAATCACGCACGCACGCATATACACACACGCACACATACTCACACGTGCACATACAATAGATTTAAATAAACATAAAAATGATCATAGATTAATGGGTAGACCATCGAAACTGATGTTGTCGTCATTGTGCATGACTTCTATTTGTGGGTGCGGGTGTGGCTGGCCAAGCCAATCCTGGAGCCACACCTGCGAGGGTAATGGGGGCACTGGAACGTAGCTGTGGGAAGAGTCGACGCTGTCTTTCTGCGAGCTCTGGCACTGGTGATCCGTTCGCGCCGATTGTGTTCAAAGAGCGTTTCCTGGTGGCGGCACGCCAGCCGGATCTGTCTTGTGCTTGTGCTTCAAGTTCCTTTACCGGGAAGACGCAGTGCATGAGGCTGTCTCTTATGCAGTATTTGAAGCGTTTCTTTGGCCGTCTTTGCTTCCTGTGGCCTTTTGAGAGTGCACCATACAGGAGGTGGCGTGGCATGCGAGAATCATCCATGCGTATGACATGACCTGTCCAGCGGAGTTGTGTCTTTAAGATCAAGGCTTCAACACTCACTAAGCCAGCATTGTCCAGGACTTCCAGGTTTGTCACTTTGTCTTGCCATTTGATGCCCATGAGTGAGCGCAGGGATCTCATGTGGAAATGTTTAAGCTGCTTGATGTGCTTTCTGTACAGCGTCCATGACTCACAGCCGTAGAGGAGGCTGGGAAGAACTACTGCCTTGTAGACTTTGATCTTGGTGGAAAGCTTGACGTTGTTGTTATTCAACACACGAGTGCGCAGGCGACCCAGGGCTTGGCTGGCTTTGCTGATGCGAGCTGCGATTTCCTTGTCGATAGTACCGTCAGAAGAGATGATGCTCCCAAGGTACCTGAACTGGTCGACAGTCTTCAGCTCGGTGCCTTCAATGTACACTTTGGGGGGGGGGGGGGGGGGGGGGGCTCTTGTGCCTGGGGCCGGTTGGTGCAGGATCTCGGTCTTGCTGAGACTGATGGTGAGGCCAAACAGTCGAGAGGCTTCCGAGGACCTGTTGACGATGGTTTGGAGGTCAGTCTCCGTGTGTGCCATCAGCGCACAGTCATCGGCAAACAGCGCCTTAAGGATCAGTCTCTCGATGGTCTTGGTCCTTGCGTTCAGTCGACGGAGGTCGAAGAGAGAGCCGTCTAGTCTGTACTTCAGGTACACTCCCTTCTCAAGGTCGCGTACTGCATGGGTCAGGACACACGTGAAGAACAGGTTGAACATCACGATCACGGGGGCAAGAACACAACCTTGTTTCACACCGTTGTCGAAGGGTGCGGATGTGTCGCCGTTTGACTGGACAACTCCTACCATTCCATCATGGAAGAGGCGGATGATGTTGGTGAACTTCCTGGGGCAGTCGAGCTTTGCGAGGATGACCCAAAGCGCTTCTCTGTTTACGGTGTCGAATGCTTTGGTCAGCTCTATGAAGACAGCGTAGAGGTCCATGTGCTGCTCAATGCATTTCTCCTGGACCTGTCTCACAGAGCAGACCATGTCGACTGTGCTGCGGACGGGTCTGAAGCCGCATTGAGCCTCTTGGTGTGCTTCCTCAGATACAGAGATGATCAGGCGGTTGAGGATGACCCTCGCAAGGATCTTGCCATCAATGGACAAGAGTGAGATCCCTCGGTAATTGGCACAGTCTGCTTTGATGCCCTTGTTCTTGAACAGGGAGACGATTGTAGCATCTCTAAATTCCTGTGGCATGTTCTCCTCTGCCCAGATGCATGTCAGAATGTTGAGGAAGGCATCAAGGGTCTCAGGTCCAACTGCCTTGAAGAGCTCTGCGGGGATGCCGTCCATGCCTGCAGCCTTGCCGGAGCTAGTCTGGTTGATCGCTTTCTTGACCTCGTCCAGGGTTGGCGGGAGGTCAAGGTCATCCAGTGTCGGCTTCTGGGGAATCATGTCCAGGGCCGCGGGATCGACAGTGGTAGGCAGGTTCAGCAGATTTGAGAAGTGTTCTCTCCAGCGCTCAGTGATGCTGCCTTTGTCCATTAGCAAGGTGAAGCCGTCGGCGGAAAAGAGAGGGGCTGTGCTGGGTCTGGCAGGGCCGTAGACAGCTTTCATAGCGCTGAAAAACTTCTTGGAGTTGCTGGACTCAGCAAAGTGTTCAAGTTCTTTTGCTTTGCCGTCCCACCAGGTGTCCTGCATGTTGCGGAGCTCTCTCTGGGCTTTTCTCTGGAGGTGTTTGAAGCGGTCTTTCTTGGACAAGGAGTTGATGTCATTCTGCCACTCTATGAAGGCACTGCGCTTTTGCTCGAGTAGCTTGTTGAACTCTTCATTGTTCTCATCAAACCAATCCTGGTGTACTCTCTGCTTGGGTCCAAGCACGCCTTCTCGCAGACTCCGTCACCATCCCCTTAAACTGGTTCCACATTTCAGTTGGGTTGCCAGTCAACGGTCCATGGGCAGTTAGCAGGTCATCAAGGTGGGACTGGAAGTTTTTCCTTGACGTCCGGGCACTTCAGCTTGGCCAGGTTGAATGCAGGTCGGGTGAGCTTCGGCCTCTTCCTGTGTGCTGGTGCAATGTGCAGGTTGAGGACAGACCGCACCAGCCGATGGTCGGTCCAGCACTCGGCTCCTCTCATGGCTCTGGTGATTCTGACGTCACGAGTATCCCGCTGGCAGACAATGACATAGTCTATGAGATGCCACTGCTTGGACCTGGGATGCATCCATGTTGTCTTGTACTTACTAGCCAGCCTGAAGAGGGTGTTGGTGATGGCGAGTCCATTCTCAGCGCACAATGTCAGCAGCAGCAGGCCATTGCTGTTCATCTTGCCCAGCCCGTGTGGGCCCATCACTCCTTCCCAGCATTTACATTCGCGCCCAACTCGAGCATTGAAGTCACCAAGCACGATGAGTTTGTCACTTGCAGGAGTGGACTTCAGGAGGGAGTCGAGGTTCTCATAGAACGCCTCCTTGTCGTCATCGGCGTTGGTTAGTGTCGGAGCATAGGCACTGATGATAGTGACATGTCGGGTGTGGGAGATGGGTAAACGGAGCTTCATCAATCGTTCGATTATGCCAGTGGGAAGAGAAGGCAGCTGTCGGAGGAGCGTAGTGCGGACGGCGAAGTCAACTCCGTGTATCCTGTCTTCGTTCTCAGCTTTGCCCTTCCAGAAAAAGGTGTACCCACCCTCAGGTTCACAGATCGAGCCTTCGTCAGCAAATCTGGTTTCGCTAAGAGCCGCAATGTCGATTTTATATCTCGCCAGCTCCCTGGCTATGAGGGCTGTTCTTCTGTGTGGTCTCTTCGTCTGATCTCTGTCCAACAGGGTTTGTACGTTCCACGTACCGAGAGTAAGTTTCTTTTTTTGTTTTTCTTTTCGACCGCATAAAAGGGTTAAACCGCCAGCCGCGGTAAGCTGACCGGTTTATGTTGGGCAGGCAATGTTTGGAACACCTTTTCTAGTTCCCTCTCTTACTAGGGTGAGTAGTGCTGTCCTGAAGAGGGCTGCTCAGTCGCCTGGGATGCTGCCGAACTTCCCTGCTGCCCCTGGTACAGGGAAGAGCGACCACTGGTCCACAGACCGCCTACGTGTAGGTTCGGAGCTGCGACTCCCAGTAGTAACCTCTACCTGTCGTTTCGCCCGTTCCCCATCGCCGCAGGACTTCTGGAGGAGGCAGAAGAAAAAAAAAGAAGATGAAGTGGCAGATTTGGTGAAGGTGAAGGTCCATGCACAAAACCTGCGCGTGAAGGAGATTTTGGTGGAGAAGCTGTTGCGCTGGAGCAACCCCACCCTCTCGGCCGCATAAACAGAGTCCAGTGGCACGATGAGACGTTACAACTGGTAGCTTCCTTGGCTGCAGTGGATGGCCATGCCTTCTTATGTGCTCTGACATGCCCTATGCACTCCACAGTGCACTGCTGACCCGCCCTCTTGGCCGTTGAACCCTTGTTTGGGTTTCCTCCGCCCAGTCGGCCGGTGACAGACTTTGTATGCTAGGATGAGCAAGTTCTGCCTCACTAAGGGTTTGAGACCCCCGGTTTCCCCTCACTTGGTTTAGCCAGCCAGTCGAAGCTGTTGCCCGTGGTGTGGCCGCTGCGCATGCTGCAGCTACGCGGAGCCACAAGTGAGAGTTGAGTGTCAAAGTGGGGACCTAAACTGGTGGACTACTCTCTAACCTTCGAGAGGCGACTTGTTCCCCCATTATAGGTGAAACCCCCTCCTTGAATACTCGATCCAGACACCATATGATCATAGATTATATAAACAAATAAGATAAGTTTAAAGTTAAAAATTCAAAAGTAAACTATTGAACACTAACCATCAACTGTAACTATTGAGGAATTGAAAATTGTACACACACACACACACACACACACACACACACACACACACACACACACACACACACACACACACACACACACACACACACACACACACACACACACACACACACACACATTCAGTCAGATGTAAGGCAGCACAAGGGTAATGCATGATGCCTGTTACTCGAGTCATGCGTTACAATCACACATGCACGCACACAAGTGTGCCAGATGCGACTCGAGTGATGCGTTGCACCACACACACACACACACACACACACACACACACACACACACACACACACACACACACACACACACACACACACACACACACATTCAGTCAGATGTAAGGCAGCGCAAGGATAACGCTTGATGCCTATTACTCGATGATGCGTAACAATCAGGCACATACACACACACATGCACACATTTGAGCGTGCAAATACGGTGCAAGTTGAATGTATGATAGCAGATCAAAGTAGCATGATACGGAATCAGAATTAATGATCATCTTTATGATACTATTAATAAAGTTTATAGATACATCTAATCTGTTCGATATTTCTGAGTAAATACTGTAGTAGCTGGGCTTTGAAGGAGCTCACAGACTGTGCTGATTTAATCTTTTTGGGGAATGCGTTTCACAGTATTGAACCCGAGTAAGAAAAAGACGTCTTGAATATGTCTATTCTGGGCTTTAGAACTACCAGGTCATTTTTACGTGTGTTGTAATGTGTGCAATAAGTCTTGAAAAGATTAGATATGTCAGCTGGTGTTTTTCCTACTGTAGCCTTATATACCATTACTAACTTATTAAAAACAAAGTGTTGACGGAGAGGGAGCATACGAAGTAATGCAAGGTTTTCGTCGGTACTGCTTTGTTGTGGAATGTTTTATCTAATATATATTTCGCTGATCGCCTATGGAGTGAGTTTAATCTTTTAAAATTTGCATTGTTGCAGTCACCCACACAGATGAGACATAATCAATATGCGATTTAATATGCGCATTATAGAATAGTTGTCTTGTTTTTCTGTCAGTGACATTTTAGTTTAGCAAGAAGAAACAAATTTCTTGAGACCACCTTGCATATTATCTTATCTGTTTGGCTCTGCCAGCTGAGACAGTTATCAATGTGTGTGCCAAGTACTCGATGTTCTTTAACTTGCTGAATTTGTTCTGATCCCAGAAACAAGTTCAAAGGAGGGGGATTGGGTTGATAATTTTGTCTGGTGTCGACGAGCATGCACTTTGTTTTACCAGTGTTTGGAATCATGAAATTATCAGCACACCATATTGATGTAACATTTAGACTTTGCTGAAGGGTGAGGTTGACACTGAAAACATTTGTATCAGAAAAGTCTAATGTGCCATAATCTGCAAAAGGGCTGCATAGTGACTCCAGTGGGAGAAATATGCAGAGGAAGATCATTTATAAAAAGAGAAAATATTAAGGGGCCGAGTATTGATCCCTGTGGCACATCATGACGAATTATACCCTCTGCATAGTGTTTGCCATTTACAAGAACAAACTGAGTTCTATTCAGTCTCTAGGTATGACTGAAAAAAAAAACGCCACAGCGTTGCTACTAAGGCTATATGCTCTAAGTTTCTGTATAAGTAGATTATGATGGACTAAGTCGAAAGCTTTGCTAAAATCTAAGAATACTGTCCCTGTCGTTTGCAGTCTGTTCATTGCATCGAGCCATCTATCAATCAGATGAATCAGCTCTGTATGACAAGAATGGCGTTGTCGAAAGCCTGATTACAAGGGGTGTAAAACTTGATGATTTTCCAGTATCTGCTGTAAATGATGATGAATATGTTTTTCTATTGGTTTCGACAAAGCCGAAGTAAGGAAATGGGCCTAAAGTTATTTGGCTCAGAACGATCTTTAGTTTTGGGCAAATGAATGACTTTTGCTTTCTTTAGGATGGACGGAAATGTTCCCTGTCGAATACAAAGATTGTAAATATACGTCAGAGAATCAACAACATATGGGAGAGCTAGTTTTAATATTGCAATACTAATACCTTCATGACCAGGTGATCTCTTATTTTTTTAGCTGAGATATAGTTTTACCAACGTCATAATCCGTTATAACAGGAATGTTGAAAATACTTGAGCTTTTCGGCACAGAATTTATCATGTACGTCTGATATCTGTGACATGTTTGGACGACTTTGTAATAGGACATCAGCAGCAGATAGGAGATGTGTATTAAATGTATCCGCTGAGACACTGGTGCATGCTGGCTTTTGTTTAGATTTTGTAAATGTGTTCAGGGCGCGCCACACTGTAACTGTGTCCCTTTTCTCATCAATGATCCGTTTAAAGTGACACCTTTGGGCTTCACGAACAAGCTACTTTACCTTATTTCGCTGTTTACGATAGGCATCAAATTCCTTGTGCTTTTTAAGTTCATTATGCAGTGACATAGCATCCTTGATATCTTTATTTAACCACAAGAGAGGCTGTGCACCTTTTACACGTTTTTTCTCGGTATGGTGCACGTTTATCCAGTACACTTAGAAAAAGCTCATACTATTCTGCAAGCGCAGTATTGGGATCCGTGTAATTATAAACTTGACTGAAACATACTTGACAGAGATCCGATAGGAAAACATCTTTGTTAAAGTGTTTATAAGATCTGAATTTAATAGTGATGTGTTGGTGATTTTTGGGGGCGTCGGTCACCTTTCAGAGCCCAGCTACAACAGACGGGGTAATGGTCACTAATAGTAACCTCGGGCACCTGCACCCCTAGTACTCTAGTCTTGTTGTTTGTGTAAATATGGTCGATCAATGTTGAGGAATGGGCAGTTACTCTTGTTGCTTTAGTGACCAACTGTTTGAGACCAAACAAAGTAAGAGTAGTTTTCCAAGCAGGATTAAAAGGGGAAAAAATGATGTTAAAGTCGCCTAAGATTATATAGATCAGAAGTACATTTGGTTGCATTGTCCATAATTTCCGTAAATGCGTCATACCATTCAAAAGTGGCTGAGGGACTTCGATAAACAAAGCAGATTAATAATGGGATGGCTTTGCTTGCTTTTAGCTCAATCCAAACGCTTTCCACTAGGTCTGATTCTAGATCTGTCTTTCTTCGAGCGCAATCCCTAATAGAATTGTTTAAATACACGGCTATACCCGTGTGTTTAGGGGAAACAGGATCTCGACGAAATACATGAAAACCCGGGATAGAAATGGCTTCATCTCTGATGTTAGAGCACAGTCATGATTCAGTTATTCCAAACACGTGGAAAGCGTTTGGTTGACTCAACATGACACATACATTTGGAACTTTGTTATACAAATGATATATATTTCAATGTCCTATAAGCAGCTGATGCGTATCAGGCTTGTCTGTAGACCTAACTGATGTAGAAAGATAACAATAAATCAACACCTATGACCAAGAGAAAAAGATATATATTATTGTATAGAGGTGTGTTGTTTTTCAGTGAGAGAGAGAGAGAGAGAGAGAGAGAGAGAGAGAGAGAGAGAGAGAGAGAGGTGAAATGAAATGAAACTTTATTTTTCAAGGATAAATGATTAGGTACCTTCAATGACCTTTTTTCAATCATGTCCTTGCTAAGCTATATAGCACGCACGTAAACACACATACACATAATTTTATATATAAAAGTATACATAATAGTGAAAAGTACAGGGAACAATAATTCCATTTCAAATAATCAATGCTCACATTACACCACACAGACACACACACACACACACACACACACACACACACAGAGAGAGAGAGAGAGAGAGAGAGAGAGAGAGAGAGAGAGAGAGAGAGAGAGAGAGAGAGAGAGAGAGAGAGAGAGAGAGAGAGAGAGAGAGAGAGAGAGAGAGAGAGAACAATGAACAATGAACAATGAACCTTTATTTTCCAACGGTAGAAGTTATTGGTAACAGGACCAGTTTTCAAACTTGCCGTTGCTACATCTACTACATAAATGACATAGACGTGTAAACATACACATACCACACACTGACGCATGTATGCACTCGCTCACGCACGCACGCCCGCACATACGCACGCACACGCACGCTCACACACACACACACACACACACACACAAACACAAACTTGCACACGCACGCACTTAGACACACACGCACACATACACAATGCTCTCGGACACGCATTCCAGACATACGTACGCGCATACCGCGTACGCACAAAAATATAAAATGAGTAAAATTGCAAAGTAAAGCAATACACAGAAAACCATTAAGTACATTAGAATTCACACAGCAAAGGCAAATATGTATATATGTGCTCTCTCTCTCTCTCTCTCTCTCTCTCTCTCTCTCTCTCTCTCTCTCTCTCTCTCTCTCTCTCTCTCTCTCTCTCTCTCTCTCTCTCTCTCTGTGTCTCACACACCCACACACACACAGCATGCACACACACACAGCATGCACACACACACACTCACACACACACACACACACACACACACACACACACACACACACACACACACACACACACACACGTGAACGCGCGCCCAAAAATATCGCGTACACACATATGAAGGCAAAAACATTATAGATAGAACATGCAGTATTCAATGTACTCTTGACACTCAGATATTATTATGGTCCACTGTATATTATATATATATTAAAAAAAAGAAAAAAAAGAGAGACGCTCTCTCTCTCTCTGTCTCTCTCACTCTCGCACACACACACACAAACATTCTCACACACACGCACATTCACACATCTGAACACACGCGCAAGTTATCCCTGTACTGTACTGATTAGATTACGTCAGAGATTCTAGGTGTTTGAAGAGGCTGACCCTAAATGAGGTGAGCGTCTTTGCGTTTCTGATTTCTGCAGGAATAGAATTCCAGAATGAACTTCCCGAGAATGACAAACTGGTTTTGAATAAATCAATACGCGGCAGGGGTACTTTGAAATGGTGTCCATGTCTAGAAGCTACAGATATCCGTTCTGAGAAAAAAGAACTCAAGTACAGTGGACATGATTGCTTGTACAGCTTGTACATCAATACACCTTTATTGAACTGAAAGTGATGGGATAGAGGGAGCATTTTTAAAGTTTTAAGCTTTTCGTCAGTTGAGAGTTCGGGATCGGGAAATATAAACTTAGCAGCTCTCCTATGTAGGGAGTTCAGCCTCTTCAAATGTACATCACTAGAACCATCCCACACTGTTGATGCATAGTCTATGTGCGATTTGACATGAGCATTGTAGAAAAGAAGACGCGCATCTGTGTCAGTAATTGTTTTCAATTTTGACAACATATACAGGCCGCGGGAAACCCTTTTGCACACATTATTAATATGCAGTTGCCATTTAAGCTGATCATCTATAGTGACCCCCAGGAGGCGGTGGTGTGATACTTGCTCAATTGGGCTGCCGTTTATACACAGACTAAGAGAGAGCGGGCATAGCTGGTGCTTTTGACGTGTGGTTATAACCATACATTCTGTTTTTGACGGATTCAGGGACATGGAGTTAGAATGACACCAGTCGGTGACCTCATGCAGGCTTTCCTGCAGACGCGTGCTAATTGCAGCTACATCTTTGTGAGGAGTATGTAGTGTGCAGTCGTCAGCAAACATGTCACAAGAAATATCGCGGCAACTAATATGCAGTGGAAGGTCATTGATAAATATGCAGAACAGCAATGGCCCGAGGACAGAGCCCTGAGGCACTCCGCTTTTGACGAGACCATACGAGGAGTAGGATCCATTTAACAGTACTCTTTGCTTCCTTCCGCTTAAATATGAAGTAAACAATGAGACAGCACCTGCATTGCAGAGATATGCTTGAAGTTTTGACAAAAGAATGTTATGATTTACAAGGTCAAAAGCTTTCTTAAAATCAATAAAGATCGACCCAGTTATTTGGGAGTTATTCATGGATGCTAGCCACGCATCAATAAGTCTTGTCAGTGCCGTGTGACAAGAATGCTTGGGGCGAACGCCGGACTGAAATACGTGCAAAAGACTGCGACTCTCCAAATATTGATAAAGGTGTTTGTGCACGTGTCTTTCAAGAGGTTTGGAAAGGCTGGATAATATTGAAATGGGTCTATAGTTATTAACATCAGAGAGATCTTTTGATTTAGGCAAAGGGATAACCTTGGCTTGCTTCAGTTCTGATGGAAACATATTTTGTTGGATACATAAGTTATAAATATACGTTAACGATTCTACTGTATAGGGAAGGGACAGTTTCAGTATTTTAGGGCTGATCTCGTCAGGTCCCGATGATTTTTTGTTTTTCAGTGACCCGATCAGTTTTCCTACTTCATACACAGCTAGAGGCGGTATAGAGAATGGGGGTTTGTCCTTAGTCTTCTGCTTACAGAAGTTAAGCAGGGCCTCCGGGCATGTGTAAGACGCGTTACCGCTTGAGGGTATGATTGACTCGGCAACAGACAGAAAATGTTTATTAAAAGTGTCTGCAGTAATACTAGAAGGAATGGCTGACGATTTCTTGCTGTTACCTCGGGTGACGAGATTAACCGCGCGCCAGAGTGCGGCAGTATCTCTGTCTTCTTTAATCATTCGTTCAAAGAGGGACTTCTGAGCCCTGCGTACCATAGACTTGACACGGTTACGTTGTTTTTTGTATTCGCTAAATAGCTTGTGTCTCCTTAAGTCATTTCTCAATCTCATAGCTTCGATTATTTCTTGGTTTAGCCAAGGCGGTAACGTGTGGTTTTTAACCCGCTTTTGCCGCAAAGGGGCGTGTTTGTTAAGTACTCTTGTAAGGAGTCCATACCAAACAGCCAGAGCCTTTTCAGGGTCAGTTTCGTTATTAACGACATTAAATGGTGTTTGATCAAGGTCTGCTAGAAAAGCAGACTGATTAAACTGTTTAAAATGAGCGATACGTTATAGTTGTGTGCCCGTTCTTACGATGCACTGGCAGTTTTGTTGACCATGAACACACAGTAGGAAAGTGATCACTGATGCTGAGGTCAGGAACACTAACATTGAATACACTAAGGGGACGGTTGGTGTAAATGTGATCAATGACTGTTGCGGTTGTTTTTGTGATCCTAGTAGGGGCCGAAACTAACTGTTCTAAGCCTGTTTGTGTGGTGATGCAATCCCATGCGGTATGGGGCTTCAACATATCTATGTTAAAGTCGCCTAGTAGCAACGCGTCACAGTTAGGTAAGCCAACTTTTTCTACTGCATGCAAAAAAATCATCGTACCATTCAAACTTGGCTGCTGGGTTACGATAACAAAAGCCGACGAAGACGGGTTTAGTTTTTGGAGCCCTAAATTCCAACCAAATGCACTCAATTTCCGGAGTTTCTAAGTCCTCACGCCTTTTTACTACATGTTGGATTGAGTTATGGATGTAAACGGCAAGCCCAGTTTGACCAAGTACACGAGGGTCACGTCGAGTGATGCTAAAGTTAGGTATGTGAACGGCTTCATCGCTTATGTCCGAGTTAAGTCGCGTCTCACTAAGACCAAACAGGTGGAATGGTTCAGACGAGTCATAGAAAAACATTCAAATCGGCCACCTTGTTAAAAAGATGGTAGATGTTCAAGTGACCAGTTTGAAGGCTTCCGTGTGTCTGAGCATTATGGATCATGTTAAATTCTAATTCTCACAATTGAAGTGCAACACAATACAAAAATATAAACAGAGAGAATAAGAATAAAAGTGTCAACGCAGTAAAACGCGGCTGAGAGAGAGAGAGAGAGAGAGAGAGAGAGAGAGAGAGAGAGAGAGAGAGAGAGAGAGAGAGAGAGAGAGAGAGAGAGAGAGAGAGAGAGAGAGAATGAGAGAGAGAGCAGTTACGCAAACCTTCGCCTTGTCGATGACAAATTTACGTAAGGACAAAAAAAAATAGCACACGAGAGCGCTCAAGATGTTTATGTAAATCCTGTTGGTTTTGCGCTTTGCTGCACTTCACATTGTCTTTAGGGGGTTTACCTGTTCAAACGCACGTAAGCTCGCCCAATGAACAAAAGACCATCAGGCAGACGTCGGCCGCTGTCGGCCCGCGCACACGCGGGCGCCGACTGTGGCCTGACGGTCTTTGCTTACTGGGCAGTCTGCATTCTAGAGCTGAGCAGCAAAAAGTGTTCAACATAAAACGTCCCTTTTATAGCAATAATCTAGTCTGCCTTTCCTCTTCTGTTTGCATTTGGGGGGTAGGGGGGTGGGGGTGGGGGTGGATGGGTGGGTGGTTGGTGTGTGTGTGTTTGTGGGGAGGGGGGGGGGGGGCGGAGCGCTCTTTCCAATTTAGTTATTTTATACAGGCAAAGATGTGTAAAAATATCGTTCGGTAAATGTTAATATCGACCTGTCTGCATGAATAAATGCACTCCATGTGAACCCTTCCAGAAATTGTGGCTCGGACATTGACTGCCAGATACTGTATAACCTCGTCTGCCTTTGGCGCACGGACATGAAAGAAACAAGCAAGAGGCATGGATCCTCATGAGCCCCCACAACTGCGGAGTCTTGCCTTATTTTCCGCCAATGAAGTGGTTAACCCTTTTAGCCTCAAGGTTCCATTTCTCAAATTTTGGAGGATGTTGCCTAACGACTATGAACCAGTTGCAGGAGATGGATTGACCATGATAATTTAAGGGTAGTGCCAGATTAGCTTGCTGCCTGAAGATAATCTGGTACCACCCTTGAATTATCATGGCCAAGCCATCTCCTGCTGTAGGGATCCGGGGCTAAAAGGGTTAACGGTAACCTCTCTCTCTCTCTCTCTCTCCTAATATCTCAATCCTTGGAATATAAAGTTTCGTTTGTTCGTTTTCTCTCTTTCTCTCTCTCTCTCTCTCTCTCTCTCTCTCTCTCTCTCTCTCTCTCTCTCTCTCTCTCTCTCTCTCTCTCTCTCTCTCTGCGTCCTAAGATCCACTGAACAGCAATAACGGTTTACGATATCATAATGCCGGTTTATGATTACATAATTCAGCATCCCCCGCCACCGAATGAGATAAAAGGGAAAGCGCAATCGCCGCATGGACACAACGTTCCCTGTATATGACTGCAGTAAACTTTTGCCGAAGGCGGTGCCGCTTCTTTTAAACAATCCAGTCTGTACGCCAGCGCCTCACAACTGCATGAGGCATAGGTATTAATTCTCACGGGTCTATGCAATATCTGCATGCGGAATGCATTCGCAGGTAAAAACCTGTGGTTGGACATAAGAATTTTGGTCCCTCTGATCTAAGTTGGCTCGATGATTTTAGAGAGAGAGAGAGAGAGAGAGAGAGAGAGAGAGAGAGAGAGAGAGAGAGAGAGAGAGAGAGAGAGAGAGAGAGAGAGAGAGAGAGAGAGAGAGAGAAATGAAATGAAATGAAAAGAAATGAAACTTTATTTTTCAAGGATAAATGATTAGGTACCTGCAATGACCTTTTTTCAGTCATGTCCTTGCTAAGCATGCACGTAAACACACATACACATAATTTTATATATAAAAGTATACATAATAGTGAAAAGTACATGCAACAATGATTCCATTTCAAACAATCAATGCTCACATTACACCACACACACACACACACACACACACACACACACACACACACGCACACACACACCATCACACACACACACACACACACACACACACACATTCACACTGATATATACCAGTCCGCACACACACACACACACACACACACACTCACACACACACACACACACACACACACACACACACACACACACACACACACACACACACACACACACACACTGACACCAAGCACAACATCGAACATTAAACATTAAAAAAATTATGATGTTATGCTGCAAAAGAAATGACAAAGAACACCTCAGCAAGTCTAAAGTATTGTGATACATTAATATGAATAAGGAAATGTTTCTGCAGTCAATGAAGGTATGGGAAAAAAAGAAATATGAACAATATGTTTTCACATGTTCTTAATAAAATTATGCAGTTGGTTCTTGAACGTTCGTAAAGAAGGTGCTGCTTTAATGTCTGCAGGAACGGTGTTCCATAATTTTGCACCAGAGTAGGAGAGGGACGTCTTGTAAATATCTAAGCGGGACCTTGGTACTAGCAGATTGTTCCCTGATGTTCGACTAGCTCTGTGGGCAAGTGCGAACAAATTAGAGAGATAGGCTGGTGAGTCTGAGAGGGTGATTTTGCGCATGAGTACCAACTTATTATAAATGAACTGCTTGTCAAGTGATAGGATATCCAGCAACTTGAACTTGTAATCAGTACTAATGACTTGCATGGGTCTGTCAACGATTAATTTGATTGCCCGCCTGAGAAGCGAATTCATCCTTTTGAGATTAGCATTACTGCTCCCATCCCAAACTGAGGAGGCATAATCCAAATGTGGCTGAATATGGGCACAGTAAAAAAAAGTTTCCTTGTTGGTTCGTTAGTAAAAAAAATCTTAATTTTGACAGTAAGAATAAGTTTTTTGATACTGTTTTACACACTTTGGTAATATGGTATTGTCAACACAGTTTGTCATCAATGATGATTCCAAGCACACGCTGTTCCTTGACTTGCTCAACAGACTGCCCATTCAAATAGAGCTGTAGAGGAGGCGGGTTCAGCTGATGCTTTTGTCTAGTAGTAATTAACATACATTTGGTTTTAGTAGGATTCGAAATCATATAATTGTTTTGACACCATGTGGAAACATCATTCACGCCGCTTTGTAGGGACTGGGTTATACAGGATGCATCTGGCGATGACACGTCAAGAGTTCCATCACCAGCAAAGAGACTACAGATTAAACAGAGGTCGGATATATGAACGGGAAGATCGTTTATAAAAACTGAAAATAATAATGGACCGAGGACGGATCCTTGTGGTACTCCGTGCTCTATCACCCCCTCACGTGAGTTTGTACCATTCACACAGACGTACTGTGTGCGCCCATTTAGATATAATGTAATGAAGGCAAGGGTGCCATTACTCAGCTGATAGGCAGCAAGCTTTTTAATTAAAAGATCATGGTTGACAAGATCAAAAGCTTTAGAAAGGTCCAAAAATACCGCTCCAGTCATTTGTCCATTATTCATAGCAGTTAACCATCTGTCAACCAGGTGAACCAAAGCTGTGTGACAAGCAAGAATGTCTCGCACGAAAACCAGACTGTAGTGGATGAACGAGTTTGTATTTATCTAAGAAATGTTGTAAATGTGTGTGGATATGTCTTTCAATCGGTTTTTGACAGAGTTGTCATCAGAGAAAAGGGTCTGAAATGGTTAGGGTCATTTAAATCTTTTGTTTTAGGTAGCGGTATTACCTTTGCCGTTTTCAGACCAGACGGAAATTAAGAGAGAGAGAGAGGGAGAGAGAGAGAGAGAGAGAGAGAGAGAGAGAGAGAGAGAGAGAGAGAGAGAGAGAGAGAGAGAGAGAGAGAGATGATGATGAATCGTTATTTATTCAGGATAAAGCTATTAGGCAACTCAATGCCTGTCTTACAAGCTGTCCTGTAAACAAACAACATAACAGGAAAATAAACAGAGCATGCAAATACTAACAATAATAATAATAAGAAGAAGAAGAAGAAGAAGAGGAAGAAAAACTACGGGAAAAAAACGCAATGGAGAATTTGTAACTGCCTCCGATGCAAAAAGCAAGAGAACGAAACGCGTGCACAGCATTAATATTATACTCATCTAAGACAGTGTCATAGAATCAGCAGCATCAATAGCGTATAGTGACACCGACAACACAATAGATGATCAGGTAGCAAATTTAAGGAGAAAGAGAAAAAATTTGACGTTTACGTGTTATCAGCAGAATTATTTTTATATGGCAAACTGTGAAGTCACGCTGATTGGAAGTGAGTGTGCAATGCACGTTTAAAATGGATTTTATCGCAAAATGATTTAATGTTTAATGGCAATGAGTTCCAGACAGAACTACCAGAAAATAGAAGGCTGGACTTGTAGAGATCTATCCGTGGGCGGGGTAAGTGAAGCAAGTCATTCCTCGTATGTAGGTGATGCCGAGGGCTGAAGTTAAATATCATGCGCAGATATTCCGGGGCTTGATAATGAAATATTTTGTGCATGAGGACGCATTTGTTAAATTTGAGTTGTTCCTTCAGTGTAAGCAGGCCAAGGGATTTTATTTTCTCAGCCGTGGAAATAGGGTTAGGAATAATTAACTTGACTGAACGACGATACAGCGAGTTTAGTTTTTTTAAAATGAAGTTCACTGCATTCGTCCCACAAAGAGGACGCATAGTCACAGTGGCTTTTAATGTGTGCGTGAAAGAACAATGTACAGCACTTTGTACTAAGAATATGTCTAAGTTTAGATAGCAGAAATACATTCCTGGACAAGGTTTTGCACAAACTGTCGATATGTGGCGACCAGTTCAGCTGGTCGTCAATTACAACTCCCAGTAGGCGGTGCCTGGATACTTGTTGGATAGGTTTATTGCCAAGTGACAGTTTCAGAGGGGCAGGATGTAGCTGACGCTTTTGGCGGGTTGTTATCAACATGCTTTTGGTTTTAGAAGTACTGATTAGCATGCGATTTTGCGCACACCAATCGGACACTTCATCGAGACTCTGCTGGAGGATACAATTTAGCGTCGTTTCACGTTTGTCTGATGTATGCAGAGTTGAATCGTCAGCAAAGAGTTCGCATTTAACCTCAGGATTTGAGATGGAAAGAGGTAGATCATTGATGAATAAAGAAAATAAAAGAGGCCCTAGGATAGATCCTTGGGGAACTCCGTGCATCACTATACCTTCTTTCGAATACCGCCCATTTGAGTACACCTTCTGTCGGCGGTTACTGAGGTAGGAGGAGAAAAAAGCTATAGAGTTCGAATCAAGCTTATATACTGAAAGTTTCTTTAAAAGAATGTTGTGATCGACTAAATCAAATGCTTTGGTTAGGTCCAGAAAAACTGCACCATTTAATTTGGAATTGTTTATTGATGAGAGCCAAGAGTCAACAATGTGAACGAGGGCAGTATGACATGAGTGTTTAGGTCTAAAACCAGACTGAAGAGATACGAGGAGGCGGTGATTCTCCAAGAATTGGAGTAGGTGCTTATGAACGTGTCTTTCTAGTGGCTTCGATAATAGTGATAACACTGAAATAGGACGGAAATCGTTTGGACTTTTGGGATCTGTACATTTGGGAATGGGGACAACTTTTGCATCTTTCATGGCATCTGGAAAAATACCTTGCTTGATAGAAAGGTTGAATATAAATGTCAAGGTGTCAGCTGTGTATGGAAGGGACAATTTCAGTACCATGTTGTTTATTCCATCCAGGCCACACGATTTACTTGTTAGAGTAGAAATATATTTACCTACTTCAAACACTGTCATAAGAGGTATGGAGAATGACGCACCTGTTGCAGACTCACAGTGTGTGCGCAGTTTATCAGAACAACTGTAACTATCAGTGCCACTGGAAAAAGACTGTACAAGGGACTCAGCAATATTTAAAAAGTGGGAATTGAAGTCGTCTGGAGTTATGCCTGGAGAGGTAGCAGCATTGATGGAACTCCTCTTCTTTGTAAACAAATTGATTGCATTCCAGACACTTCGGGTATCTTTACCCTCTGCGATAACTTTTTCCGCAAGCGTTTTCTGTGCTTTTCTAACTAAGGATTTTACAAGATTACGTTGTTTCTTAAAATCCGCAAACTTTTTCTGTCGTTTTAAGTCATCTCTTATTTTCATTGCGTGAATGATGTCCTTTGACAAGAGAGAGAGAGAGAGAGAGAGAGAGAGAGAGAGAGAGAGAGAGAGAGAGAGAGAGAGAGAGAGAGAGAGAGAGAGAGAGAGAGAGAGAGAGAGAGAGTGAGAGAGAGAGAGAGAGAGAGAGAGAGAGAGAGAGAGAGAGAGAGAGAGAGAGAGAGAGAGAGAGAGAGAGAGAGAGAGAGAGAGAGAGAATGACAATGATTCTTTATTTTACAACGGTGAAAGTTTTGGCTGGCACAATCATTTTTCGAACTTGCCGTTGCTACTCTAATCTACAAATAATGCACAAAGTGTAAAAATATTATATTGAAAAAAATAGTGATAAATGATATAAAAACAAAACAACAACAACAACAAAAACGTGCACACACATAAACACACACGCACACACACACACAAACACGCGCATGCACGCACACACTGAGTAATACAGGGTCGCAGTGAAAGTATTAAGATAATGACTTGAGGTATTTGAAAATACTGGCTCTAAAATACGGAAGGGTCGTTGATGTTGTAACTTTCCTAGGCAAAGTGTTCCACAGGCTATGGCCTGAGAACGCTAAACTTGTCTTGTAGAGATCGATTCTAGGTCGTGGTACAATAATGAATTGCCTTGATCTTGAGAGAGAGAGAGAGAGAGAGAGAGAGAGAGAGAGAGAGAGAGAGAGAGAGAGAGAGAGAGAGAGAGAGAGAGAGAGAGAGAGAGAGAGAGAGAGAGAGAGAGAGAGAGAGAGAGAGAACTGAAATGAAATGAAACTTTATTTCTCAAGGATAAATGGTTAGGTGTTAGGTACAGAGAAAGAGAGAGGGGAGAGGGGTGGGGTGAGTGTGTGTGTGTGTGTGTGTGTGTGTGTGTGTGTGTGTGTGTGTGTGTGTGTGTGTGTGTGTGTGTGTGTGTGTGTGTGGGCGGGGGCGGAGGGGGGAGGGGATTTGAGTGTGCGATTGGCCAAATGAACCGTTATACGTCACTCTGCCATCTGCAAAAGACATAGATACACATGTGCACCTGCAGTTGCAGGACTCATATCATTGCACATCTATGCATCTGTGTCGCTGGCCTCATCTGGAACTCATTGATCCGCAGACGAGAATTCACTAGGTTTCTGGATGTTTGATTGATTCCATGAGTCGTCACTGATTCGTAACTGTGTAGCTACGTATGACAACCCAGGTTCACATCCACCGTGACTATAAAGGTACTGGCGTAACCCCATTTAGGTGACTGGTTTTAACATTTCCGTGTAAGCTTTGAAGACGGGTTTCGTCTTCAGTTTAGAAAAGCCATTAACCCAGTGCGCAAATTAAAGGACCTCGGGCTGACGTCGGCCGCAGTTTTGAACGTGCTCGCCCGTCCCCGTACCCGATATCCTCCTGAAGCCCTTTCGCGTACTGGGGAAGTTAGATCAGCGGCCAGATCCAAACTGGACTCCCGGGCAACGCAAGGCAAAGTTGGACGTCTCGTCCGCCGGAGCGCCGAGCAATGTCTATAGTCAATTCTGTGTTATCTTCAAGAGGTTTAGATTCTCAAGCGCCCCTGCGTTTGCAGGGTCTCTTGAGAATATATGCCTCTTGCTTGCTGACATGTCTCTCTTTCCTCTTGTCGTGTCCCTCAAATTGAGGGCGTTCAACGTACACGTCAGGACTGTGTGAGGGGTGATTTTACTGCTAATATTTGGCTTGGACGGTGGCTGGCTGTGTAAAGTCAAGTTAGGGCTTTTAGAGTCAGTCGAGTTAAGACCCCTTTGGATGGACTTTCTAATGTCTTTAAGTGTCCTCCAAACAAGGCAGGTACATGTCAAACAACAATGGAGATCTAAGGGGAATATAAGATGAGTGTAGATCTACACAGGGCTTACGACCAAACGACCTAAATTAATTTTCGGACTATCCTAACCAAGCGGCAAGTGTAGGTAGAGGGAGATGGAACGACAATAACAAATCATAAGTATTGCAAAATTAAATCTTAGACTTTTCTAACCGACGAGATAATCACTAAAATCAGTGACTACTTTTGAGCTACAACGGTATGCTGGATCAGACACAGTTGGCACTATAACGGGAAATACGACATAGAGAGTAGACAAGTGGCTGGTAGCGGCATTGAAGAAAGGAAAGGAAAGACTGAAGGTACTCAATGCGCAAATGGCCATCGGGCCGATGTCGGCCACAGTTGGCCCGCGCACAGCCGTGTGCGGGTCAACGGCTGCCGAAGACGGCCCGATGGCCTTTTGCGCATTGGTAACTGATGTAGGTGAAGTACAACAAATGTTATAGGTAAAATTGCAGTTGCAGACTTAACACATTCGAGACGTATTCGGATACGCAGCTTCAGCCGCGTATCCGAATGCATCACGTCTCGAATGTGTTAAATCTGTGATTGACAGGGTACCTATAACATGACATGAGACATATCTGGATGCGGAAAGTGTCGAATCATCTTGTTGGGACAGGGCCGCCTGTCTTTCTTTATAATGAGGAAAAGGAGTGACGGCCGTTTTATAACTTGATTGCCTGAAATGAGTTAACCTGGATGACGTCGCTGAGTCTGAGGATGTAAATGAGAGCGAGGGAGGTGACGCGTGTGCCCCTATCCCTAGTTGTCTGCAGGTATCCGTCTGTTTGTAGAGCTAATACTGTTCCTAACTCAGTCTGCCCGTGTTTGTGTTTGTGTTTGTACGTCCATACACACAGACGGCCGCTGCGAAGCACCGCCAATAACTCTCGGCCTTTCATTCCAGCGCCAGCTGCAGGAAGACGGAACAGCCATGACGTCTCAATGGTTGTGTCAGATGAGTTTGCATCGTGGAAAAGCGCACAACTTAACCGATTCTATCCCATGACCGAAATCCCCAAATTTTGAAGTTCGCATCTGAAGGACTGTATTTCAAATCTAGAGACAGATCGAGCATGATAGTTCAAGGGTGGTGCCAGAATAGCTTGGCGTCTATGGGCGCCAAGCTTTTTTGGCACCATCCTTGAACTATCATGCTCGATCCATCTGTTGCTGTGGTGTGTCGGGGGTGAATGAGTTAACTGCGTCTGCGGTCGATCATTTTTATCAGTTTGAAATACTTTAGGTAGTATATGGGGCGGTCCGTGGCGCAGTGGTTAAGGCGCCTGCCACCAATGCTAAAGGTGCGTGGTTCGACTACGGGTTCCGGCGTCGGATTTTTCTCCTCTAGTAAGTGTCACCGTTAATTCGGGCAGACCGTCGGGGGTTCTTTCTCCGGGTACTCCGGCTCTTCCTCCCCTCCACTTTGGTATCAGTTTCAGCCCACTTAATCAAATTTCAAATACAAACGATTTTGAATTTCCAAAAAAACTACAGTAGCTCGCTTGAGCTTGCCCTTAGCACCACGTGAATGTTCTGTGTTTATGTACAGTGTGTAAGTGAATGCGCGTGATTCACGTGAGCGTGCTTGTTGGTTTCAGTTCGCGGCGGCGCTTTGAGCCGATTTTCAATTGGGATAAAGCGCCTATTTAATGCGCTTATTATTATTATTATTTAGTAATTCACTGTAAACTGCCAGCAGTATTTGTCTGTAAAAGTACAATGGCGTAATACACGCACGCACACACACACACACACACACACCACACACACAAGCACACTCCTCGCAAAAGGATGGGGGGAATGGGCGCAGAAGGTACCAGGGCAGACAGACCGAGTTCAGCAAAAGGCAAGGCGGCTGCAGGGCCTCACTAGAATTTGTGCATCTTGCAGAAGAGACTCTTCCCCTTGTTGTGTGTTCCCGTCATTACGATAATAATAATTTAATTATATATCCTCAGCCACATGCTGGGGTAGAAACAAAGTACGCAAAAGGCTATCGGGTCGAAGTCGGCCGCAGTGGGCCCGTGCACTGTCGTGCGCGGGCTCACTGCGGCCGACTTCTGCCCGATGTAGGTCTTTGCGTACCGGGAAAACGCTTTTTTAATTATATTTATCAATGTGCAGTATTTATTTCTTCTAGTTACTTGTACTGATTTACACTAACTATAAGAAACAAATACTGTGAATAGATACAGATCGTGAAAATTATTTCTCTATCCCCGCCAGTGTCCACAGCTCGGTCAGAACAGATTCGACTGATGATTTTATCTGAAGCGTCCAGCCGGAGTACATGTAAATGTTAGTGACACGACTCTTCAAGTGAGACGCACAGATTTCCATGACCCCCTGACGCTACATGAGCTCACGAAAATCGATGCTTCCTGCAGATGGAAAGGGTATGATCCACGGAATGAAGAGACTGAGAGGTCAGACAGGACGGGGAGGACGGAGAGGCGAGAAAAAGCCCCGGGGGACAAGTCATCAAGTGCAAGATGCATATGTAATTCCTTCCCCGGCTACGCAGGGAGTCAAGCGAAGTCAGCTCAGAGTCGGTTTTGTCAAGCCAAACCAAGCCAAGAAAAGTCGAGCCCAGCCAAATCAGTTAAGCCAAGGCAAGCCGATCAGTTATGCCACGCCAAGAAAAGATAGGCTACAACGTCAACTTAGTTTAGGTAAGCTGTGGCTTCGCTGGGCTTGGCTTGGCTTAGTTTGCATGGCTTAGCATAGCATTCTTGCAAACTAAGCCAAGCCAAACCCAGCAAAGCCAAGAAAGCAGGCTACAAATCAACTCAGTTATGCCAAGCCCAGCCAAAGCAAGTTCAGTCAGTAAACTACATACTGACGAGCAAAAGAAATGCGACATCAATGGAATCGTCGAACCACTGAAGTGTTTCCGATGATTCCAATGATGTCGCATTTCTTTTGCTCGTCTGTATATATGCAAAACCAGATATGATTAACTAAACCGTTCGTGTGTCATACGCAGGATCACTGACAATCCATATAAGTCGAGCAAAACTGTAGCAATGTCAGTTCAGACCTATCCAAACCTCGTTCTTTGCTTTGGCGGAGCTGAGACAACAACACAAAATGCTTTTGTGTACATAGAAATCATGCACCTACTGACCCTCACACATTGCAGACAGCGCAAGCATTGTTGAGATATTAAAACTATTGATGATAGTTATTAAAAAAAATTAAAACCCGCCACAATGACACTTCAAATTCTCTTTAAGATTAAATAAATCATTTCTCCTCTCCCCAGCCATCCCCATGCCAGCTCCCCAAAATGTCTTATTTGCATTAGACGAAGAAAACAAAAGGATCGTCGAAATAGCTCAAGCCACAGACAGACTAGACTGAAAATCAAGTCTCTCTATATTTTTGTCATAGTCACAACCTCAATGATTCCCCCACCGTCACTCTAGCATGAGACATACTTCTCAAAAAGACCCTGCCTCTTACAGGCGAGGAAGGGACACATTGGTTGTCTCCCTCGATTCACTGCCGTTACGGCAGCGAATCGAGAGAAACAACCAGTGTGTGGAATGGACCGTATTTATGTCTATGCCATCAGGCCGACGTCGGCTGCCGTTGGCCCGCGCACGGCCGTGCGCGGGCCAATGGTGACCGATGTCGGCCCGATGGCCATTTGCGCATTGGGAGAGAAGGGAATCGAGCATTTATCTGTAAAAAGAAGTTTCGTTCCATACTGTCCCTCCCCCCCCCCTCCTCCCCATCCCCCGACAGGTCAATAGGATATGTACTTACTTACTTACTTGTGCCTTGCACCCCTACTGGGGCATAGGCCGCCTACAAAGGATCTCCAAGAGTCTCTGTCCCAGGCTCTCCTTTCCACTTGGTTCCAGGTCATCTTCCTGGTCTTAAGGTCTGCATCCAGTTCCCGGCGCCATGTGTTTCTTGGTCTGCCTCTTTTCCGCGTGCCCTGTGGATTCCATGTTAGGGCTTGCCTGGTGATGTTGTCTGCTGGCTTACGTAAGGTGTGCCCTATCCATCTCCAACGTCGTTGTTTAATTTCGTCTTCTGCAAGCAGCTGATTGGTTCTATTCCAGAGTTCGTTGTTACTGATGGTCTCTGGCCAATGGATATTTAGGATCTTGCGCAGGCAGTTGTTAATGAAGACTTGTATTCTCTTTGTGATGGCAACTGTTGTTCTCCAAGTTTCTGCTCCGTATAGAAGAACTGCCTTGACATTGGTGTTGAAGATCCTGACTTTGGTCTTGGCCTGATAGTTCTTTGGATCTCCAGATGTTTCTCAATTGTATAAATGCTGTTCGTGCTTTCCCTATAGGATATGTAGCTGAATGCAAATTGACTTTAGGAGCCCATGACAGTCATGGGACATAACCAACCGGCTTCCGAATCCTGTGCTCTGGGTGGGTGGAGGCCGAGACCTGCTCTTCCGTTGTCAAGGGTTTCATGTGTAGTAGTGGCGGCGCAACGCTCCACAAAATGCCCACAAATACTCCAGACTCTCCTAGCCACTTCTTACAGAGAACACCTTTCGTTTTCGTTTAGTTTACATTTTCATGGCCCCCTATAGAGACTAGAGGGCCCGTATAATATCTGTTGGTCTTGGAGACGATTGGTGTTTGCTCCTGTGGTCCAATTTACATATGTGTTACTACAACGAAGGATTTAGGTGGCTAGGAGGTTCATGACCACGGCCGCTACCTTGCCGGCGACACTTATTGCTTAGACTCCCGTGGCACATTAAACGCCCCATACTCCTGCCCACCGAAATAACACAGATACAAATCGTTTCAGCAAGAGCGATAGATCCTCATGCGCCCCCGCAGAATGCGGGGACTCATGAGGATATATCGTTCTTGCAGATGGCTGGCCCTGGACTGCAAGAGCGGACCGTTAGACCGTCTGGCGGATGACAGTGGGAAAAGTCATGAATGAACAAATGGGGGCACTGTGAAATCTCCTGCTGTCTTTACTGTCTTTCGCTCCCCTGTGCCATGACCTGCAGCCGTGACATAAATAACCAGCAACCGCAGACATCGTACGCTTGTGGCTGACACTGCCTGCCTCGTGCGCATAATGTCATCGGGCTGACATCGGCTGCGGTTCGCCCGCGCACAACCGTGCGCGGGCCAACCGCGGCCGACATCAGCCCGATGACCTCTTGCGCACTGAGTATATGTACTCTTGGTGAGGTCCTTCGTTTTTTTCGGACACAGTATTGAACACAACTGAAAAGATCTGCTACAGATATGAAACGAACAGTTTTAGTAAACTCAAGTTCGCGACAATGGCAGGTGACAGACTAGTGGTGCTACAAATGCAAACACTTGATTGTCCAGTAATATTGTTCGGCTTTCATAATACCACAAAGACATAAAAACACATTTTAACAATAAATATTAATATCCGCTGTTTTGTATCCTATGTTCATAAGAATGCAGATACATATACACTGTATAGGTACACAGATACTGATATTTGTCTTTTTACTACAGTTGTAGAGTTTAAACACTAATTCAATATGCCAATGAACAAGACTTCACATGATGAAATGTACATCCAGAAAAGCAAAATGTCCTGGCCTGGGGTGGACTTTGACTTTTTCGCGGGTCAACCGTAGCCGATGACGACCTCAGAGCGTTGTATTCTCTAGGTACACGTATTTATATCAGTTCCACCAAGGATACTACGTAATGCGAAAGAGACCATCGGGCCTACGTCGGCCCGATGGCCTATTGCGCCTTGAGTATCCACTTATGCTAATCAGTACGTCAGATAGATTAAGATGTATATACAAACGGAAAATGCCAGACTTTTGTAGTGTATTTTATGCTTAGTATGTTCATAGACTGAAACAGGACTGGCACAAAAAGATCACGTGAGGTATAAAAAAAATGTTGTTTTTTATTGTTATTTTATTTTATTTATTTATTTATTTATTTTTGTTGCATATTTACAATACAGTACAGTACAATACAATACAACACAATACAATACAATACAATACAATACAATACAACACAATACAATACAATACAATAGACCGAATAGCATCTGAACAACCAAAGCGATCATCGTTTTTACAGCTATAAGACTGAGGTACGGCGACCAGTCCCGCAGAAAATCAAACCTCCTGCCCCGGACAGCTGCAGCGCACTCTTCTATCCCATATCTGCCTTTTATTGTATTTAAAAAATAATTCACAGAGGGATTGCAGCTTTGAAATTTGCGTTTGTAAATGAAATATTTGGCTAGAAGTAACATCAGATCCATTATATTGTTACTTACTACATTTGGGCAACATCAATCAAAATGGGGATCTATTTTCAAAGTAAGCCGATCACAGTGTGAACATTTGATATGAAAAGTTGTAAAACATCCGTCCAAAAAGCAGCAACAACTGGACAGTGCAAATGTTTCTTTTTTATTTCGGCGTCTGGGTGGATAGCGTGATCTCATAAAAGCATGCACACACAAACACACACACACACACACACACACACACACACACACACACACACACACACACACACACACACACACACACACACACACACACACACACACACACACACACACACACACACACACACACACACACGTTCAGAAAGAGAAGGTGAAACCGCTGGCAGACGTATGATATTTTCTTTTATCTGTTCACACGAAAAAAGACTCTTATCATTCGATAGCATAACGACTGAGTTTCCACGAAAAAGCTTGTCTCGCGCCGTCATTTGAATGTTGACAACTGGTGAGTTACAGATCCGTATCATTTGACGCGTGGTTGTAATTAGCGAATACAGTCGCGATATCTGTTGCCGCTGAATAGGATGTCACCGCGCTGAGAAATTCCTGTTTTGACGACAGACGCTTATCGGAGCGAGGCGTAATTACAATAGTTGATGTGTATGTGTGCTGGTCTGTGATTTTGGACCTTACGGCCGTATGCCGTCAGGTCCAAAATCACAGACCAGCACACGTACCGGGAACGTCTTCCGTCTGCATGGTGCATAGATCTTTATCTCTCTGGGACCCATGAAAATCAATGCCGCATTCTAACCTCTATATTTATATCTGAGGGCACCAGACGACGGGTACGAGCGAGAGACATGCATCTTCAAGGGCATACGTACTCTGCGTGGGTTCATGTAGATATAAGCACATACAGATCGTGCAAGTCATTATTTATATCTGCGGACGCCGAACGAAGGGAACCAGCGGACATCAAGTTTAGCCCTAGTGATCGCAGATTGTGTTTCTGAATCTCAGTGAATTCAACGCCAAAAAGCCCCGGCACAGATCGTACAAAGTGACGACAGCAAGAGACACCGATTATTGTAAGCCTTCGCAACGTTCTGCGAGGGCTAATCTCTTATAGTTGGACCTTTTTCTCAGCAGTGATCCGTGAAGGGGTGACGAGGAAAGAAAGAAATACAAAATCTTACCCTGCAATGGCGCAGCTGACATGGATCGCCGGAGTCTGACCAACTATCACCGCTTTTGTATTCTGTACCATTCAGCTTACAGCCTAAAAACACAACGAAATGGACAGGAATTATTTGAAACTAACGGAAAGGACGTCAGTTAAGAACACAAACTAAGTGCACTGAACCTTGAAAATATAAATATCTTTAAAAAACGCAATAACTGAGGAAAGATTCACCGCATTTGATAATTTGTACGTCAGTCATGTATATGATTTGTTAAAACAAACAAACAAACAAAAAACACATACTTATACTTGGGGCACAGGAAAACGTCTGTTTTCAACAGCGTTCTTACCGCCTACAAATGTTTTTTGCTGCGTTGTTTTAATGTCTTAAGTATCCATGTAAGTGAAATAGGAATAATAATAATTTAATGATAACAATTTAATAATAACAATACAGCAACAACAACAATAATAATAATAATAATAATAATAATAATAATAACAATATGGGATGAACCATAACCCACAAAGTCCCTTCTATATGAAAGCTTTCCTCGCTGTCAATGGCCTCTACCTTATGTCTTTGGCCTGGTTCTGATGTTGAATTATCTCCTATTGAAAAAGTCTCGCAGATCTGCCAATGCTTCAGTGAGTTCTATAAGGGGCGCAGGACATATGCGTCATTGATTTGTCAAACGTCATTTATCATGACGTAAGTTTTAGTTTTTACGTAATTTTATATTTTACGTGATATGAGTTTCACTTTCGATTCATAGGCTTGAGAAAATTGGTGACAAAACTAGAACTTCACGTTACAATTCATGATTTCAGTCTTGCTATAATTTGTGTGAAAGCAGGTTCACTTTACCTAGCTACATGATATACTAAGTACACGGGTCACCTGCATGCTCTTCTGAAAGCGCGTCGATGCGTGTGTGCGTGTTATTTTTCGTGCGTGCGTGCGCGCGCACTCCAAACATCTCCAAGAAGCATAGATCCTCATGCGCATGAGGATCTATTCCTCCTGGAGATGCGTGCATGTTTGTGTGTGAGAGAGAGAGAGAGAGAGAGAGAGAGAGAGAGAGAGAGAGAGAGAGAGAGAGAGAGAGAGAGAGAAAAGAGAGAGAGAGAGAGAGAGAGAGAGAGAGAGAGAGAGAGAGAGAGAGAGAGAGAGAGAGAGAGAGAGAGAGAGAGAGAGAGAGAGAGAGAGAGAGAGAGAGAGAGAGAATGACTTCATATTTAGAGTATTATGTCAGCGTCTGCGTGGTGACGGAGTTGCCTCTTTTACGTCACCGCCACTGTCTGACTTTTTCTAGAAGTAAAGTTTTTTTTTTAATGTTTTGATTTGAATTTTTTTTCTGAAGAAGTTGAAAGGATACAAATCTGGCTAACAAACTCATCCAGTGTCTTTCTCCAAACTAGCTATATGCAAAAGTTCAAGTAAATAATGATGACAAAAATTACGGACTCTAACCTGGGTCAACCGACTTTCTATAAACGGTTGTTTATGTCTTCAATGAGAAATTCAATTACAATATGCTCGGAGGCTCTCTTAGCCACCCATTTAAGAAAGTATTTCGCCAAGTTTTAAGCTTGTGTGTACAGAAATATCGGAGATTCTCTTGTTTAGATACATACGAACACACACACATACATACATACGCACATACTGTGATGAAACTCTATTCTCACGCATGTGGTTCACACAAAGGGTTTTGTATGGTACGGTTTTGTCAGCGGTTTGTCTTGTGACAAATATTCCGTGAGGCACGAGGCCACGTGCAAGCATAGGGAAACGGTTTACACGGGGAGTTTTAGGCCTGAGCTCAGACTATCAGAGGTCTAAATAGTTAATACGGGGCTTGACGTTCAGTGAGGGCAGACGAGTGTGAGACACCCTAGCCTGTATTCCAAGACTCTGAAACCTAGAATTCTCGGTATGTTTTTGTATGTATTATTGATGGTTACTGAGTTAAAGATGGTATGCGTTAGGAAGAGTTAATTCGGTTGTGTAGCGTTGATTTGGTTCAGTTGTGTTGGTTGGGAATTCGTTGAGGTAATTGGTGTTTTTCCTATGCGGTTATTTACCGAGATGGATAACAAAGGAATGTGAGGACAGTGTATGCCTAAGTCGTTATGAAGGTAGTACGTGGTTGGTTTAAGTATAGTCTTTTCCAATGTATGGAATAAATGTATGACGAGTGTTAGGTTATAGTCTGTTTTAATGTTGTTGGCATCCTTCTGTCTCGGAAGACAATGGAGTATATGCGCTTGCTGGGTCAGTCCGTTTTTAATATTTGCAGTGCCTGCTGTGACTAATCAGTCCAATGCGAGAGCGCCAGTGTCTTTTGCATTTGCTACAGGTGAAGCCTGTGACTGTTGCTGTGGGCACTGGCTCTTCTTTCTTTCGTCTGCGCTGCCTCTTCTCCTCCCACTGGTTTACTCTCCTTTCCTCGCTCAGCTTTATGCTGGTCTTCACTGCGAGCCGCCAGCTGCCACGATCTGCGGTGGTGGCTTCTAAGTCTGCGGGATTCAGGCTTCCAGCTTTCAGATCACGCTTGCAGACATCTTTGTATCTAAGCGCTGGTCTGCCTGTTGGTCTGGTGCCGAAGGCGAGCTCACCATACAAGATGTCCTTAGGAATCCGACCATCCTGCATACGGCTGACATGACCGAGCCAGCGTAGGCGTCTTTGTGAAAGGAGTGCGTACATGCTAGGAATGTTGGCCTGGGCCAGCACTTCAGTGTTTGGAACACGGTCCTTCCAAGTGATGCCCAAGATTCTCCTCAGGCTGCGCAGATGGAAAGAGTTAAGTCTGCGCTCTTGACGGGTGTACAATGTAATGACAGAGTTTTTGGGGTTTTAATGTAGTGACAGTTATGGGGTGTTACGAAAGTAGTTCGGGTTATGAAGCACGTGTGTGTGTGAATGAACGTGTGAGAGTTATGTGTATCAGCCAGGTTACGTAATGTATCTCATATCATCCAACATGTGTGTGTTTAGCAAGTGTTATGATATTAGGACTTTATCTGTACAGCGTGCTTGTGGTTGAGCGGAGCGACGTGACGCCGAGACGTCAGTCAACCGCCGAGGCTACCGCCGAGGGACCTACTGTGAGGTCATCTGTTCACTCAGGGAGTGAGCGACCGGTGCCGAGACATCCGGGTCAGCAGGGACTACGCTACGGAGCAAGTCCAGAGGACGTCCACGGTACGAGAAACGGGACGACTCGGAAGCGTGCGACGAAAGACTTACACGCCTAGACGTGAAAGGACAGAACGATACCAAGCGAGAACACCAGCAAACAGGTTGGATTTTGAGAGACAATTACTTAGCCTGGCATTTACATTGTGTGTGTGTGTATGCGGTGTTGATGTGCTTGTAGTGAAAAGGGGTGTTGTACATAATTTAGATAGTATTTTCGTTGTTTTATTTACATAAAGGTCCATAGAAGAAAGAAAGCTAGTGTGTTGAGTTTTACCGCGTGAATGCGCCCGTCTGAGTCGGTGGCGGTGTATACGTCTGTTGTGCGAGAGTCTGTACGTGCGACTGGGGCTAGTCCGCGTGCGTTACAAATGCATACATACATACATACGCACATACGGCACTTCGTGCCAAATGTACGTTCAGCAGCGATTTTAGCGTAACTAGACATGACGTAATTTGTATCTTGTTACTTCAGTTGTTAGAGGTTTAGCCTGCCCGCCTTTGACATCATGGACATGCTATTAATTTCGCCCCACCGCGACTCGTCTTAAAAGGTCTCTTCTATAAATAGAAGAGACTTAATAATAATAATAATAATAATAATTATTATTATTATTATTATTATTGTTTCTACCTTTACAAAGTTCGCAGCACCGGTCGTTGGGCAACCCGAAGAGTATAGCATGACATCCATCCAGCTTCAAACACCGCACCTTCTCACACTCTACCTGCAGGTTCTGCAACAACAGACAAAATAACATTTATGCTAATTTGCATATTCTTGAATAGTCTTTGAAAAAAATGACAACTGTACTGCTGATTCTAAATAAACTGTATTTTCTTTTTACGTACAAACAACAAAATTCAGAGAGATACACCAATTACTTACCATCCCACCGCAGATTTAACAAAAAAAAAAAAAAAAAAAAAAAACCCAACAACAACAACAAAAAATCTGAAAACTAGGATAAAATGGAACTCAACTTGAGACTGTAAAGTTGTTGTCCGACTTTAAAGATCTTTGCTTATGGAAGGATCGGGACTCAGTTAATGAGCGGGCATAAATCCTGCGAACGCCACTAAGCAAAGTGTTCCTGTACAGGAGCACCCTGCTTACTGACGTGCGCAGGATCCAAGCCTGTCACGTAACGGATGTGACATGTTGTTTTATTTTTTTGCCAAGTCGTTTTCTTGTTAATAAGTATAGGTCGCCGACTTCTGTAAATAGCCTTAGTTTAGGGAAGTTAATAAATGTAGTGTGAGCGTAATCGTAAAGCCCGTGCAGCAAGCTTAACAGTGAGCGAGTACAGCGGTTGCACGCTTTAGCCAAGTAGCTTTAACCGAACAGTGTTCAGAAGTAAAGTTAAACTGCAAGGTAGCAGAAGGATATTACAGTCAGTCAGCGGAGTTAGCCAGCGAAGTGAGAGTCTGGGTCAGGGTGCGGCCTCGTTTGGAGCCCTTGACAAGCTGTGTGAGGGTTGTTTTACCCTCCATGCAAGACCACGGCCAGTGTTCCTGGGTGTGGGTGTCCCGAGAGACTTGTGACCACGGCTGCTACTCACCAGAAGACCCGTCCGGTTCGTCTTCGTCTTGTTTTGTCTCGTCCTGCCGGAGGACTCACCAGTGACAGGTAAACACTCATGCCATTTTCCTCAGTTAGCTGCTGTGCTCTCGGGTGTGCGAATGTGTACATAGGTTTGGAAGGGTATGTTCGTCTAGTTTTTTAGTGATGTTTTAATCAAGTCTTTAACCATGTTTTTTAGGTTGGGTTGTAATGTGGTGGGTGTCGAATTTAGTTGTTTATGTTCGGCTGTCGCCGAGTGAGTATATTTAAAGGGCCATGTTGTAAAACGAATTAAAGTGGGTATCCTTTCAAATATATTGGTATTAAGTCCTAGATGTAATGTAATAAGATTGTCACGTTGGGTGGTTGCTGGTGATTATTTCATATCTTTGTATGTACATCGGGATATTTTGATAATGTTGGTTTTAGCAGTGGCAATGTTATTATACAAAAGTGGTTGTGCTAGCTTAATGTTAGTGTAATGGAATAGTGCAGACCTGGTGAATGTTGAATGTACATAGGAAGCTTTCATATCCATGATTGTATATTTAATATGGCCAAGGCAGGTATTAGGGTGAGACGAGACACAACTCACGTGGTTTGTGAGTAGGTGCGTGTCAAATAGGCCAGAATTAACTGTGTTGGCACTTTGACTGACAATGCGCCCTTTTCCAGTGCACTGGCTTCGAAGATTGGCTTCGAAGACTGGCTTCGAAGATTGGCTTCGAAGATTTCGTCGTTCTTCGATCTCATCCACGACCAACGGTGACGCATCATCGGGAGTCGGAACGCCTTCGCTAGCCGGTCCTGTTGGACAAGTACGTTGGGCTACAGCAGGCTGATTCTACGAGTTCTGAGCGTCGGTCACAGGCGTGCGTGGGCAAGCGCGGCTACGGTGCTCTGTGGTGCAGGGGTAGTACTCGTACGTTATGAGCCACCCTGTCTAGTGTGGGACAGAGGACACTGTACAGAGACAAAGTTACCCGCCTTGTATAGCCGTTGGCCGTATTAGTCATATTCACCTGTTAGTCATTTTCGTCTGTTAGTCATTTTCACCTGTTAGTCATTTTCACTTGTTAGTCATTTTTTATATGTTAATCTTTTTTATGTGTTAATACGTTATGAGTGCCTGCGTGGGTATGTGTGAGTGTGTGGGGCGTTAGTGGGTTGGGGTGGGAGTTAGAGTAAGGGTAGGAAATAAAGGATTTGTTTGTTGTTTATCACTGGCGTTGCGTTATTTATTTAGAGTGGGTGGGTTTTCTCGAGTGTCTGCACTCATATTGTCCACGGCGCCCTGACTCCGTCAGGCGTGTCGTGACATATTTGGTGGCAGCGGTGGGATAAGGATTAGGGGGAGGTAACGGATTAGGTAGATTAGGGTATTGTGCGCCAGTGACCGTTTGTTCGTGTTGTGGTACGAGTAAGATTTAGCGGGCGGTTGGCGGGAGTGGGGGCGTATTGCGCCAGGGGCCACGGCCAGAGGGTGCAGTGCGCATAAACGGGGGGTGGCATGAGTGGTTGCCTCTCATTACTCAGGTACCGAGTGGTGAGGACCCTTCGGCTCTTGTCACTGTCTAGTCCTTATTCGTTGTTTGTATTCTGTGTATTTATTTGTTTTGTTTTTTCTTTGTCAGGGGTCCTGCTGGGGAGCAGTTGTCGTCGCTGCCTCCGTGACAACCACATCAGGATGCCCCCTAAACGGGAGACCAGGGCCACCCGTGCCACGTCGGGGCACGACCCTGAGTCCGAGGGTGGTGGTGCAGGGGATGAGGGTCCAGGAGAGAGAGGAGCCACTTTGGCCACTCCCTCTCGGAAGGAAACGGTGGTGAGTACCCTTACCCGTACTCTCACTGCAGCAGGACTGACACCCAGTAGGGATCAGGAAAGTAAAGAGGGGTTAGGGGTGATAGTAAACCCATATGAGCAGTATAAAGTGCTAGGAGAGGGCCTAGGACTTAGTGGGGGAGCTCTAACCCAGTTCATCCTGTCCGAAGTTAGGCGAGAGGAAGAAAAACGGGAACGTGACCTAGAGCGTAGGGCGTTAGAGAGGCAGCTCCAGATGGACCGTGAGGCGGTAGAGAGACGGCTCCAGATGGACCGTGAGGCGGCTGAGCGGGCTAGGCGGGATGACTTAGCATTGACCGAACGTAAGCTAGCCGCCGCGGAACAAGCACGGAAAGAAGAGCTAGCTGCCGCGGAACAAGCACGGAAAGAAGAGCTCGTCGCGGCCGAAACGCGGCTTAGGTTACAGTTAGCAGCATCGGAAAAGAAGTCAGTTACGGAGTCTAGTCAGCATTACTCGCTCAAGATGCGTCCGTTAGAGAATAAGGAAGATGTGGAATCTTACCTTCAGCTCTTTGAGAGAGTAGCCGAAACCCAGGGGTGGCCGAAAGAGGTATGGGGGATCAGGTTAGCACCTCTATTGCAGGGGGAGGCCCGTGATGCATACCTTAGGCTGACGGTAGAGCAAGGGAAAGATTTTGAGGTGGTGAGGGAGACCTTACTGAGAAGATTCAGGCGTGACGCTGAATATTACAGACGCCAGTTTCGCGAAGCCAGAAAGGAAAGTCTCGAAACGTTTCCCCAGTTGTTCGTTAGGTTAAAGACCTCAGTCAAGCGTTGGTTCACTTTAGCCCATAAGAGCATAGAGGACGTAGAACAAGTGCTAGACATGTTTCTGTCTGAGCAACTTTATGCTATTATGAACGCAGATCTTGAAATGTTCGTTAGGGAAAAACGTCCTAGGAATGGTGAAGAGGCCGCGGAGCTAGCGCAGCTCCATATCGACACCAAACGGGCAGTCTCGCGTCCATTGGGTGGGGGGCCGATTCGTCCGCCGTTCAAGAAGGACAAAGGGTCGAATAAACCCTCTGAGACCAAAGCAGAACATAGGACAGAACCAGCTAGTTCAGGCAGAGGGACTGGTGAACGGCTGTGTTTTAAGTGTAACAAACCAGGGCACTTAGCAAGGAACTGTCAGAGTAAGGCGTCAGTTAACCAAGTCACCATTGCCCCTGAGATAGTAGCCGTAATGACAGAGCCCGTGACCGTAGGGATGCGGACGATCCGGCCCTACGACCCGTGGAGTAAGGGATTAGCCAAGGGAAAGGAAGTTCGTATCATGCGTGATACCGGCGCGGATATGAGTGCGATCGCCGCCAAGTGGATAGAACCCAGGGATTTTACAGGTCGGTTCATAGACGTCAATCCCGTCGACCATACTAAGTCCGATAAGTATCCGACTGCATGGGTTGAAATCGATTCCCCATTCGTGCGAGGGACGATCGAACTTATCGTAATGGAGCGCATGGGACCAGATGTAATCCTAGGAAACTGGGTGACTTTTTCAGATGGGAAACGTAGTCCCGTATCCATCGATGCCAGTGAGTGTGCTACGGCAACAGCGGTCCAAACTCGAGCTCAGGTTCAGAGGGAAAAGGAGGGAGAGAGCGCGCTTAAAGTCGTTAAGCAGGCCGATCTCAATGTGACTCCTACCCAACTGATAGAGTGGCAAAACCAGGACGAAACTCTAGCTCGCGCTAGGAAGTTGGCCGAAGAGGGCCGAGCAATTCCGTCAGGGAAAAGTCTGATAGAATTTTGCAGGAGGAAGGGAATTCTGTATCGGGTCTATAGCAAAGGAGGCAGCCAAATGTCCCAGTTAGTCGTCCCGAAGCCTTTGAGGGAGACTGTAATGCGTTTAGCGCATGACCCACCGATGGGAGGGCATTTGGGAGGCAAGAGAACCCGGGGACGCATTTGGGGTACTTTCTATTGGCCGGGGCTGTGTGCTCAAGTTCGCAGGTACTGTGAGTCGTGCGAACAATGTCAGAAAGTAGTACCAAGAGGGAGAGTACCACGGGTTCCTATGCAACAGCTTCCGCTAGTAGAAGAACCATTTCGGAGAGTAGCGGTAGACATTGTGGGGCCTATTGCTCCAGCTTCCGACAGAGGAAACCGGTTCATTCTCGTGACCGTCGATTACGCCACTCGATACCCCGAGGCAGTACCTTTAAAGGGGATCGAAGCAGAAAGGGTCGCTGAGGCATTGTTAGAAATCTGGTCTAGGGTGGGAATTCCGAGGGAGGTGCTCACCGACCAAGGGTCCCAGTTCACCTCACAAGTGATGTCTGAAGTCAACCGTTTGCTGTGCATCCAAGGCAAGTGTACTACTCCTTACCATCCGCAGGCAAATGGCCTAGTAGAACGTTTCAACGGTACCTTGGTGTCCATGTTGAAGAAGTTAGCTAGCGAGCAACCTCGATGTTGGGACAGATACATTCCCTCATTGCTGTTTGCGTACAGGGAGGTTCCTCAGGAATCGACGGGGTTCGCGCCGTTCGAGTTATTGTACGGCAAGACTGTAAGGGGGCCCATGTCAGTTCTACGGGATCTGTGGACGAAAGAGCAGATGGGAGAAGAGGTGAGAGATGCAAGCCAGTACGTGGTAGATTTACGGAATCGCATTGAAGAGACGTGCAGGTTAGCGCAACAGAATTTGAAGCTAGCGTCGAAAAAGCAGAAACAGCACTTTGACCGCAGAGCCAAACCACGCAGTTTTAATGCAGGAGACAAGGTTTTGTTGTTACTTCCAGTTAAACACAACAAGCTGGAGATGGCTTGGCAGGGACCATTCGAAGTTCTAGAGAGAGTCGGAGAGTGTGACTACAGGGTACGGGTGGGCAGTAAAAATAAACTGTACCATGCAAATCTGTTGAAAAAGTTCCAAGAACGAGTGTCAGTAGCTACAGTAGTGATAGATGAGGAGGACGAAGATGAGGGGGGAGAGGCATTCAGGGCGGTAAAGGAAGTACCTACCATTCCTTTAGTAGCGTCTGAAGGACCCTCTAACATCCATCTTGATCCTAACTGTCCAGAGATCCATTCTAGTATAGAAGCTCTGACTGTCCAGTTTAAGGATATTTTGACAGATTATCCGTTGAGGACGACACTAGACTCATGTGAAATCCATTTGACTGATGAAGTGCCGGTGAGAACGAAGCAATATCCTCTACCTCATTCTCAGCTTAAGGTAGTCAAAGCCGAAGTGGATGCTATGCTAGAGATGGGAGTAATCGAGAGAGCCAATTCCCCATACAGCTCACCGATCGTATTGGTGAAGAAGAAAGATGGCACTGTTAGGTTTTGCGTGGACTTTAGAAAACTGAACCAAAAGGTCGTGTTCGATGCGGAACCAATGCCTGACGTAGAGTACCTATTTTCCTTACTGTCCAAGGCTAAGTACTTGAGTAAGTTAGACCTAGCTAAAGGCTACTGGCAGGTACCCATGTTAGAGAGCGACAAACCGAAAACTGCTTTCACCACACCGGCAGGGCAATTTCAGTGGAAAGTAATGCCTTTCGGGTTAAAGACGGCAGGGGCAATCTTTTCCCGAATGATGAGGAGGTTACTAGAACCTTTGCGATTGACGGAAGTTAGCAATTTCATGGACGACGTCATGATTGCTTCCTCCACTAAAGAACGTCACTTACAGTGTATTGCCCAGCTCTTTGGTAGGCTAAGAGAGGTCCAGTTGGCGGCCAGACCTACAAAGTGTTACTTGGGGTTCAAGCAATTGGAATATCTGGGGCATACAGTGGGTAACGGTCAGATAAAACCAGAGGGAGACAAGATGCAGCGGATAAAAGACGCGCCGCGACCACAAACAAAGAAACAAGTCAGATCGTTTCTTGGGTTGGCAAATTATTACCGCCGGTTCGTTCCTAACTTTGCGGCCATAGCAGCCCCACTAACCGACCTAACCAAGGGAGGAAAGACTGGACAGATCGGTTGGAACGATGCATGTGAGACAGCATTTGAGACGCTGAAGGCGCGACTGTGTTCAGGTCCTGTGTGCTCATTGCCAGACTTCGATCGTCTCTTCGTGTTGCAGACAGATGCGTCCGAAGGGGGTGTAGGAGCCGTATTATGTCAGGACCATGGTAACGGTTTACAGCCTGTTGCATGCGCGAGCAAGAAACTATCCAAAGCAGAGCGTAACTACTCCACCATCGAAAAGGAGTGTCTTGCAATCGTGTGGGGAATTCAAAAATTCCGTCAGTATCTGTATGGTAGGACATTCGTCGTACAGACAGACCATAGACCATTGCAGTACTTGCAACAAGCTAAATCCACAAACAGTCGACTGATGAGGTGGGCTTTGCAGTTGCAGCCATTTTCCATTAGAGTAGAAAGCATAGCCGGTAAAGTAAATGTTCCTGCTGACTTTTTGAGTAGAACAGGGTGGTAGAAACCGTAAATGTGGAAGCAGTAAGGGGACAGTCATACAGTAATCAAACCCGGGTGTTTGATCTGGGAGGGGGGTATGTCACGTAACGGATGTGACATGTTGTTTTATTTTTTTGCCAAGTCGTTTTCTTGTTAATAAGTATAGGTCGCCGACTTCTGTAAATAGCCTTAGTTTAGGGAAGTTAATAAATGTAGTGTGAGCGTAATCGTAAAGCCCGTGCAGCAAGCTTAACAGTGAGCGAGTACAGCGGTTGCACGCTTTAGCCAAGTAGCTTTAACCGAACAGTGTTCAGAAGTAAAGTTAAACTGCAAGGTAGCAGAAGGATATTACAGTCAGTCAGCGGAGTTAGCCAGCGAAGTGAGAGTCTGGGTCAGGGTGCGGCCTCGTTTGGAGCCCTTGACAAGCTGTGTGAGGGTTGTTTTACCCTCCCTGCAAGACCACGGCCAGTGTTCCTGGGTGTGGGTGTCCCGAGAGACTTGTGACCACGGCTGCTACTCACCAGAAGACCCGTCCGGTTCGTCTTCGTCTTGTTTTGTCTCGTCCTGCCGGAGGACTCACCAGTGACAGGTAAACACTCATGCCATTTTCCTCAGTTAGCTGCTGTGCTCTCGGGTGTGCGAATGTGTACATAGGTTTGGAAGGGTATGTTCGTCTAGTTTTTTAGTGATGTTTTAATCAAGTCTTTAACCATGTATTTTAGGTTGGGTTGTAATGTGGTGGGTGTCGAATTTAGTTGTTTATGTTCGGCTGTCGCCGAGTGAGTATATTTAAAGGGCCATGTTGTAAAACGAATTAAAGTGGGTATCCTTTCAAATATATTGGTATTAAGTCCTAGATGTAATGTAATAAGATTGTCACGTTGGGTGGTTGCTGGTGATTATTTCATATCTTTGTATGTACATCGGGATATTTTGATAATGTTGGTTTTAGCAGTGGCAATGTTATTATACAAAAGTGGTTGTGCTAGCTTAATGTTAGTGTAATGGAATAGTGCAGACCTGGTGAATGTTGAATGTACATAGGAAGCTTTCATATCCATGATTGTATATTTAATATGGCCAAGGGAGGTATTAGGGTGAGACGAGACACAACTCACGTGGTTTGTGAGTAGGTGCGTGTCAAATAGGCCAGAATTAACTGTGTTGGCACTTTGACTGACAATGCGCCCTTTTCCAGTGCACTGGCTTCGAAGATTGGCTTCGAAGACTGGCTTCGAAGATTGGCTTCGAAGATTTCGTCGTTCTTCGATCTCATCCACGACCAACGGTGACGCATCATCGGGAGTCGGAACGCCTTCGCTAGCCGGTCCTGTTGGACAAGTACGTTGGGCTACAGCAGGCTGATTCTACGAGTTCTGAGCGTCGGTCACAGGCGTGCGTGGGCAAGCGCGGCTACGGTGCTCTGTGGTGCAGGGGTAGTACTCGTACGTTATGAGCCACCCTGTCTAGTGTGGGACAGAGGACACTGTACAGAGACAAAGTTACCCGCCTTGTATAGCCGTTGGCCGTATTAGTCATATTCACCTGTTAGTCATTTTCGTCTGTTAGTCATTTTCACCTGTTAGTCATTTTCACTTGTTAGTCATTTTTTATATGTTAATCTTTTTTATGTGTTAATACGTTATGAGTGCCTGCGTGGGTATGTGTGAGTGTGTGGGGCGTTAGTGGGTTGGGGTGGGAGTTAGAGTAAGGGTAGGAAATAAAGGATTTGTTTGTTGTTTATCACTGGCGTTGCGTTATTTATTTAGAGTGGGTGGGTTTTCTCGAGTGTCTGCACTCATATTGTCCACGGCGCCCTGACTCCGTCAGGCGTGTCGTGACAAAGCCCACTCATTAAACAGATCTCGCGTCCGAGGGTTCCTAATCCCAAATTTGTATTCCTCAAAGTTCAGAGGGAGCGCAACTTCTAAGAGACCACAATATGTACAAGTCATTATCGATAATCGTCTTGATCTAATGTTCCCTAAAGAACGCTTCTTGTTTGACACCTGAGAGGTGCATTGCTGTACATGACTCATCCCTCAAAGCCATATATGGCAGGGAAGGACAGTCCCGGTGAGAAAATGGTCTTCGGACCATCTACTTAGCGCCGAAAAGCTTTTTCTTACTGGGTTTCTAAATATTGTCCCCCGCCCAAATCTGTCTCTCACACCCCCTCCCACCCCCACCCCCACCCCCAATAAATAAATAAATAAATAAATTTTTAAAAAACAGTACAAACAAACAAGCAAACACACACACACACACATAAATAAGTAAATAAATAAATAAATAAATAAACGTTAAACCCAAACAAACCACACATAATTCGCTATTACTCCTGTGATAGGGACAGGATCACATCAGCTGTCTCTCTCGATTCGCTATTGATAAGAGGTAGCGAATCGAGGGAGACAACCAGTGTGGGGTAGGATAGGTCTTCCTGATCAGCGGCTGACTTAAATTTTAAACTCGTCGCCCAAAAGAAGAGACGGGTGGGATAGGGGGACCGTCCGTCCGTTCCGAATCAAAGCGGTGCCCCGTTAAACCCAGATCAAAACTAACCATGAGGTCAAGTATTTGAATATTGTGACAGTGACTGTCCCTCAAAGTCCAGGATTGATCAACGTCAGCCGCAACCCAGTGCGCACAAAGTCGTCGGGCCAACATCAGCCGCAGTTGGGTTTGCGCATAGCTGTGCGCGGGCCAACAGCGGCCGACAAGGCCCGAGGACCTTTTGTGCATCGGGAAAGGATCGTCCACAATCAAACAAAGAGGTGCGATCCCGTTAGAGTTCTTCAGTTCACTTTTCGCCCATCTGCGAGAGTCACAAACTGTCATGAGTCGCTGCAGACGACGATAGGGGGATCGTGAGACTCTTTTGCCTCTTACTGATATTTAACGGTCATATTTTTTTTTACATAACCTCTGTTCCTCAGAGGGAGAAAGATAAAAGGGTTTAAGCCTTCGACTTGTTTAGACTGACTTAACCCAGTCAGATCACTGCCAAGAAAAATTGAACACCACCCAACTGCAATAGGCATAGAGCCTCATGAAGATTTACGTCTCTTGCTGAAACCACTTTGTATGCATGTTTATTTGCCTGCTGGGGATCATTGTTGAATTTACAATGCTTTCAAAAACACGATTCCAGCAACACAGTTTGTGTCCACAAGCAGCAAAGGCGTTAACACAATCTGATCTGTGATTTTGGACCTTACGGATTAAAGCAATAAGGTCCAAAACACATACCAACACACTTTTCTAAATCCCCTTTTAGCCCGTCAGGTCCAAATATCTGAGACCAACCACCACACTAATAGTTCAAAACTTAATGATGAGGTCAAGCATCTCAGTATTGTGAGTGCCTGGAGCCAAACTGACATACCAGACCGGCCCGCCTAGCTCCAGACAACGTCTGGGCAAACTGGGCGGTCTGCTGTCCCTAAATCCTCTATTAACTCTTTGCGGGTCCTCCGACGCGAACGCCTACCATCTGCAAGAGGTATGCGGGGGCTCGTGAGAATCTATGCCTCTTGTTGGCCTTACATATCTCTGTGTTCCTACGGCGGAGGCGGTCAGTGGAACGTAGTCTGCAGCGGATTGGGACCGTCGGGTGTTTCCTTAGTACAGAGACTGAATTTGACAAGAAATAGGCAGACAGTATCGGGATTAACTTGCTTACTAAAGGAGCCCGTGACCGGGTTTACTGTAGGACTAATAGATTCGGGGTCGGCACGTTTTTAACTGCCACCCGACCAGATAACAAACAGTACGACCTTTCCCGATCCCCTGGGGGTGGAGTCATGAACCAATTGATCATCACGGGTGGGCCAGTGTTGATGATTTTGTTTGATTATATTTTTTTCTCAAAAATGATAAATGAAAGTCTTTGCTTTTGCGAATGTCGTACCTTTTATTTTGGGATGGATGCCGGAACGGAAGGACAGATGGACGACCAGACGGACGGACTGACGGACGGACTGACGGACGGATGACTAACGGATGGATGGATGGATGGATGGATGGATGGATGGATGGATGGATGGATGGATGGATGGATGGATGGATTTCAAAGGACACAAAAGAAACGCACTATCTCCAAGCAATTTTAGTGCAGTACCAGGGTGGTACCCGTCTTTGGAAAAAACAAAAAAACAACAAGAAGAAAACAAAACAAAACACAGATTTCACAACCAGGTGTAAAGTACTAACCATGACGACTAATCATGTGCACAAATTTGAGCTGATAGTGTCTGAAATCTTTCGAGACTTGCCGTATTTAGATACCGCGCATTTCTGCGGCGTATTCGTATACGTCACGTCTCGGATAAGCTAACAGGTCTGAGCCATCTAAGGAACAAAGGTGTGTAAGCAAAATTCATTGATCTTCACGAAACCCGCAATTGCAAGAACCGATGTGTATCCATGCCTCTTACAGCTGGATTGTGTTCTCTGTATCTCAAGGGGCTAACGTCTTTGTCTCCACGAGAAGGCCACATCAGTGACATAGCATTGAGTCTCAACATCCACAGACCGTATTGTATACTTACTTACTTACTATATCCTATTTAATGTCTCTCTAGCAATAAATTGATCAGAGACTAGCACGTTAACTGAGTTCGAAGTTTGCTTCTTTCTGCACCGGATAAGGCCGGTTGGGTGGGGGAACGTAGGGGGAGATGGGATCTGAGATGGGCCGAAAGGCGAAGGTGGCTGGGTGAGATAAGTTTTTGGTTGGGTTTGCCTGTGGTGTGGGCGAAGTGCCTCGCACTGCTCAGGTTATTTATAGTTTGGACGGTTACCAGGAAACAACAGTCCTATCTACTTTAAAACTTAATACAAATATATTTTACCTTGTACAAAAGTGTTAAAAGAAGTTTAAAATTTCAGGACTTGTATGATAGCCATACACTTTATCAATAAGCCAGTCATCTTTTTCACTCATTCGAGACGTACTGCGTTCGGATACGCGGCCTAACGCCGCATATCCGGACGCAGTCCGTCTCGAATGTGTTAAAGCTAATGTGGTCTAGAGCGGCACGACTCCACAAACAAGTGTCTGTCAATGAGTAAGACAAGATGGCAGTGTCAAATCTGACGTCCACTTCGTGGAGATCTGGTAGATCACAGCCACCAAACCCTTCCATCTTCTCACACGATTCGACTGCAAGGATTGATTGATTGTCAGCCACAGATGCAATGCAGGGGCCTTATGAACAACTGTGCCTTTAGCTGACGACTCATAAAACTCAATGCCTTATTTTGGCACGGATTTTCAAACTTTACTGGAGATTTAACAAAACCTATCAGCTCTGACGACCTGCAAGAGATATACATTCAGTCTGATGAGTCGAGGACGCCAGGGCTCCGTGAAAATTATCTATTTGATGGTAGAGATGATATGTATTAACTCCCATTTCCTCTTCACAAACACAGAAGTCATTCGAAATTAAATTTTACTATAGATTAAACTAAAAATGTCACAAGCCATCTCAAAGAGGCATAGATTCTCTTCGGCCCCTGCGAATGCAGGGGCCCAAGGGAATTTATGCTTCTTGCACTTGTTAAGGACCGTCATCATTTGCTTCTCTGCTCCTTACACGAATGAGTTGATCAAGGTTCAAGCCTGTGGTTATCGAGATCCGTGTCCAGCCCAACCTGCCACCAGAGGACTGTGAGTACACTCTGACAGACTCGAGAGGGGCCGCTCTTGACAGTGGGTAGTTATCCAGTGCGCAAAAGGACATCGGGCCGACGTCGGCCAAAGTTGGTCGGTTGAGAATGCGACAACTGCGAC
Organism: Semisulcospira habei; assembly: GCA_036245525.1. NCBI lineage: Eukaryota > Metazoa > Mollusca > Gastropoda > Semisulcospiridae > Semisulcospira > Semisulcospira habei. The sequence continues at coordinate 104,200,254 of BTPG01000008.1, read as the reverse complement.
CGACGTCACCCCGAGGACCTCTCACTTAACCGCCGGTAGTTTTAAGCGATAGTTTTCCCTACTTCAGCAGTCAAGAGCTTCGTTACGCTAATGTGCTAGGCGGAGGGCGCCCTATAATATTCATTGGTAAATTGAGCTGAATTGTTTCTAGAGAGTTGGGTAAACACCCAGCAAGCAAAGTTGGCTCGCGCACAGTACCGACGTCGGCCCTCGGATCTGTAGCTTTCTTTGTACATACAAGCATAAAATGACACCATCCCTTGATGGGTCATGTAAATTCCGAAGTAACCAGGCAGGCACGGTCAAATCTGTTTAGGGACAATGCATAATTTAAAAGATGATTACATAGTTCAATGTTCTAAAGGAGAGGATTCTTGGTTTAAATTTAAATGGCTGTAAATACAATATTAATAGTGGCTGTAAACAGAAGAATGATTACTAAAAATGGTATTGTCGCTATGTGATGGTAAAAACAAACTGATCGGTTGTTTCTCTATGGATTACACAGTAATTTTACTGTAAAGTGGAATGTTTGTGTACTTATGTTTACAAAACTATCCAGAGTAAGCCTTCTCAAACAAACTATCCTTCCAACGATACATAAGTCAAAGGGAACATTTTACTAAAAACACAACATCAGCAACAACAATGCTCATAATGTGGATGTACACAACACTTTTAGACGCTAAAAAGGGTGGGCGTGGTCTTCGACCTCAAATTTAAAGAAAATGTTGGAAAACAGGCTTACACCATCATTTTTTGTTAACACGTTCTACCCCAAGACCGAAATCCCCAAATTCTGAAGTTGCCCTCTGAAGGACTGCATTACAATTCTAGAGACAGATCGAGCATGATAGTTCAAGGGTGGTGCCAGAATAGCTTGGCGCCTATGAGACTGTATTACAATCCTAGAGACAGATCGAGCATGATAGTTCAAGGGTGGTGCCAGGATAGCCTGCCGCCTATGAGACTGTATTAGTGACAATCCTAGAGACAGATCGAGCATGATAGTTCAAGGGTGGTGCCAGAATAGCTTGGCGCCTATGGGCGCCTAGCTAATTTGGCACCACCCTTGAACTATCATGCTCGATCCACGTCTTGCTGTGGTGTGTCGGGGCTGAGAGAGGTATACACGTTTGGAGGTCAGCTTTCGGAAGTCAGAGGTTACCTTTGAATCCGTACCCTCTCTACGCAAGATCCGCCTCTGCAACTTTGCCCACAGATCCGCTTTAGTCTAGTATTTTGGGCTTGGGTTTGTTGCTCATAATCCACCCCATCCCCCACACACCCACCCACCAAGCCCAGTGCGCCAGACTGACTGACTTGATGCTCGTGGCCAGGGCCCCGTCTGGACTGACGACAACTTACAAAATCATTCATCCTAACTCCTGTCATCTGCAAGAAGCATAGATTCTCATGAGCCCATGCTGCTCATGAGAATCTATACTTCTTGCTGGAAGGACTGCAGCATTGATCTACTACTCTGCTTCTTAAACACAGGTTGTGGGGGTGTATAAACTGTATGGACGACAGGTCGTAAATCGGCGGCGGTGCTGGCGGGCCAGGGGCCGGGGTTTATGTACATAGGGCTTTGTGTAATCCACGTTCCCCCCCCCCCCACCCCCCACCCCCCAATGCCTGCTTTACCCCATCAGCGACTTTCTACCATCCCCCAGCGGCGCAGATCATCAATATCACCTGCACGGTTCTGGCAGGCCAAGAACGAAACAGCTGACTACCTGCGGAGACTAACCCTATTTGTAAAAGGCCATCGGGCCGACGTTGGCCCGCGCACGATCGTGCGCGGGTCAACGGCGGCCGATGTCGGCCCGAGGTTGTTTTGTGTTTGTTTGTGTGTGTGTGTGTGTGTGTGTGTGTGTGTGTGTGTGTGTGTGTGTGTGTGTGTGTGTGTGTGTGTGTGTGTGTTTGCGCGTTGGGAACGCGTTTCGCTAACGTTGAAGAGACGGTCACTGTTTTATCTGTGTTTCCCACACGGAAGCAGTCAGCGGCGTTTGTGCCTGCAGGTACTGGCGCGCCGCGACACTCTATTAAAGATGAAAGGCCTACTTCATTGGCTGGCCTTAGGTCAAAATGCAACGTAAATGCTTATAAACCTGCCCGATAAAACCCCCGCACAAAACAAATAGTTCTCGCGCAGTCGCGCCACCAGATTGGAGGCAGACAACGGGACCGATTGGTTGGTTAATTGGGGTTTAACGTGTTTAACACGACCAAGAATCACACTGGTTGTCTCCCTAGATCCTCTACCTGTAGAACATGACTTGAGATTGGACGCTGGGTAAAGTGGAGTAGCCCCATCGATTCGGCAAAAGTTGCCCTTTAAAAAATAAATCCATTTAACCCTGACACCTGGAACAGGAAATGTATCAACCATGATAGTTCAATGGGAAGCCAGGAGAAAGGGTCTGTGATGCCAGGATACTTTGCATCAGCCCCCCCCCCCCCACCCCCTCCTCTTTTGAGCTCTCTTGGTCCGTAATCTCCTGAAATGGTTTGTTTTATCCAGACAACAATTCCCAGATTTCAAAATTTTGATCTTAGGACCCATTTAAGTGTTAACCCATTCAGCCCCTACGCACTACAGCAAAAGATGGATCGATCATGATATTTCAAGAGTAGTGCCAGATTAGCTTGGCGCCGCCAGGCGCCAAGCTAATCTGGCACTACCCTTGAATTATCACGGTCGATTCGTCCCCTGCAACTGGCGCTTATTCGTTAGATGACGCCTCCCAAATTTGGGAAATGCGGCAATGAGTTACTTGAGTTTGAGTTTTACATGCTGTGGAGTGGGAAATCAAGCAGACTAAATCTGTTCCAACACAACAATTTTGTTACAATCGGAATATTTACTCTAAATAAAGTCATTTTATTTGATGTCACAAACCAACCGGATTGATTTTTGTGGGATGAGTTATTTTGGTACGAACTGTAGGTAAAAAAAAAGGGGGGGGGGAGAGGGGGGGGGGGCAGAGGGGGGTTTACACTGGTTGTCTCCCCCGAATCTCTACCGACAATCAGCGGTAGCGAATCGAGAGAGCTAACCAGTGTGTGTGTGTGTCGGGGGGGGGGGGGGGGGGGGGGAGGGGTTTTTGCTGCAGAACTAAGAGATTATACCATCTAGCCTTCGTTCTTTCGTTCTTTCACCGCGCAGTCAGTACCACACAGTCTAGACAGGCAACGGGTCCAAGGGGTGGAGGCTCATTATTTGATGCACACAGGTTGACAGTGGGGACATTTTTACAAGTGGATGATGTCTCCTGCTGGTCGGCGAAAGTCTGACTTGACTATGTAGAGTGGTGGGAAAACAAATACCGTTTTGTCACAGAAGTTAGGATATATATATTCATAGTCATATATAGTGAACCTCATGTTAGTGTCATGCGGCTTTCTCTTCTCAGTGTCCTCTAGACCCCCCCCCCACCCCCCACCCCCACCCCACCCCCGCATCTCAGAATAAATTTTGCTGTTTTATACTTAACTCATTCAGCCGTATTTCCCAATTTTTGGAGGCGTCATCTAACGACTATGCACCAATTGCAGGTGATGGATCGACCATGATAATTCAAGGGCAGTGCCAGTTTAGCTTGGCGCCGACAGGCGCCAAGCTAATCTGACACTACCCTTGAATTATCATGGTCGACCCATCTCCTGCTGCAGTGCGTCAGGGCTGAATGAGTTAAAACTGATTGGGACACAATGTGAGTGAGTGAGTTAGTTTAGTTAGTTAGTTGGGTTTAACGCCGAGCTGGTAACTAAGACCGTCTGGTGGTGGATGAGATAACGTAACTGTATACTGACCCATCTTCAGTTTTCTTTTTCTTGTCTATTTCTAGTTTTAATATAAAGTCATCTTTATCGCCAAGCCGAGATTACGTTGAAATTACACCTGGACTAATCACACTGGTTGTCTCCCTCGAGGCAGACAGCCAGTGTGAAACTGAATGCGTCTGTTATTGACGTGCGTCACACTTGCAACGAACTCTGTATGACGAGGACAGTTTACAAACATTAAGATCTGGACGCAACGCTCATGCACAGAATGTAACCTATTTCTTAAAAAAAAAATATATATATATATATATATATTATATTTAAAAAAAAAACTAAAAAATATTAAAAAAAAAAAAAACAAAAAACTTCAGACACCACAAGCTGCAAAGGAGATCATGATGAGCTATGCATACCTCCTGCTAACCCCATTTTCATCGTTGTTGAGAAAGATGGGGCGTTCGGAATTCAGTCACGAGCGAGCGCTTACGGGCGTTACACTCGCAGCGAACTCTTTATGACAAGGACAGTTTACAAACACTAAGATCTCGGCGAAAAACAATTTGTAAACGACACAGACGCTGGCGACAAAATGGTGGCGGCAGAACGAAAACTGTTGAAGAGTTGTTTAGTCTCCAACGAACCGAATCTTAATCATCTGCAAGAAGTAAAGAGTTTCATGAGTCGCTGCAGCCGTAGGGGCTCATGAGAATCTTGGCTTCTCGCTGGAAGGGAACAGTCCGATTTATTTATTTATTTGTTTTCCTAAGACGAAGGTATTCGGTGAGGTTTTCGTTTACAACTGTTGTTTCCATACATCTTTGTCAGCGACAGACACAGACCTGTCACGCCTTTTCTCTCAGAGTACTAACCTCTTCAGATGAATAATGCAGGTATAAATAAGTCAAAGCAAGAGGCATAGATCCTCATGAGCCCCCGCGATGCGGGGGCTCATGAAGATCTATGCCACTTGCAGATGGTGCTGTTCACTGCGGGTACGTCTTGTAAAGACGACGGTATACCCGTTGTAACAAGACGTTAGGTACGTAGACATCTAGTACTTTTCGCTCCAGAACAAAACTTCCGACAGTCAAAGTCAGATGGGAGATTAGGTAGACGCCCAGCCGACTTTAGTACACATGTCAGGACGGGCATGTGAGAATCCGTTATCTTGAGTGATAATTATGGACTGAAAAATCGCCAGTTACCGCAATACTGAATAACCCTTTCTCTGACAGTGGCCGCTGACTGTGTTTCTGAAATCATTGTGGATTCAGTGTCCCTTCCCCCCCAAACTCCCCACCCCCCACCCCCCCCCTTCCCAAATAAAAGCAAAAACAAACAAACAAAACAAATAAACAACAATTAAAAAAAAGTCAAAGGAGCATGGATACAATGTGATACAGCCACTGCGGTCGAACCTGCCTGTCACGGATTGGCCTCCGCAGCCACGAACAAGCCTGCAGACGTCGTGGGCAACTCCTATAAAATCTTCGTTCGCGAAGTCAAGCCAAGAGAGACAATGTGAATTAATGAATCAATGAAACTTTATTTGATCATGGTAGAGAAGTATCACAATCAGTGGTTTCAGCAGCAAGAGGCATAGGTCCTCCTGAGTCCCCGCAATTGCAGTTGGAAGGTGTTATTCTCGGCGGTGAAGCGGTCAATACTGTAACAAAATACTTTAACAAAACTAACAGTCGAAGCCCATGTCTCCTTTACAAGAGAAAGGGTAGAAAATCCAACAAAAATATTTTACGCATGTACTGGAATTTTGAACCATTTAAGACTTCAGGTGTGATTAAAAAATTATTTTAAAAAAAAACCCACGGTATATTTCACCCAGAAATGTCACAATTCATTATTACAAACCTTTGGTACCTTTTGATCTGGGTGTTTGCAAAACGCAAATTTAAAAAAAAAAAAAAAAAAAAAAAAAAAAAAAAAAAATTAATGCATAAAACCGAGTTGGTTACATCTCTTGAATCAAAAAGATAAGTACATGTAGACCATTTCTGTCTGTTTGTCTACTTAAAAAAGGGTTTAATAGAGCATTTAATAAACTATGCTGCACTTGCATTTTCTAAGCGTTTTTTTTTTTCTCTTTTTCGTTGTTCCTATTTATAAAATAGGAACAACTTTGAAACGGGACGCGGCAGAACGTGTTCAGTAGCAAGTGTGCCCAATGACGTCAGGGAAGATTTGGCATGCTTGAAATAGGCAGAAAAAAAAAATATAAATATATATATATATATATATATATATATATATATATATATATATATATATATTATATATATATATATATATATATATATATATATATATATATAAAGAGTAAATCGTTCCGATTCCTTTTGTCATCTCATGCAGCCATTTGCAACCCTGCCCCCCACCCCCCACCCCCACCCCACCGCCACCCTACCCCCTCTCCCTCTACCCCCCACACATACATACACACCACGCATACTCTTGCACTATACGACAAAAATATTCTTTCAACAATGCATGCTTAAAACATTACATGACGTCTGCATGCCAATACGTCATAAGACGAACATTTTATTACGTGAACGATTTCTGTGTATCTGACCTGTGCGTTTCTTTTCTCAATACTCCTACCAGTGCGCTCTCGATACCATGTCTTAAAATAGACACTTGGAAAATACCAGTTCAAACGCGTGTCGCTCGCGACACTATGCGTTGACTTTTTCGATAGGCGTTGCATATTAATAGACTTATGATCGGAAGGATAAGCTTAACAATAGGAACAACTTTGTGTATTATTCCTTTGCATTTTACGCGCTTGGCAGTCGCCTGTTTGGTCTGGACCCTGTGTATTGTAGTTGTATATATGCCTGGATTTTGCATTTTGAAAGTGTAACTTAAAAAATTTAGTTGTAATTTTAAAAGGTGTTTGTAAGGAGAAAAAGGAGGTGCTAAACAGAAAAAATAAAAGGGGGAACGGAAACCCATACGAATAATCTATCGAGCGTGCCCGAGGGAGGGTATAATTCACACGAGCCAACTAGAGTGTCGCAGTGTAATTAATTCAGTTGTCATCTGGCGCCGAAAACACGTTGCAAGTGTAACACCATACCATTACACGACAACAGGTCATTCATTACACAACTTTTTCTAAGCTCCTCTTTCGTTACGTCACAACAAAAGGAAACACGAACGCTGAAATGAGACCAGAACAGTATGCTTACAGCTCTCCAACGTACCTATTTTGGAATGCTGAAAGACACCTCTTCTGGCAGCGAAAGAAAAGAAGGTAATGTGGTCTGTTATCTGTGACAGATCTTAATGAGCCTCCACAGGCAGATTTGGCGTAGTTTGGCACATATCTTCATCGTATCATATGCAATAGGTACGATAACACGGTAGATATAGATGATAATTACAGGTTTTACTCAGTTTCAGTTGCACTGAAATGACCAAGAGATATAGATCCTCATGAGCCCCCGCGGATGCGGGGGCTCATGAGAATCTATGTCTCTTGCAGACATGGTACTATTTGCCGAATGCGAGAGAGTCGTATCATCTCCAGTAAGTAGAGAAAGGTAACACCACATATGGATGATAAGTGCACGGCTCCTTACAGTGCAGCCATTACCCATATTCCATGCCTTCTCTAAGCCTGCGCAAATAAACAAAAACATAACAGAACAACAACAAACCAAAAAAAGATGGACACACTTGCTCCCGTCTGACCCAGAAACAATGCATCACCTGGCTGGAGGTAAAATAAAACCGCAGAAATTACGATTATTACAGCCATTCTTGACAAAAATGAATACGTAAGTGACCCAGGGGTGCTTCAGATGAGACAAGAGACATAAGTATCACGGTGCCAAGGCAAACATTGTAGAAGGAAAAAAACACAAGTGGGCAACATTCCTCTCATTACTGCGACGGCCCTAAAAGGCTTGCTGACGCCCGCCACTTGAAAAGGTAAGATGAAATTATAGGCTGCTCTTAAAAGCACAGGTAAAAAAACCACATTATGCCATTTTCTATCTTTTTGGGGTTTTGGTTTTGGCGTGTATGAACCTGACTTTACCCCTTTCGCTGCCAGTGGTCGAAAATTGTGACGCCAACGACGACTTATCAATGCTGTCTTGCCTAAAACTAAGATTTTCTACCTTTCCTGTCACAATCCATGTTAGCAGGCACACGTAACAGATGTTTTCTATTGCCCCTTGTGCGCAACGGAGGAACTCTCCTACCTTAAAAAAGAAAGAAAAAAAAAGTCTTTCATTTCACGACGATCAAGTTTGATAGCTAAATTAGCCCTTGTGTAATGCGTTGTTGTGAGATATAGTAAGGACTTTACTACAACTCATTCAGCCCGACGGCCGTAGTTCGCAAATTTTGGAGGCATCTTCTAATGACTATGCACCAGTTGCAGGAGATGGATCGACCATGATAATTTAAGGGCAGTGCCAGATTTGCTTGGCGCTGTTGTAGTGCGTCAGGGCTGAATGGGTTAAACAAAAAGTTATTTCGCACTATTAACCATTTATTGTCTGGCACAAATTCCCTCGACATTTATTTGAAACGTGTCCATTGACCAAACGACCATCGGCCATGGCAGTTCTTGAAGCACGAATCTATTATAGCAGAACCCTTGAACTACCATGATGGATCCATATACTGTCGTGGCGTGTGACGGCTGAATGCATCTCGATAACTCAACCCCTCACGCACTGCCAGTGAGCGCAAATTTTGTTCCTGAAATCTTTGCTAAAGGGAACAAGACATCAAAGGAACTTGGCCGGATAGAAAAAAAAGGTGTCAACAACAGGCATAGATCCTCATGGGTCCCCGCATCTGCGGGGCTCATGAGGATCTATGTCTTTTGGTGTTGGGGTCGTGTTAGTTTTTCTCGGCAGCAAAAGGTTTAATTGCAGCACAAAATAAACTTATTCAGGTGTTTCATCTTGTTCTGGACATTGTCTAGAAAAGAAAATCCCAATTAGTAAAGAAACACGCATAGAACGGACAATTACAACACATTCTATTGTGGCGTGAATTGTGCTGCAATTGTCCTTTCTAAGCGAACTTCTTTCTTTGCTGGAAATTTCTTTGGATTTTACACGCTTCGCAGTAACCTGTATGGTATGAATGCTGGACACCGACAGAAGAAAAAAAATCTTCACATACATGTTACATGGTATGAAAGCCGGGCTGATAAACTTGTGAAGATCCGAATCTTCTAAGACTGAGTGGATATTTGAAGGTAATCCAAACCTTTAATTGACTTAAAACCCAAAGCACACACTGCGGTATGTACGAGATCTTGAGAGAATATCAGATTTCACGCCAGTATTTGTGCGCGCCAACTCAAATGTAGCTTCACCAAACGAAGACCAAACCCACTTTCATTTACTTGTCCGTCTAGTGAGAAGTGCGGATTTAAGAGTTAAATTTGCCAGGAAAATACAGAACCTCCTCAGTACCTGTGGTTCATAGAGTTTATGAGGATCAATTTTTGTAGGAGACGGAAGGGAACAGTTGAATGAGATACTCGTGTCATGAAGACGTAAGAGGCAACCGCCACTTTGAACATTTCAAACCCCAGTGACAAACTCTTTCTGAGAAAGAGACAGATGGGAAGAATTAAACCTTGCAAGGAAAAATTGTAGATTCGCACATGCAAAACTAACTTACATTGTTATCTGCAAAGGGCATATCTTCTCAAAAGGCATAGATAAGAATATCATCTCATTTATAAGGTAGAGATTTTCAAAAGGTAGAGATTCTTATAAAGACAGCTAAACATTGTCATCTGCAAGTGGTATAGATTCTCATGAGCCCCATGCGGATGCAGGGGCTCATGAGAATCTATGCCTCTTGCATAAGACAATGTTAATGAGCGGTTTGAAAAGAAAAGCATCGAATCTGACCTGTCTGCCTCAGTGGCGGCTTCCACGCCCCACAGGATTAGCACCGTCTCCACATCCAGGCCCCCTTGACAGCTGTTAGCACACTTTTAAGGTAAAGAGTCAGCCAACGCCACCAAAACGAAAGAGGCATAGATCCTCATAAGCCTCAAAGCGCGATACAGAGATTATGAGAATGTATACCTGTTGCTCAGTGGAGGCCTTTGATATTGTTGTTTTTCAAATTCATGAAGTCAGAAGAGATGTGTGATCAACCCCGCGTTCGCGACGGGGCAAGATAGTTGCAGTGTACTCAAGTTATGAGAATTAAGGTATTACTGTACGGGTAACAGACGTAGTTTGAAGCTGGTTGCTAATCCCTCGCGGTATCCTCTATTTGGAGAAATTCAGACCGAAAAAGATGACGAACAAGCGTGTAAAATGCATAGAAAATCACAGCTAAGAAATTGTGATACACGCTTAGAAAGGACACGTACAACACAATTTATCAAATTTTCTTGCTAAAGCACAAACATGTATTGAAATATCGAAAATTTAATAATTTGCGTCGTATTTGTCCTTTCTAAATGTGTTTCTTTATTTTTGGGGATTTTCTCCGCTTGGAGAAGACTAGACAAAAAATGATGCTGGCCAGTGTCATGAAATGGGAGACTTAGGCAGACCAGCTAACTCAATGGAGACGTGCCGTATACGGATATGCGGCGAATCGCCGCGTATCCGTATACGGCGCGTTTCAATGAGTTAAGATCTTTGCCTACCACAGATGGGTCTGGAGAAAACTAGACATAAAGACGGCACCGCGAGATGCGCAGAGGGGCTATGAGGATATAAATACACCGAAAGGTTTTGCCGCATTTTAGAATAAAGTAGCAGAGCAGTGTGGCGTTATTACACGTAGGTAAAATGGGTTGTTTGAAGCTGACTGCTAATCCCTAAACAGCGCGACTCGGGCCTAGTAAGACAGCGTTACATACGGTCCACTAGCCAGCTACATACCCATTTGCAAGAGGCATAGAATCTCATGAGCCCCTGCGACTGCAGGGGTTCATGAGAATCTATGCCTCTTGCTTTATTCATAGTACTGCGATCATTCTACATCTGTGGTCCTATGACGGAGGAAGAAGTGAGAGGTTAGCGTGTGCGTTGATAATTTATCGGCAGTCGCATGTCAAGAGCTGGTCCCTGGTTTTGGCGCCGCTGACGCCGTCTGAATGTAGGCTTACCACGACCACCATCACCACTACCACCACAATCACCACCACAAACCGGAGTAGCTACTCGCACAAAACAGTCAGTTCCACTACCCGTGGTATGCTAATTGATGTGATTGGTACGATAGGGTATTACAGTTGGTTGGCTTGTCAATGTTATGATCGAACATCTTACAAGTCAAAGGTTTCTTCAAAAAACAAGAGGTCAAAGGTTTCTTCAACAAACAACAGGTCAAAGATGCTACTCACACATCGGTTACACAGGCCTACTTTAAATACTGATAACATTTAATTGTACCCACTGCGACACTGATATTCCAGTCTGTGATAATAGACAACTGTATAGTTTCGCTGCCTTGATGAATTTCGTGCATGCGCAGTGATCTACTTCGGAAATTTCGAGTCACCAAACGACTACGCTATGTGCGAGTTAGGAACACTGCCAATCTCCAAATTAAGCCTGTGTAGTCTAGAAGCGGTGCTAAAAAGCCACACAAACTCGAAAAAAATTTCCCGGCCAGGCCAATGGTAGTCAAGAACGCGATCACGTGTTTTTTCCATCATTTCTTCGTAAACAGAGGAACTCTACAGCGTTCTATTACTTTTGTCTATTTTTGTAGCGAACTTATTACATATCAATATGGTCAATCAAGCGATGATTTATAACAACAGAAATTTACCATTTCCTCTTTTTTTTTATAATTTTCCTTTTTGGGGATGAGCGACATGGGGGTGGGGGGTGCGGAGGGGTGGGGCTTGGATGGGTGGTGGTGGTGGGTGCGGGGTGGGCAGTATTATGGTGATGAACAGCAGCGGATCATTCTGTCCATTTTCTGGCTTGACTCTCTGTGACACGTAAGTGTATGCTGTCACTCTCGTGTACAAAATTATTTTATAATAGCATTTGAATATTCGATGAGACTTTAAGTTCTTATCTGATCGACTAAAATCTACGCTAACGGTAGATTGGAGTCAACATTTCAAGTGCCTCTTCGCCTGATATAGCTCTCTCGTCAAGCCCATAGAGCAAAACGTCCTCGGGCGACGTCGACCGTAGAAGGCCCGCGCACATCTACAGCTGTGCGCGGGCCAACTGCGGCCGACGTCGGCCCAGGAATCTCTTGCTTACCAGAAGAGTGCTATGGACTTAGGGACCAGCCGTGAGTACCGATTGAAAAATCACCAACGCCATAACATTCGTATTTTGGGTAGTCCTCTCCAAGTGTGCTTTACCTCCGACATGTCAAACAAGGGTCTTACTTACCTGATGGAGTATACTAAGGGTTGACTCGCGGGGCATAAGTACGTTCGATAAGTTAGTAAGCCCTCTTTTTAATCTGGGTCAGGAGACCGAGCGACGGATTTATGTACACTGACTCCCTTGTAGACGGCGACCGCCATCCATCTGCAATAGGAACAGATCCCTGAAGCCGCCCTCGAAGTCCGCAAGAAGTTTCGAAGATTATGGGCATTTTTATGACTTATGAGGACCTGATTTACTTCTGTGTTTCTTCAGTCGGAGGAGAATATCGCCTTTCGAGCTAACGGTGTGTATGAATAGACTGAGACAAGGTGGAGTTACTTAGTGAGACCGCTTCTTCTTACAGAAATCACCGGTTCACATTGAACCCTTTAAACCTTGACAAGCGACAACAGGACTGGGAACGACCTGATAGTTCAAAGGTGGTGTCAGAGTAGCTTGGCGCCTGGATATTCTGCCACCACCCTTGAACTACCACGGTCGATTGTTTTCCTGGTCTGGTACGTGTGTTTCCTGTCAGGAGCAGCCTGTGAGAGTCTATTGCGTTTGAAAATGGAGTGGGTTGACAGAGTAGCGGCAGGAATAGCACAACAACAGATAATAATTATTGATGGTCAGCCTCTTGAGTTCCATAAAGCTAACACAGCCGCTTACCGCCAGCGAGCCACAGCAGCAGTAAACCCAGTATACTGGTAACAGGAACCTATGCTTAACTCATTCGAGACGTGCCTCCTCCGCGTATCCGGAGGCGGCACGTCTCGAATGAGTTAACCCGTTCGGTGCCCGTTGACGGAAACTGTGTTTCTGCAGTCTTCGTCAATTCAACATCAAGAAGCCCTAGGTGGATTCAAAGTAGTATCAGCAAGAGGTATGAGGCCCCGCAGTTGAGTGTGTTCATTTTTTCTCGGCACTGAGTAATCTATACTTAGTATATAATATTTCCGTTATTTAAAAGTGATCCTTTGATCAACAAGAAGTAATAAAGACAAAATCAAAGTACGAACGTTACAACAACGCTAGACCTTTCTTGTTGCAATGCCAAAACCCAACAGCACAAATCAAATAATGTATATGATGCAGGACAAAGGTCACTAACTCAGTTCTAGTGTCATTCTCATAAAATGCATGTATGTCAACACAGAACGGTAATCTGTTTGGTTTGTCCACAAACACACTGCGCAATGGTTATGCAGGACGCACCTATAATTAAGTGTGTGGTGGTCTGTGATTTTGTACCATATGGTCATGGGCGTAAGGTCCAAATTTACAGATGATCACGCATCTGGTCAGCAAAGAACACGGGCACGCCTCCAGCAAACGCCGGCCATCTACAAGACTGAAGAGGCATACATCTTGATGAGACCTTTCAGACTTGAAGAAGTTTCCAAGAATAAAGAAAGACCCTTAAAAAGGACAAGCGCAACACTGTTCTACTTGTTTTTCTAAGTCTGTTTTCTTCTTTCTTGGGAATTTCTATTGTACCTTACACGCCTGGCAGTCAGTCACCTTGTTGGTCAGCCTGGGTTCAAGACTATCTGTGCTATGACGGCTAGTGATAGGTGGCCAGGGTGAAAGGGGTCGGTGTTATGTGCACAGACAGTAATTATCTCCTCCTGGCCGGACTGGACAAGCAATCGCACTGTCTGGTGTGGTCCTGTAGTCTTTGTCTATCTGTCAAACCGCAGACATAGCTAGAGTAGGATGTCTTCAATGTTTATGGTCAGACAATTTCGGCTCTTCGTCTTCTGACACAGAAGGAATAAGTCACGATGAATTTCTCCATTTAAGACGCAGAGAGGTAAACAATATAAATGTGGCTTGCTTCTACACCAGTCAGAGGTATAGATTCTCATGGGCCCCCTGCGAATGCAGGAGCCCATGAGAATCTATGACATGGAGTTGTAAGGTGAAGCTAATAGACTGCTTATCTGGGTTGACTTTCTTACTTTTTATTTTATTAATTAATGTGAAGTGGTGTAAGGATGTAACTAAATGTGACCCGGTACCTAAAGACAAGAGGAGCAGATTATCATGGGACCCTGCCGCAGCAGCGGCAGGGTCCCATGAGAATCTATGTCTCTAGCAGAAGGGAAGTTTTGCCTAATGGACTTTCTAGATCTGGGCTGTCCGTATTTCATGTTTGATGGTCCTGCGTGCCAATGGAGTATTTGCCAGCATAGCTCTTACTGAGGTTTGACTAATGTTTGCTCTGTTGTGTGCGTGCCAGAAGGCAGTTCGTAATGTATGGGAATGTATGGGAAGTGTCTAACCTTTTCTTGCAATACATTGTGGTAATCAGAACCCTCCCCAGATTGATATCGACCGTCCATAAATTTATTACTCTTCTACCATCCTTCCTAAGACGTCCACGGGCATTTTTCATCATTTGTATTGAAGTAGACTTATTATCACCACCAATCTTTTCTTCGTCGTTCATATCAATGTAGACTATTATATCATCAATCATTTATCTATTGATCGGTGTGATCTGTTGGTGTACTGATCTATTGATCGGTGTGAAATCCAACCTGTAAATCTGTGTTTTTCATGGAGAATGTGGCGACGCCTTCTAAGAATAAATTGATTCTACCTTTTCTTTCCTAAGGGTATGTCAATCAACTAACCAATCAATCAATCAATCAATCAATCAATCAATCAATCAATCAATCAATCAATCAATCAATCAATCAATCAATCAATCAATCAATCAATCAATCAATCAATCAATCAATCAATCAATCAATAATAATAATAATAATAATAATAATAATAATAATAATAATAATAATAATAATAATGTAGATTTATATAGCGCTTAACCTCCAAATGAATGGTGCTCTAGGCGCTTTACAAAATCAAAAATCACAGAACAAAATGTACAAAAAAAGAAAACGCTACAATAAATATTAGAAAAACTAAAGTGACACATATCAAAAGCTCACACTCACACACACACCGTTACAAGAATAGTTACTGAAAAATATTGCTAACGCACTGAAAATCATCTACTATCACTTTGGTATCAGTTTCAGCCCACTTAATCAAATTTCAAATACAAACGATTTTGAATTTCCAAAAACTACAGTAGCTCGCTTGAGCTTGCCCTTAGCACCACGTGAATGTTCTGTGTTTATGTACAGTGTGTGAGTGAATGCGCGTGATTCACGTGAGCGTGCTTGTTGGGTTCAGTTCGCGGCGGCGCTTTGAGCCGATTTTCAATTGGGATAAAGCGCCTATTTAATGCGCTTATTATTATTATTATTATTATTATTATTATTACTATACGCATAATAAAACAGACAGAGCTGGAGCATGTCTGACATGGGTTTAAAGGTCGTTCCAGGTGACTGGACCGAAATAAGAAAAGGCACGCTGGCCCTGGATAGACTTCTTTCGCATAGAAACCCTGAAAAAATACGCGTGTCTCATGCTGAACGGAGGGATCTTAAAGGCGTGTAAATATGAACCAGGTCGGTCAAATATGGGGGAGCAGAACCGGTAATAGCATTGTAACACATAACAGAAACCTTGTACACGATTCTTTGAGATACAGGCAGCCAGTGCAGGTCAACAAGTAAGGGTGTTATCTGCTCACGTTTCGGTACTCTGTAAATTAGTCGGGCAGAGCAGTTCATAACTCTTTGAAGTTTATCAAGAAGATTCTGAGGAACACCAGCCAAAAGGGAATTACAAAAATCAATGAGGGAAAGAACAAGGGAGTTAACAAGCGTTTTAGTTGCTTCGATAGTGAAAAGGTGTCGAATTGAACTGATCTTCCTCAATTCAAAGAAGGAACATTGGCAAACCTTGTTGACATGCCGCTCTCTCATGGTCAGCCATGATAAAAGATAACACCAAGATTACGGACTGACTGGGAAAAGGGGATACTGTTATGACCAGCCCTGATCGAGTCAGGGAGATCAGTGGAGGTTGAACAAGAAAATCTCAAGGCCTCAGTTTTGTCACTATTCTTTTGCAATTTGTTCTGTGTGGTCCAATTCTGAACGTCTGTGACACAGGACTCTAAAGACTGGAACATCTGACTAACATGTGTGCGTTGGGCACTGGCATACAGCGCTGTGTCATCAGCATAACAATGGTGAGAAACAGAGTGACGTTTGATAACACTACATAAAGGCTGGGTATGCAGCGTGAAAAGGATCGGCCCCAAAACAGAGCCTTGGGGAACACCGTACACAAGCTCAATGGGACCGGACTCTACTGCCAACACAGACACTAATTGCTTTCTTCCAAAAAGGTGAGACTAAAAAAAAGTGTAAAGCGGTACTCTTGATGCCCAAAACAGAGTCTTTAGAAACGTTGAATGAGAATCTGGTGATCTATCGTATCAAATGCAGCGCTCAAATCAAGGAGGGCCAGAGCAGAAACATTATCTTCACTATCTGGCTGTAAGCAGGTCGTTCACGACACGAAGCAACGCCGTCTCAATCAATCAATCAATCAATCAATCAATCAATCAATCAATCAATCAATCAATCAATCAATCAATCAATCAATCAATCAACAACCAATCATCAATCAATCAGTCAGTCAGTCAGTCAATCAACCAATCAATCGAACGGTAACGGAGAAAAGATGATATACAAGAATTTTACATTTAATTATTATGGTTATCTACACTCAGCACATTTGACGCGCACAATGTCTTTTGAAGGTGGTAAGATACCAACATTTTTGCACGTCGGATTATTCCAAAAGGCTAGAAACACATCTTTAGATTCACTTTACGCTTATGTAAGACAGTTTACTTTAAGTTTCTCTCGCGTGTTTTCTTTCCGAATGTATCACAAGTCAGGCGAAAACAACACGAAAACTCTGAATCATGAAACAAACACGCATTTGCAGCAAGGGAAGTATGCGTTACGTTTACGAATACTTCATATCTAAAACACAGAAACATGTCAGTTTTCAGTGAGAGAAAAATGCTAAGCCATTAGACAAAAAAAATGGTTAAGTGTTAACAAATTAGATTGTATGTACCACGAAGGAACTTTAACGCATATACAGTATGTGCGGCAACGCGGAAAACGTACAGGCATTGTTTTAACCCATTCAGCCCTGAAGCACTACAGCAGGAGATGGGTCGACCATGATAATTCAAGGGTAGTGCCAGATTAGCTTGGCGCCTGCTGGCGCCAAGCTAATCTGGCACTGCCCTTGAATTATCATGGTCGATCTATCTCTTGCAATTGGTGCATAGTCATTAGATGACGCCTCCAAAATTTGGGAAATACGGCCGTCGGGCTGAATGAGTTGAAATCATTGTGTCCGAGGTACGAAATACCCACATTTTTAGAGTTGACCTCTGAGGACTGCATTACGATTTAGGAGACAGATCGACCATGAAAGTTTAAGGGTGGTGCCAGAATAGCTTGGCGCCTATAGGCGCCAAGCTATTCTGGCACCACCTTGAACTATCATGGTGGTATAGGAGCCAAGCTATTCTGGCACCACCCTTGAACTATCATGGTCGTGCCATATCTTGCTGCGGCGTGTCGGGACTGAATGAGTTAAAGCAATCTATGCTGGTATAATATCGGGTCTCAAAAGGTCGAGGTTGGCCGTAAACAGGTTAAGAAGCTCTTGTGCTAATGGCGATTCACTCTTGAATCGAACCTATGCAAAAGGCACAGATCCTAATGAGTCACTGCAGAAAATATAATGTAAGGCGTCCTGATTGGAAATCTCTCCGTCAATGACACTGGTTATCTCCCTCGATCCGAGGATCGAGGGAGATAACAGTTTGACTTCATGCTACACGATGTCCTTATTTATGTCCACGTTTCTCAGCTGGAGGAGGTGACTGGGCGTGCAGTTTAGGAGAGCTTCAAACGACGGTTTCCACTCTAGCTATCTAAGCCATCATTTCAAGCTCGACAAACAATTGTCCTGTTTGACGCTCTCTGTCATCAAACTTCTGAATGGGAAGCCATCAGAAACAAACGATTTTGCGAAGGGGAGTTTACCTTGCCCGTTGCTGCTGTTTGGTCGCTCAAATTTCAGTCGCCAGGTTGTCACTGCAGCTCAGTGCTAATAGGTGCGATGGAATTGTCAAACTTCAGCTAGTCCTCAGTTAGCGAGGCCCCAGTGCAATATTTTTTTGCCGATGATACTAGCTTAGTATTCGCTAGGATTACGAGTTATGTTTCGCGCCCCAAAAACTCTACAGTCGCTTACTCATCCTGGTTTACTTAATAATCTAATGTCAAGTCACAAGACTTGATATAAAAAATGACGCATATTAAAATCCTCTAAACGTTTAATATGCAGCAAAGAAGCTTACGTGTTGGTTTTTGGGTTTTTGTTTTTGTTTTTTACCTTGCGGCCCATACGCCATTAGATCTAAAATCAAAATAAGGCAGCTACCATTAGTCCCAGTATCTGCAGCTATTCGTCGAAAGGCACCTGTGGTACTACAGTATATAGCCATGCGCGGGTTTTTTTTTTTATTTATTTTTTTTACACAGTTTGCAGTCTTACGATGCCTAGACGCGACAAATATGTGCGCTACAGAAATAGACAACGCCAATATAAATATCTGACAGCATGAGGCATGGATTTTCATGAGCCCCTGCGAATGCAGGGGCTCATGAGAATCTATGCCTCTTGCAAATGGACTGAGGTTAGCAGACGAACCCAGTGTGTGTGTGTGTGGACGTGGGGAAGTGTGTGTGTATGTGTGTGTGTGTGTGTGTGTGTGGAGGGTGGGGGGTGGGTGGAGGGGAGGGAAAGGTGAGGGATGTGGGGGGAATGTTTGGGTGTATGTACGGTGCGGTGTGTGTTTGTGTGTTTGCCCTCCGCCCTGAGTGCCCCACCTGTGCGTCTGCGAGTGTTTGAAGTCACCTGTCGGCAAGCCTGGGGATTGTGAGAACACAGGGAGGAAAAAAAGAACAAGGAAAGCGGACACTGAGAGGATGGAGATGTGTGTGTGTGGTAAGGGAGTGTAAGGGTTTTGGGGGGGGGAGGATACTGTTTGTTCGTGTACTTTTTGTCCAAGCGGCGACTTTTGTAGGAATAAAGCTGACTTCCCATCCCCTCAAAGATAAATAAATAAATAACAGAAACGACCTGAAACAAACGAACCAACCAACCAAGCAATCATCCAATCAACCAACCAGCCAGCCAGCCAGCCAACCAACAACCAACCAACCAACAAATAAATATGAGGTCTTAAGACTCAGCACGTCAGAGGTACAAACAATAACTGAACACTGCACACATAGGAATCACGTAATAAAGGAAATAGATAACTTAAAGGCGAGAAGGGGGAGCACCGTGGCCGTTTTTCTGGGAGCTAGACAACCGGTGTGGGTTGGAGTGTACTTACCCTGCAGGTGCAGGAGATGCACGGATCGTCAGTGATGCCAGGTATAATCACCTCCTCTCCCTCCTGGTCACACTTCGTCACCGATCCTGCACAATAAAGATACTGTTTAACCCATTTAACCTCGAGTCCCTACAGCAGGAGGTGGATTGACCACGATAATTCAAGGGTAGTGCCAGATTAGCTTGGCGCCTTGAGGCGCCAAGCTAATCTGGCACTACCCTTGAATTATCATGGTCAATCCATTTCCTGCAAATGGTACATAGTCATTAACATTTGAGAAATGGGACCTTGGGTCTAAAAGGGTTAGTCCTTTGGCTGTTGGAACGCGGTTTTTCTCGCTATGATTCCTGCAGGAATCTTCGCGATAAAAAAAAAAAAATCGCTACCGACAACCAAAGGATTAATGAATTATAACCACTTGATGGCTCAAACCCCCCAAATCTGGGAGATTTCCATTCAGACTATATCACAGTTTGGGATAACGATTGACCTTGATAGTTCAAGCTTGAATATTCTGGCACAAGCCTTGAACTATCATGGTCGATCCATATCTTCTTGGAGGGTGTCAGGACTGAAGGGTGTAAACAAACAGCTGACCTTGAGAGCTGTTGAACAGCTGTTGACGAAAAAAAGACAGGAATTTCTATGGTTGATTTACTTTGTTTTATTACGATTGTTTGATTTTTATAATTGTAAAACCACAATTATTGTATTTTTTCCCTGTTTGTTCAATTTACATCTGTATTCATGCGTATTTTATTTAAGTTTAAATCATTGTATATCATATTTTGTTGTATAAAAGAGAATCCACTTTCTGCTTTCAAACTTTCATCAAGAAATATTTAACAAGAACAGATTCAGGAATGTAGCCTAATATTTTTTAAACATTAATGTATTAATATTAGGTATATATTTCAAATGTTAACTGGACAGGATTTTTATTTCATTTCATTTTTTTTTTTTTTTTTTTTTTTGTTTATAGTGCTTTATTAACTCATTCAGCCCTGACGCACTACAGCAGGAGATGAGTCGACCATGATAATTCAAGGGTAGTGCCAGATATGCCACTACCCTTGAATTATCATGGTCGATTCATCTCTTGCAACATGTGCATAGTCGTTAGATGACGCCACCAGAATTTGAGAAATACGTGCGTCGGGCTGAATGAGTTAATCGAGTCGGGTTCAGGTATCCAACGCTATGAGCCTAAGCACAGTGATCAAGATATAAAATATTTCAATAAAATAAATAACGAGTGGTCTTGCGCAACCTCGTAAGTGACATTTTGGCAAAAAGAATTGTGTTTTCATGCGGTTGACTCCTTTGATTTTCCCCTTCTATCTGACGAATTCTGGAATAAGTAACTCAAGAGAAATGCCCCGGAACACATTGAAGCAATTTTTAAACAAATATTTTCCACGAACCACAAGCTACATGGCTGCGCGCAAACGCCTCCGATAATTGATGTAAAAACAAATTCAGTTCCGTGAAAACCGCGACAGTCAGGCTTAACGGAAGTGTCTGATTGGCTTTCCGCTTAGAGGCCGGGTGACCCGTCTTCCGTCACTTTCGCTGGGAAAAAACGGTTAATTGTCGACTGCAGACAGAAAGCCGGACAGCGTCCACAAGGGTCGCTTAAGACGACAGCAACGACAGGTAGAAGACGGTAATGCTCCTGATCCAAACCCGTGCCATCTGCAAGAGGTATATATTCTCATGAGCCCCTGCAGGATGCAGGGGCTCATGAGAATCTACGCCTCTTGTCGAGTAAGAATCGGTCCTATTTAACTCACACTCTCGTTCTTCAGACGAAGCGAGTCTTGTCTGTGGTTTTTAAATCTGTGACAGGTAACAGGCTGAATTAGCCTAGACGGAGCCAGTCTGCCAGGCTGTGAGGGCAGAAGACAGTAAGTCCGTTTTTGTGAAAAGCGAAATTTTCATCGCATAACAATGAAAATCTCGCTTTTCGCAACAATGGACATGCCGTGTTTTGCCTTTCACCGGACACCAGTACTCTTCTCTCTTTAATTCAATATGGCAGTCTAGGCATTCAATACCAGCGTGACGCCGGCAGACCAGCCAAGAAGGGATCGTTGTTACAAAATAGAGTGCTGGCCTGTGATTTTGGACATTACGGTCTACAAATGTAAGGTCCCAAATCAAAAACCAGACCTCTGTTAAGCCAAGGAGTCACGTTTACAAAACCGTTGGGTTTGGATTTTCCAGCTGTTGGCCGTGAACTCCAAAATGATAGATTAGCATACGACTCAGCAGGTACGACAGCTAGTGACGGAAGAAGTGTGTGTGTGTGTGTGTGTGTGTGTGTGTGTGTG
>BTPG01000008.1:103853403-104175903 GCA_036245525.1 Semisulcospira habei | reverse complement strand
GAGTTCATTACAATGTTGCACATGAACACTTTCGATATCACTTTAAATAGTTCTACTTTTCAATTATTTTAATTTTTATTTTAATGCCGTTCTACGTTGTGAATTATATAACATAAACAAAATGTTCCGTTCAACGTTGTTGCAATACCACCGACAGTAGACACGGAATACTTTAGGATCTGTGCATCAAGCGATCAGTTTAGCGTGAAATGATTGCGATACTGAATCGTTAAACAAAAGGCTGTGCCGTTTTGTTTTGGCAGGCGTCCGCCGTAAATCCAATTAGGTCCTAACACGAGAAAACACGGTGATTGTAACTTTGCCAAATGGTGCAAGGTTCAGTAGGCGTTACAAAGCTATTGAATGGCGTATACTATCGTTGCCAAAAAAAAAAAAAACACGTTCCAGTTCAATAACATCCCAGCACGCAAAAGACTACCGGGCCGAAGTCAATTTTGGTTGTCCATTTTGACTGAAATTTTTGTTTGCAAGTAAGTAATATTGTTCACCTTAATAGGAAAATAAAAGAATTATATTGTACGTGATACAAAGTATACTTACAAGAGTTGCTCAGCGTTTAACCCTTTTAGCCCCGGACCCTGCAGCAGGAGATGAATTGATCATGATAATCGAAGGGTAGTGATAGATGAGCTTGGCGCCTAAAAGCGCCAAGCTCATATGGCACTACCCTTGAATTATCATGATCAATCCATCTCCTACAAGGGGTTAAACAAGCAGAAAGTGCACAACACTTTATCACGTCTGGACACATGAGACATTAGACGAATACATCTGTAATAAAACTCACACTGACACAGGCAAATATGGGAGAGACAGTAAACGGGCACACAGACTGTAGGGGTGCTAATAAAATAAAATAAAATAAAATAAAATAAAATAAAATAAAATAAAGGGGTCAGAAAAGGATATCTGCTTCTTGTCTTTTTTGCAGCACGAGCTCTTCAGTGTGAAGGCAGCGATAGGAAGTCCATAATGTGTTTTTTTTTTGCGTGAGAAGCGAAATTTTCGTTGAATTACAATAAACAAGATGAGGATTTCATCCCAAAGACTATCGTTTTGTTTGGAGCTCATGTGCGTATTTCTTTTAGAAACATTCAGAGTTGTTCATATTTTTAAGCGTATCCTTCTGATCCATTTCCCTCCTCTCTAAGCCAACATCTGATCAACACACACGCCGGCGCACACAAATAAAGACGGACGCACAGCGCTTCCCGCCATTAGTACGCTCTGTGGGTTGGAGCAGCGACAGCAATTCTGACGAAGAAGAATAGCAGGAGCAGCAAAATGACGTCACTATACGCTTCACGTCATGGCATCGCTGTTCTCAAGACGCCGTGTACACTGTGACGAATTTGATGTTTCACTGAAGTCACTCATCCGAAAGGCACGCTCTTCCAAAGCTGTTTTGTTCCACACAGCCTCTTCCAGGGCTGACTGTTTGATGGGAGTAAATAGTGGCACCAAAACGTGCAAAAATGAATTAATTATTATCGCGGAAAGTTGAAGAGGTACAACGCTGGATTACGAACACATTCAGTATCTCCCTTTAATCCCGCCCCCCCCCCACCCCACCCCCCACCCCATCCCGCCCTTCCCCCGCCTGATCCCCACGGCAATGGCCCGCACACACAAACACAAACGGCAGAATGGCACACACAAACACAGACGGCAGACACACGGCGCTTCCTACCGGTTATACGTTCTGTGGGCTGGCGTAGCCACAGCCACTTTGAAGAGTAAGGTGGAATGGCCCATGCCCACAAAGCCTCTTCTGTATGAGCTTGCACGCATATTTTACCTTTTCTACAATAAGTTCGCAAATATGAAACAAAAATAAATACACATGTAAAACACTGACGCGCTGGTGATTTGCGTCAATTATGTACATTGTATAAAACACTGACGCGTTTGGTGCTTTTACGTAACCTTCACTGTTTGATTCTTCTGATGAAATCAAGGAGTCTTACTTTTAACATTTTTTTTTTCCGGATTGAACTTTTATTTTCGAAAATGTCGAAGAGGTAGGCCTACAAAGCTGGCTAACGAACTCATTCAATGTCTTTCTACAAACTAGCCATATGCAAAATTTAAAGTGCATATAATCAAAATCTCGGACTCTAATCTGGGTCAACCGACTTTCTAAAAAAGGGTCTTTTATGTTTTCAATGAGACATCCAATTACAATATGCTCGGAGGCTCTCTTAGCAAACCACTTAATAAGGTATTTTGCCAAGTTTCAAGTTTGTGCGTACAGTAATATCGGAGATTCTCGTGTTTACATACATGCACACACACACACACACCACACACACACACACACACACACACACACACACACACACACACACACATACATACATACATACATACATACATACATACATACATACATACATACATACACACATACATACATACATACGCACATACAGCGCTTCGCGCCAAAATGACGTTCAACAGCAAGGTTAGAGTGGCTAGACGTGATGTCATTTTTATCTTGTTACTTCTTTGCCAGACCATGAGCCCCGCCCGCGTCATATGTTCTTTGCCGCATTCTACGCAACGCGCTCCGACCAGCCCCACCCTAAGTCTACCGTATTTTCTATACGGTAGAAAAAAAAAACAGTGGGCAGTGGGCCGATGTTCACATCTGCACGGGACATAGACGACCCCGCCCTTCACGAGTCCCCTGCTGCCTTGCAGGTTAAGTTTTGGATAACCAAAGGCTAGGGTGCTGACACGGTACCTGATTGGGTGTATGAACTTCCTTGATGAAGTCACCACCCAGGGCGAAGGAGTCACATCAGGGTCTCATCGGCCACATGTCCAGGACCAAGGCGAGCCACAAGTTATGTGGAGTTTCGGTTGTGGTTAACAGCCTGGAGAGGGATGGGCTCCGCCAGGTTATTTTGCCCAAGACAAACCACATGCAATGACAACCTTGCTTCAATCCATACCGGATCGGTCGTCGCCCGGAACAAGGACCGCGCCTTCTGTCTTGCGCCAGGGCAGAGGTGTTAAGTGTGTTACTGGTGCACCATCAAAACTGCGTGCCAGAAACAACATCAACATTGGCACCTGGAAAGTCAGAACATTACGACCGCCTGGAAAGGTAGAGGAACTGACACACAAAATGAACAGATACCATTGGACCATCCTAGGACTGTGCGAAGTACGATGGAAGAACCTTGGGGAAACATCAACCCAGCAAAACAACAAACTGTATTACAGTTACAGTATTACTGTACAGAAGACAAACACGAACAGGGTGTCGGATTTCTCGTCCACAAAGACATTGTGAAGCAGTGTCATGAGTTGTCGGCCAGTCTCTAGTAGGCTTATCACCATTCGCTTGAGCGCAACTCCTTTCAATATCACAATTGTACAAGTTTACGCCCCAACAACAGACTATGGCGATGAGGAAATAGAAGACTTCTATGACCAACTGCAAGAAGTTCTGGACCAGACCCCCAAGAAAGACATTCTTGTGGTGCAGGGAGACTGGAATGCCAAAATAGGAGAGGATGCTGCTAGGAACTGGAAAGGCACATGCGGACGCTACTGCAATGCAGTGACCAACGACAGAGGATTAAGGCTACTGGAATTTGCCAGCTCAAATGATCTAAAGCTGATGAACACGTTTGGCCCACACAAAGCATCCAGAAGGTGGACATGGCACAGCCCGAACGGAGAGCACCATAACCAGATTGACTACATCATTGTGAAGAGACACTTCCAAACCAGTGTGAACATTGCCAAGACAAGAAGTTTTACAGGAGCAGACATTGGAAGCGACCATGACTTGGTGATGTTGACCTTCCGACTCTGCCTAAAGAAGGTCAACAAGCAGGGTCCCACCAGAATCAAGTTTGACCTCGAGAAGTTGAAAGACCCAGAGGTAGCGAAAGCCTTCCAGGAAAAGATGGGAGGTAAATTCGCGCCACTGCTACTTCTAGGTGCAGAAGACACAGACGTGGACACACTGATCGACGCATTTAACACTGCTGTAACCCAAACAGTCAGTGAGATCCTTGGCAAACACCGACAAGCAAGGAAACCTTGGGTTAGAGCTGACATCTTTGTTCTATGTGACAAGCGTCGAGAATTAAAGAAAAGGAAATCAGAGGTAGAAGGAGCTCAACAATACAGGAAAATTAACCAGGATAACAAGAAAAGCATGACAAAGGCAAAGAATAAATGGATTGAAGATCAGTGTAACCACGTAGAAGGAAATTTGAACAAAAATAATGGCAAAAAAGCATACCAGCTGGTGAAAGACCTGACCAGTGTAAAGCAAGGACGCTCCTCGATCATTCAAGATAATGAAGGGAACTGTCTTACGGAAGACCAAAACATACTGAAGAGATGGACAGAGTACTGCTCCGATTTGTACAACCACCGAGCTGCAGGGGACCCAGGAATACTTGTCAACCCACCCGTGACCAACAATGGCAACTATCCCATCCTCCGAGAAGAAGTAGAGGCTGCAGTGAAGTCGCTGAAAAAAAGGGAAGGCAACAGGAGCAGACAACATCCCTGCAGAGCTAGTCCAAAAAGGGGGAGAAGACATGATAAGCGCTTCACTAACAATCTGCAATAAGATCTGGCAGTCAGGGTATTGGCCCACACCATGGACCCAATCACTTATAATAACTCTCCCCAAAAAAGTCAACTTACATCAATGCCAGAATTATCGCACGATCAGTCTTATATGCCACCCAAGCAAAGTCATGTTAAAGATCATACTGAACAGGCTGAAGCCACAGGCAGAGGAAATCATAGCTGAGGAACAGGCAGGCTTCAGACCAGGGCGCAGCACAACTGAGCAGATCTTCAACCTGAGAGTTCTATGTGAGAGGTACCTCCAGCACCAGCAAGATCTCTATCATGTCTTTGTGGATTTTACGAAAGCGTTTGACAGGGTGTGGCATGCAGCCCTTTGGTCCACCATGAAGCTATACAACATCAATGCCAACCTGATCAAAGTCATAGCAAACCTTTACAACAAGGCCACTAGCGCAGTCTGCTTCAACGGCAAAATAGGAAACTGGTTTAGGACTACAGTCGGAGTCAGACAAGGCTGTTTGCTCTCACCTACTCTTTTCAACATCTTCCTGGAAAAAAATCATGACGGACGCTCTGAAAGATCATGAAGGAACTGTCAGTATTGGAGGCAGAACAATCACGAACTTGCGCTTTGCGGATGCCATTGATGGCTTTGCAGGAACAGAGAAGGAGCTAGCTCAGCTGGTGGAAAAGTTGGATAGTACAGCCATTGCATATGGGATGGAAATCAGTGCAGAGAAGACCAACCTGGTGACCAATAACGCCAGTGGCATTGGCACTGAAATCATGGTTGGAGGCCAAAAACTGGAAACAGTTAAGAAGTTAAAATACTTAGAGCCATTGTGACAGATGAGGGATCAAAACCAAATGAGATACTGTTCAGGATTGCGCAGACAACAACAGCACTGACAAGATTGAAGACCATATGGAAGGACAGAAACATCACACTCTGCTCCAAGATCAGACTGATGCGTTCCTTAGTCATCTTAGTGTTCTTGTATGCCTGCGAGTCATGGACCCTCACAGCAGACCTTGAAAGGAGGATACAAACCAATGAAATGAGATGTTTTCGAAGGCTGCTTGGCATTTCATACAGAGATCACACATCACGAACGAGGAAGTGGGAAGCAGAATCAGGCAAGCCATCGGGCCCTATGAAGACCTATTAGCCATTGTGAAAAAAAAACGCAAACTGAAGTGGTATAGGCATGTCACGCGTTCAGCAGGGCTTGCCATAACAATCCTGCAAGGCACTGTGCAAGGAGGACGAAGGAGGGGAAGACAGAGGAAAAGATGGGAGGACAATATCTCAGAGTGGACAGGACTGAAGCTGGGCGATACGCTGAGAATGGCAGAGAGCAGAGAGGAATGGAAGGAGCTGGTTGCAAATTCATCAGTGGTGCCCCAACGGTCGGCAAGACTACGGGATATAGATAGATAGATAGATAGATAGATAGATAGATAGATAGATAGATAGATAGATAGATAGATAGATAGATAGATAGATAGATAGATAGATAGATAGATAGATAGATAGATAGATAGATAGATAGATAGATAGATAGATAGATAGATAGATAGATAGATAGACAAAAACTGGCTCATGTTTTAAAAACAAAGAACACTGTCATTGCCTTCGCAGGGTCTTTAAGAGCCCAGCCTTGTGAAGCCAAATGACAGTTAGTCCATTTTTGTGCAAAGCGAGGTTTTCATTGTATTACAACGACAATCTCACTTTTCACGTAAATGGACTAACTGTCTTCTCGCAAAATCCGGGCAGACATCACCCGTGGGGATCAGACATGGATCAGCCCAGCACGCAAAAGGCCCTCGGGCAGACGTCGAACGCAGTCGGCCAGTGCGCGTGCGGACTGCGGTCGACGTCTGCCCGATGACCTTTTGCGCACCGGGTCAGTGGTACCGTACTGTGATGGATCGACAATGGGAATGGACGTGAACCCTACACGAATACCGGCCTTCAGAGGAACAGGACCAGCACTGGATTAAACGTCACATAAAAACCACATCAAACACAAACGCCTCGCCACAGGGGGACTGAGCGGCCAGTGCTTTTCCGAGCCCAGATCGCTTTGCTATGTGTCCTGCGGCCTCCTACGTCTAAAAAAAAGGTAAATGTAAATTTGTTGCGGATGGTCTCTTTCTATGATAGAGTAGAGTTGGCCTATATACACAATAATAATAATAATAATAATAATAATAATAATAATAATAATAATAATAATAATAATAATACATAGTATTTATATGACGCATTTCCGCTCATATTTATAATATAACTCAATGCGCAGGACATAGCCGCGAACTGAACCCAAACAAGCACGCTCACGTGAATCACGCGCATTCCCTCACACACTGTACATAAACACAGAACATTCACGTGGTGCTAAGGGCAAACTCAAGCGAGCTACTGAAATTTTTGGAAATTTAATTCGTTTTTTGAAATTTGATTAAGTGGACTGAAATTAATACCAAATTCGTGAGAGATGAAAGAGCCGGAGTACCCGGAGAAAGAACCCCGATATAATGATATAGAAGAAGTTAGTTATTAGGGCTTGGCGCTGAGCGGGCAATTAAGGCCATCCCGTACACGTCGTCGAATAGAAGTACAGTCAATTTCGCTTATAAAAAGGTCGGATATATAACAAAAGTCCGATTTAACACTTTTTCTTATGTATAGAAGCGTCTTATTCTAACAGTGTGTAAGTGGGTTGTTCCGGCTATGAAAAAAAAAGTCTTATTCTAATGTGTGTGCCAGGCCAGAACACATATCCCAGTGAGCAAAATGCTGTCGGGCCCAAGTCAACCGCTAATGGCCCAGCGGCCGACGTCGGCTCGATGACCTTTTGCACATCTGGCTCATATTATTATTTTCATCTTTCAAGAAACAAGATGCAAAAAACAAAGAGCCTATGACGAGGAGCCCAGTAGGTTTGCAGGGGTCTGTGAGGGTCTGTACCCTCTTTCAGATGGAAAGATTGTTGCTGTGAAGTTTACATACTCAGCGGACTGGTCCCGCATTCCTCAAATATTTTTTTCACTGTCAGTAAGGTCTCGCCTGACCTACACTTTAACTTAACACACTGAACACTAAGAAGATACAGACGGACTCCAAAGTTTGGTAGCTGTTTCCTGAGTACTACAACCAATTTATTTGACAGATCGGCCATGAGAGTTCAAGAGCAGTAGTAGTGCCATAATAGCTTAGCGTTTCGGACACGGTTTCCAAAAGTATGAAATTATTCCCTGAGGACTACAGTCAGTTCGGCGATTGATCGACAATGGTAGTTAAGGGTCGTGCGAAAATAGCTTGGCGCCCGGGGGCGCCAAGCTATATTAGCATTACCCTTGAACTAGCATGGTCAATCCCATATTCTGCTGTGGCGTCTTAGGGATTAATGCCAGTTGACGCAGTCTGTGTTTCTGCTGTTTTCGTTTAATTAATGCCGCCGTGAGATGGCCTTAGTTGCCTGCTCGGCGTTAAACCCAAATAACTAACTAACTGTTTTCGTTAATTCAGCGCAAGGATCCAAGACGTCCCAGGAAAATAGATTCACAGTGGTCTCAGCAAGACGCAACGGCGCATGAGGATCTATGTCTCTCGCAGTTTGACCGTGTTCACGTTTTCTTGGCAGTCAATCAGTTAAACATTTCAGTCACTGTCGTGAGCTAAAGAGCCCATAACCTTCCCAATTTAACCCCCCTTGACTGCCGGGGCCCTCGCGCTGGGACCATAAAAATTATGGCGTTGAGGCGCGTCCCCTGGGTGGTGGATAGGGGGTCCATTGCGAGAGGGGTGCACCGAATGAAATAAGGTGCCGTGAACCAACATGGTCTAAGGGAAGGAGACCCAGACAGAAAACCCCTGGTCCTCCTAGCAAAGGGGTTGGGCGTGGTGGTAGCTTCCCCACCCTGCAAATAAAGAAATAGCTACAAAAACGCCGACGAATAAACAAGCAGCAATTCCTTTCCTGGAGGAGGAAGGTTCTTCTACCAGAAGATTTATGACGTCGTGTGGTGAAAGCCGGAAGTCTTCGAAAGCCACAGGACCGAACCGCCTCTCTCTATCCAGGGACACAATCATGGGCACATGGAATGTCAAGACCATGTACCAGAGCGGAAAGTCCGCCCAGATAGCAGCGGAAATGCAAAAGTACAACCTTTCCCTGCTAGGTATCAGTGAAGCCAGATGGACGCAGTCTGGCCAGAAAAGGCTGTTAAGTGGGGAGATGATTCTGTATTCAGGTCATGAAGAGGAGAATGCCCCCCATACAGAAGGTGTAGCATTCATGCTGTCCCAGTGGCACAGAGAGTGCTGATGGGCTGGGAACCTCTTGGGCCAAGAATTATCACAGCAGCCTTTAGAACCACAAAAAAAAAAGATTAAGCCAAACGTCATACAGTGTTATGCGCCCACTAATGACAGTGACCAGGAAGAGAAACAAGAGTTCTGCGACCGACTCCAGAGTGCTGTGGACAAATAATGTGCGGAGCGAGACATCATCATCATCATGGGCGACTTTAATGCCAAAATAGGGGAGGACAACACCGGATACGAAGAGGTGATGGGGAGACAGGGACTAGGGGAGATGAGTGAGAACGGGGAGAGGTTCGTCGACTTTTGTGCTCTAAACAGACTTGTCATTGGAGGCAGCATCTTCCCGCACAGAAGAATACACAAAGCAACGTGGGTCTCACCTGACCATACTACAGAGAACCAAGTAGACCATATCTTCATTAGCAAGAAATTTAGAAGATCCCATCAACATGTTCGAGTGAGGAGGGGAGCAGATGTCGCCTCAAACCATCATCTGCTTATCTTAAAAATAAAGCTCAAGTTAAAGAAATGCAGCACAGGGACAACAAGAAGACAGCGCTATAATGTAGGCCTCCTGAGAGAGACTGGAGTGAGAGAAGAGTTCAAACTGGTGCTGTCCAACCGGTTTCAAGCGCTACAGGAGCTAGTAAATGAAGAGGGGGCGGTCACCACAGAGCAGCAGTGGAAGGCAGTTAGAGAGGCACTGAAGTCAACCTGCAAACACACTGTGGGGTTCAAGAAACACCATCACAAGGACTGGCTGTCGGCACAGACCTTGAAGAAGATAGAAGTGAGGAAGCAGAAGAAAGCAGTTGTCAACAACAGCCGCACGAGAGCAGCCAAAGCAAGGGCACATGAGGAATACTCGGAAGCCAACCGCGAGGTGAAGCGGAGTATCAGGGCAGACAAGAGGGCCTACACAGACGGCCTAGCAGCAGAGGCAGAAAAGGCAGCAGGCAGCGGCAACATGAAACAGCTCTACGACATTACCAGAAGATTGTCTGGCACGTAAGGCCATACAGAAAGACCAGTAAAAGACAAAGAAGGCAAGCCTATTGCCGACAGAGCAGATGAACTCGACAGATGGGCCGAGTATTTTGAAGAGTTACTGAACAGACCCACCCCACCCGACCCCCCAGACATCCAGCCAGCAGAGAATGACCTACCCATCAGCTGTGACAGACCCAGCCGGGAAGAGATCAGAGGAGCAGTGACATTTTTGAAGAACGGCAAAGCAGAAGGGCCAGATGGCATCCCAGCGGAGGCTCTGAAAGCAGACCTAGAAACAACAGTAGAGATGCTGTACCCACTGTTTGGAAAGATCTGGGAAGAAGAGGTGATGCCGGCTGACTGGAAGGAGGGGTACCTAATCAAGCGTCCCAAGAAAGGCGACCTCAGCAAGTGTTCCAACTACAGAGGAATCACCTTGCTGTCAGTACCAGGAAAGGTCTTCAACAGGATCATCCTGGAGAGAATGAAGAGCTCCGTCGACCCCTAGCTGAGAGACCAGCAAGCAGGATTCAGGAAAAACCGATCATGTACAGACCAGATTGCTATTCTCGCATCATCGTGGAGCAGTCTCTGGAGTGGAGCTCCCCGCTGTGCGTCAACTTTGTGGATTACGAGAAAACATTTTAAGGCGTGGACCGAGAGGCTATGTGGAAACTCCTACGACACTACGGTATACCCACAAAACTCATCTGCCTGATCAAACACAGCTACGATGGCATGACATGTCGCGTGATCCATGAAGGGCAGTTCACCAGGGAGCTCCATGTCAGAACCGGCGTCAGGTAGGGGGGTTTGCTGTCTCCGTTCCTCTTCCTATTGGCCATAGACTGGGTCATGAAGAGGACCAAAGAGCAGAGAAAAAGCGGAATACAGTGGACACTGTGGACACAGCTTGACGACCTCCATTTTGCAGACGACTTGGCTTTACTTTCCCACACTCATCAACAAATGCAGGACAAGACCACGAGGCTTGCTGACATCTCGTCCCAAGTGGGCCTCACAATCCACAAACAGAAAACAAAGACAATGAGGCTGAACGCAACCAGGGAAGAACCAGTCTTGCTTGCTGGCACCCCTTTGGAGGAGGTGGAGTCCTTCGCCTATCTCGGGAGCATCATCGACAAAAAAGGTGGCACTGATGCAGATGTCAGAGCACGAATCGGTAAAACCAGAGCAGCCTTTCTCCAGCTGAAAAAAGTGTGGAGTTCCAGAGAGCTGTCACAACACACCAAAGTCCGGATTTTCAACTCAAACGTAAAAGCAGTTCTCCTATATGGAGCAGAGACTTGCAGGTTGACAAAAATCCACAGTCAACAGAGTACAGATCTTCATAAACAGTTGCCTTAGAAGAATATTGAAAATCCACTGGCCAGAGAAGATCAGCAACGTCAGACTGCCCTGTGTTCTTCATGTCTATTTTTGATCACACCTGTTATCCGTGTTCTTCACGCGAATGTCGGTCAGAGTGCAGTGGTTTCATTAGACACGAAATCCGTGATCACTGACAGCTAAGGGGTTAAAGACAGACGTTGATTCCATTCCAAAAAGAAGAGCATGGATCCTCGCCAGCACATACAGAGGTTCATGGTGATGCGTGTATCTCGCAAAGGGACGGGGTTTTCTGTTCAAGAGGAGTCAACAAAGATATAATTAGCTCCTTCACTGAGAGTGGACGCACATTGTGTGTATTTGAAATCATTGTAAATTCCGCAACGTCAGAGGCTCGAGTCAATGAAATATGGGACCAGTGTGGTTTCAGTAAGAGGCATATATCCTCATGAACCCCTGCAACTACTCTTCTGGCAAATGAAAGATAGGTAGCGATTTGTTTTCTGTCCTGTATCCAAATTTTGTTAAACACATTCAACCCCAGGGCCGAAATCCCCAAATTTTGAAGTTGCCCTCTGAAGGACTGTATTACAATTCTACAGACAGATCGAGCATGATAGTTCAAGGGTGGGGCCAGAATAGCTTGGCGCCTATGGGCGCCAAGCTATTCTGGCACCATCCTTGAACTATCATGATCGATCCATGTCTTGCTGTGGTGTGTCGGGGCTGAATGAGTTAAATTCGAAAAAAATTTAATTGTGTTGTAATTGACTTTCAGATGTGTGTTTCCTTCTTCGTTGGTATTTTCTCTGTATTTTACACGCTCGGCAGTAACCTCGTTGGTCTGGATTTTTGTATGGTTCTTGTTGACGGACAGGACACACGTGCACTCAGATTAACTCATTCAACTCCGATACGCCATGGCAGGACATGGATCGAGCGTGATAGTTCAATAGCCCATAGGCGCCAAGCTATTCTGGCACAACCCCTGAACTATCACGCTCGATCTGTTTCCAGAACTGTAATAAGGTCTTCAGGGGGCAACTTCAAAATTTGCGGATTTCGGCCGTCCTGGAGCAGAATGTGTTAAACATTAGATCACCTGGTATGCATAAACAGCTCGACTTCAAAGAACTTCAAAGAGTTTTTTTCATCCATATTTGTGAGATGATTACGATTACATGTGC
This sequence comes from Semisulcospira habei, assembly GCA_036245525.1. Classification (NCBI taxonomy): domain Eukaryota; kingdom Metazoa; phylum Mollusca; class Gastropoda; family Semisulcospiridae; genus Semisulcospira; species Semisulcospira habei. The sequence continues at coordinate 104,163,453 of BTPG01000008.1, read as the reverse complement.
ATGAATGTGCTACATCCACGACAATACAAATGCCATGAAATATGCTGTAGATTCAAAATTATGCACTTAACTAGTAGTGCAAGTTCACATTCCGATTACATTTTTTTGTAGTTTTAACAAAAGCAAAGGAAAGGAAAGCGTCAAGTTTGTCTAAGTGAAATGAACTGTACAGTTTTGTTGGCTTTGGTTTGGTTAGTGTTGGGTTTTCTTTTACACAAGTGCTAATTCAGTTGATTCTAGTCCATAAACATTTTAAAACTTGAATATTTACTGCATGCACTACGGGAAAAAAACTGTTGGGTTGTAATTTGTCGTGGAAGATTAGAGAAACATTCCTTTATTTTGGGGGGTCGGGAGGATGATTCTCTCTGGCATTTCGGGTCTGCTCTTACTTACTTACTTACTTACGCCTGTCACCCCTCCCAGGGTATAGGCCGTCGACGAGAGACCTCCAGCGACTCCTGTCCTGTGCTTCTCCTTCGATTTTACTCCAGGTGGTTCCCATTCTCTCAATGTCTGCTTGGAGGTCTCGACGCCAGGTGGTTCTCGGCCTGCCTCTTTTCCTCTTTCCCTGGGGGTTCCATGACAATGCCTGCCTAGTGATACTGGAAACTGGCTTTCTCAGACTGTGATCGCCATCTTCTTCGCCCAATTTCATTCTCTGCTGTTATCTGCTCTGTTCTCTCCCAGAGTCTGACGTTGCTGATCTTCTCTGGCCAGTAGATTATTAAGATTCTTCTAAGGCAACTGTTTATGAAGATCTGTACTCTGTTGACTGTGGTTTTTGTCAACCTGCAAGTCTCTGCTCCATATAGGAGAACTGCTTTTACGTTTGAGTTGAAAATCCGGACTTTGGTGTGTTGTGACAGCTCTCTGGAACTCCACACTTTTTTCAACTCAAGAAAGGCTACTCTTGCTTCACCGATTCGTGCTCTGACATATGCATCAGTGCCGCCTTTTTTGCCGATGATGCTCCCGAGATAGGTAAAGGACTATACCTTCTCCAACGGGGTGCCAGCAAGCAAGACTGGTTCTTCCCTGTTTGCGTTCAGCCTCATTGTCTTTGTTTTCTGTTTGTGGATTGTGAGGCCCACTTGTGACGAGATGTCAGCAAGTCTCATGGTCTTGTCCTGCATTTGTTAACCACTTGTATTATATGTTTCTTTTTATGCTGGGTCGAATTTATTCCCAATTAAGTCTGTTATCCTTTTCATTTATCATTTGGACTAGTTAGCTCTGTCTATGTGTGAAGGGCTGCGGGTGGGGTGGGGGGTGTCTGTGAGTCTATGAGTATGTCTGTCTATGTGAACAGTGTTGTCATCTGTTTGCAAGTATTATGTTTACTTATTATGTATGTATATTTGTAGTCTTGTAGTTGTTAGCAACGGCAGGTTTGTAAAATGGCTGTGTCGATGACGATGTCAATGCCTAAACCGTTGTAAAATAAAGTTTCATTGATTCATTGATTGATTCATTGTTGATGAGTGTGGGACAGTAAAGCCAAGTCGTCTGCAAAATCGAGGTCGTCAAGCTGTGTCCACAATGTCCACTGTATTCCGCTTCTTCTCTGTTCAGTGGTCCCATTCATAACTCAGTCTATGGCCAGTAGGAAGAGGAACGGAGACAGCAGACACCCCTGCCTGACGCCGGTTCTGACCTGAAGCGCCCTGGTGGACTGCCCTTCGTGGATCACGCGACATGTCATGCCATCGTAGCTGCTCTTGATTAGGCAGACGAGATTTGTGGGTACACTGTAGTGTTGTAGGAGTTTCCACAAAGTCTCTCGGTCCACGCTGTCAAATGCTTTCTCGTAGTCCACAAAGTTGACGTACAGTGGGGAGCTCCACTCCAGAGACTGTTCCACGATGATGCGGAGAGTGGCGATGTGGTCTGTACATGAACGTTTCTTTTCTGAATCCTGCTTGCTGGTCTCTGAGCTGGGGGTCGACGGAACTCTTTATTCTCTCCAGAATGATCCTGTTGAAGACCTTTCCTGGTACTGATAGCAAGGTGATTTCTCTGTAGTTTAAACACTTGCTGAGGTCGCCTTTCTTGGGAAGCTTGATTATGTATCCCGGGTCTGCTCTTGGTGTTCCGCTATTCCACTGGTCACTTAAAACAACATGACACATGTCCGTTTCCTCAATAAACACAGATGCTGAACGCCAATTCCTGCCGTCAAGCTGCTTACATTTTCCTAAAAGCCTAACAACTCTTTGCAGAATCCCTTCGTTGTCAGCGAACGCGAAATGCACGTCTGAAATCACTGTATTCATGAGAAGAACACAATGTAACGGGGACCAAAAATAGGCATGTAAAACAAAGGACCAACAAGAGACATAAATCCTCATGAGCCCCCGCTGTCGCTGTCGCGGGGGCTCATGAGGATTTATGTCTCTTGCAGATGGATATCCTTTGACCTTCCAAGGCAATGAAGGAGTTATGGGGTTGACTGCGATACTTTTGATATAGTGTTGCGTGATGGGGACATTTTTTGTTGTTGAATTCAGCCACTTGTGTCGGCAGTACAATGCCACGAGTCTGATAGACGGAGCTCTCCCATTAACAAAGCAGGTAATCAAAAGCGAGTGGGATATAGGGGGGATTACGTCAGAAAATTTACGACCTGCATGCAAGGGCGAGACATCGGCATAAAATCTTTCCAACATGAACAGAAACTACGCCGGTCGTTTGAAAGTTAATCGCTCAATAACTCGCACTAAAAGAGGCCCCAAACGGCGGTATTTTGCTAAAAGCAGAAAACAATGGGTTGAAGGTCTTTGGTTCGCAAAATTAGAACATGCACCAACGATTCCAGTAAATATGCTCTCACGCCTTCAGCCTCATCCCTTCCGCCCTTCCCCCCCCCCCTTTCCCCTCCCCTCCCTTCCCGCAACACACACACACACACACACACACACACACACACACACACACACACACACACACACAAACACACGCTCAGTGTTTCCTCTTACATGGTTTTAAGTTAATTTTAATTTTTGAGACTTCAACAAGTACATTAGCAGTATAATAATATAACGAGTACAAACCACACGCGTGGCTTATTATCTCCTTAACTGCCAGGGCGAGGCAAACTCTACCCATCTGCAAGAGGCATAAACCCTCATGAGCCCCCGCAGTCGCGGGGGTTCGTGAGGATTTATGTCTCTTGTTAGTCCTGTGCTTTTTATGCCCATTTTTGATTCCGTTTCATGTGTGTTCTTTACGAGAATGTCGGTCAGTGTGCAGAGGTTTCTGACGCCAAATCAGTAATTACGGGCAGTATTTTTTTTCCTTCAAAACGATAACAATGATTATGCGACGGTCGCTCAGCATGTACAGTGAATTTCCCCATGAGGGATTGATAACGTATTATTGTATTTGTAGTGTGTTTTATTGTGTTGTATTGTATTGTACTGTAGTATGTTGTGGTTTGTTGTGTAGTATTGTATTGTATTGTGTTGTGTTGTGTTGTGTTGTGTTGTGTTGTGTTGTGTTGTGTTGTGTAGCGTTGCGTTGTATTGTATTGTGTTGTGCTGTGTTGTATTGTATTGTATTGTATTGTATAAATAAATGAACAAAAGAAGCATTATAATGGAGATACTGGGCATGTTGTATTTATTTCGTAACAACTAAACAATGATTATTCAACGCTCTTGTCATTGACCTGAATGATGGATCCACAAAAATGAGAATCTTACATCTGTATCTTCTGTTATTGCTTTTCTCACATAAAAGGGCCACGAAGATTGTAGGAGTAGATTGAGAATAGAATGAACTCGAAATCTTCACCATCTTTATAGCTGTGTCTATAAGCAGACAAGCTGGAGGGAAAGTCGCAATAGTTTATGTTCGCTGGTGTATTCTAGTAGCAAATGAATATGGATAGATGTGTGCTAGTCTGTGATTTTGGACCTTACGGCTTATGGCCATAAGATCCAAATCACAGACCAGCACAGGTTTATTGCAACCGGGCCGCAGGCTGAGCAACTGGCGTATCTCAAAAACTGTGTTTGTTACTCGAGTGAAGCGGTGCGGATAACTTCATTCATAATTTGTCTGTCGCCAACCGAGTTGCGTTTACTGTTCAGCAAAGCAAGCGACACCGATTGAAAGCTAAGTGCACAAACTCGTAAAAGAAAACCTGCATTGCAGAAGAAAAGGCACTTCGGGGGTACAGTGGTCTCTTTGTTGCCCATAGCATCATTTACATCATTCTGTCCTCTTGAGTGCAATGCCCCACAAAACCCAAATTACACGCTTATTTTAACCGCTCAGGCGCTTCTCTCTCTCTCTCTCTCTCTCTCTCTCTCTCTCTCTCTCTCTCTCTCTCTCTCTCTCTCTCTCTCTCTCTCTCTCTCTCTCTCTCACGACCATTTCCTCTCAGTTGCAGAGTCTCTTGTCCCTTCAGAAGCAAGTTCTCAGCCCTACTCTTACTCAGACAGACTAGTTGACTTTTGTAGAACGCGAACTGCAGGATCTGATCCTTTCGTGATTCCACCACTGGCAGTGCACGAAGTCGGTAGGACAATTAGTTCAATGAAGAATAAGAAATCGTCCGGGCCAGATGAAATCAGCCCCAAAATACTTAAATTAGCTATTCCTTATGTTATTGAAACAATTACCTTTATTTATAACTTGTGCATTCAAACGAATATTTTCCCAAAGGAACTTAAAAAAGCCAAGGTTATACCCCTCCCGAAAACAAGAGATATGACTGATGTTAATAACTATCGCCCCATCTCACTATTGTCCATCCTTAGTAAACCACTTGAACGGCATATCCATAAACATCTCTTGGAATATTTAGAAAATCATACATTAATCCACCCCCTTCAGTCGGGATTCAGACCAAAGCACAGCTGTCACACGGCCCTAGCACGTCTAACTGATGTGTGGCTACGCTCAATAAATCAGGGCGAATTTACCGGCGCTGTATTTATTGACTTACGAAAAGCCTTTGATCTTGTGGACCATAAACTTCTACTTTCCAAACTAAATGTGTACTTTGGTAGTTCGTTTGGCAATAAATGCATTTCTTCCTCAAATAACTACAGCCAGAAATCTCTTTACCACCATGGCACAACTCCTCTTTTCGCCTCATATCTTAGCGACAGACAGCAGCGCGTCATGGTCAATGGATCATACTCTTCAAGCGGATTAGTAACACGGGGAGTTCCCCAGGGTTCAGTCCTAGGGCCTCTTCTGTTTTGCCTCTTTATAAATGACCTGCCGCTATATTTGACTAGCGACAAAATTTCATGTGATTTATTCGCTGATGACGCCACAATTCACACCCCGGACAAGAATATTGATTCTTTAAATGGCCGTTTGCAGCAGGGTTTGAACGAAATTTCCACTTGGTGCGCAAACAATGAAATGATTTTAAATCCTTCCAAAACGGAATGCATGACGATAGCAACCCGTCAGAAGCACCAGCTCAAGCCACTTACACTCAGCCTGACTATCCATAATGACATCGTTAATCAGGTCACGGAACACCGATTACTTGGTGTAATTGTTGATGACCAGATGAAGTGGCAATCGCACATAAATGCTGTATGTAAAACTGTTGCTAGAAATGTTTTTATGCTTTCAAAGTTGAAGTACTTTATCGATATTGATGCCCGCAAGTTATTTTACAATGCACATGTCAAATCCCACATCGATTATGCGTCCACGATATGGGATGGCAGCGGTGACATACACTTGAAGAGGCTTAACTCCCTGCATCGGAGAGCAGCGAAACATATCCTGCCTGATTCAGCCCTAACAACTGACGAAAGACTTGAAAAACTGAAAATGCTACCTCTTAGCAAGCATCACCTCTTAAACAAGGGTGTGGTTATGTATAAAATCTGGAATGAGATTCACCCAGAATATCTTTGTAAGCTCTTTACCAAGGCAAGTTCAGGTTATTCTACTTCAAGGCGAAACTTTATTACACCTCGCCCAAGGATAGATCTATTTAAAACCAGTGTATCTTTCTCAGGCGCATCTTTCTGGAACACACTGCCTACATGTATAACACACGCTAGCTCCCTCTCCTCTTTCAAGGAATGCCTCCTCAAGTACTTGTCTGCTGATACATAATCTACCACAAGTATCCGTATCAAACATGTGCTCATCGTATAATCAGTGCATTCTGCCGTATGGTTTGTCCATACTAATAATAATCGCCTAATTACATAATTCAAGTTTCTATTATAATCCAAATAATTTTTGCTGTCTGAAGTGAATTTTCACTATGATCCAAATGATTTGCTTCGTATATAGGTCAAGTTATCATTAGCGCGTGGCTGTGTGTGCGCGCGAGCGAGTGTATGTGTCAGTGTGCGCGCGTTGCGTGTACTTTCTGTTTTTCGTTTGTTTTGTATGACCGAATGAATGAATGAATTTTGTTTAATGTCTCTTCATGTTTCTCCTAATTTTTCTTTGTGTAATTTGGTACTATTAGTATTACAATTATTATCCTGTGTTTGTAGAGTAGCAACGGCAAGTATGAAAAATGGCACACGTGCTAATTACTTCATCCGTTGAGAAATAAAGTTTCATTTCATTTCATTTCATTTCATTTCATTTCATTTCATTTCTCTCTTTTAAAAAAATAATTATATGCTGTGTTTGCTTTCCTGTTGTGTTCTGTTTTGTTTACTAGGACAGCTTGTAAGAAAGGCATTGAGTTGAGCTTATACTGAATAAAAGATTCATCTTCATCATCGCTCTCTATCTATCTCGATATCTAACCTTTGCTTGCCTTGCACCTTGTTAATGTTATTTCTAATTTTTCTATTGTTTATATTATTGTTTTAATTTAAGGACAGATTGTAAGAGAGGCTCTCTAGCCTAAGTCTAAATGCCTGTCTTTGTAAAATAAACTATTTACGCTCTCTGTCTGTCTGTCTGTCTGTCTGTCTGTCTGTCACTCTCTCTCTCTCTCTCTCTCTCTCTCTCTCTCTCTCTCTCTCTCTCACACACACACACACACACACACACACACACACACACACACACACACACACACACACACACACGCACACACACACATGCATACACACACACACACACACACACACACACACACACACACACACACACACACACACACACACACAACCTTTACCTCACAAGTAGGCCTACACAAATCCACTCCCCATACAAACAGACACAATAACATTCTCGAAAAGAAGTATTGTTGGACATAAACAGTTTTATATCCATTATATTTTAACATAATATCTCCTGTAAAGGAATTAATACTCCTTCAGCGATCACAACCAGCCTGCACAAGGCATAGGTCCTCAGAAGCCCATGCAAGCTTGCAAAAACAATTGACCACCACCAGACTTCAAGATGTATAGATCCTCATGAGCCCCCGCAATTGCGGGGGCCCATGAGGATCTATGCCTCTTGCTGAAACCACTTTGTATGCATGTCCCTATAACGGCCGGGGATCTTTGACGTTGAAAATACAAAGATTTCAAAAAAACACAATCTTCGTCCACTGTTAGTGAAGGGGTTAATCCATTTCCCTCCGTATAGTCCACGACAGTTAAGTTTAACAGGATGTGAGTTTTCTGTATAAAAAGTGCATTGACGGGGACACAGGCGCCTAGGATGCGCAAGTCATTCAGCGGCGAAAATTGGCCGTATATGACGTTTGAGGACACTTCTTTGTGTCGCACGACGTTCGCTTAACTATGTTTATGGAGGGCTCTATCACGAGAGAACGGGGCTTTGGGGGTAACTTCAGTGCTAACCGTCTTTGTTGTGGAGCTTATCTTTCAAAACATTCACGTTTTCCTTTCTGCCGTTTCCTTCTTAACCCCATTATTTATACATGAACTGTTTTGGGATGTGTGTGTGTGTGTGTGTGTGTGTGTGTGTGTGTGTGTGTGTGTGTGTGTGTGTGTGTGTGTGTGTGTGTGTGTGTGTGTGTGTGTTTTCGGTTTCTGATGTTAACCCTTTCATTGCCAGCGGACGCACACTGTGTTTTTAAAATCGTTCAAATTTCAACGGCAAAAATCCCCAGCTGTCAAAGAAACGGCATAGATTCTCATGAGCCCCCGCAATTGTGGGGGCTCATGAGAATCTATAGCTCTTGCAGATGGGTTGTGTCCGCATTTTCCTAATAGTGAAGGCCACCATTTTCCCTACACATTAACTATATTCTCTCAGGCCGTATGGATGGCGGAATCTGCAACACGATATACATCGATTTAATTGCTCTAGGAAGGCAAAACACAGTAAGACCAGATTTGTGAACAGCGAGATTTTCTTTGTACTATAACGAAAATCAGGCTTTTCACATAGAAAGACTTACTGTCTATTGCCTTCGGAGGGCAGTAAAACTGGTCAGTACAATGTGGAACATATCTAATGTCATCTCAGGAAGGAGGCAGATGCCATGCGTCAAACATTGACGTCACATGCATGTTAGTGCAGGTAGCCAATCACGCATTAAAAAAAAAAAAAATCACTGATGCCAGGTAGGCTTACATTGGCAGTGTAGCATGTCACAGTTATCCAACATGCTTCAGACTGTAGATTAAAATATTTAAAACAAATAAAAAACATGCCAGGTCAAATTTACAACGTATGGCAACTGGCTGCATGTCAGACGGTGTCAATTAAGAAAATATGTACACAACAAAACTGTAAGGAGTCAAAGAATATCATGAGTCCCCCGCTAACAGTGTGGGGCTCATGATGTTCTTTGCCTTGCAGTCCCTATTTAAATCCGTGTCCCTGGGACGGACTGCGTTGGATTCCCCAGGATTTTCCTGACATAATTTGCATTCACTTTGCGAAGGGTTTATGATTTCACATTTGGGATGGCGTAGATCTACATCTAAAAGACGCATAGGTGTACATGCCAGTCAATTGCTAAATTATTGTTTCTGTATTTACTTGATCGTGTAAGCGATGCGTCACAGCCAAACTGTACGGGAGGCATGGATTGTCCAGCCAGTCCACTACTATGGGTGATTATGGAATGCAGACCCCAAAAAGGCGACTACCAGCTGAAGGTGTAAACTGCAAAAAAAATACCCCAAAAGAAACTCGCTTGGAAAGGATAAGTACAACACATGTTAAATACCTAACAAATAAAAAATTAAGACGATTTGAAAGAACAAGTGCAGCTTAGATTAAATAAACCTTGGTGTACGTGTCCTTTGTAAGCATGTTTCTTTCTTTGTTGGGTCTTAATGTTGGGGATTACTGACGATCCTTTATTATGATCTATGTTCCTTGTCTTCGCCTCACAATTGGAATCTGAGAATGCACAGCCTGAAGATAAAATGACAAAAGATACATGCTACTAATCATTGGTTTCTTTTTTTTTTTTTTTTCCTTCTCTTTTTTCAGTGAGATATAACGTTCGTCGCTCCCTAAGCGGATTTTACAAATAATCATTCGTTGCCGTTTTTGCGAACCATACTGCTTATACCCCATCCTCTTTAACTGACACAAATCATCGTAAGTCTCCGCGTGAGTGATCGCCCATTTCAGCCGCTGGCACTTCCTGTTAAGAAGCTTGTTTTGATGTGTCAGGCACCGATGAGTAGATTCTTGAACTTTGTTCTTTCGTCAAATCACATGAAAGAATTGATAAGATCAGCTAAGCTTCTGCGTTCAGCGTGCGTCTGTATGTAGAACATGCACAGCATGCGTCTACCGTCTGCAAGAGCCATAGATCCTCATCAACCACCGCAATTGCGGGGGGACATGAGGATCTATGACTCTTGCCAGTTCAGTGTTACTTATATTTTTTTTCAGTTGGAGAAAGCCGTCCAAAGAAGAGCGGTCCACGATGGTGTTGCAGACCCATAACGTACGCAGCATACCTGCGTGTGGTCGTGTGGCAAGTCGAGATCCTTTCTCAATAGGTTCAAAACGCCAAAACCATCCGCTTTCTGAGTAACACAGATGTAAGTGCCAACACATGGAGATGATGGCTACCTGGCCATGTGACCCTGCAGAGAAGAAGCGGACAATGCACAGTGCCTCCGGGTTTCACTCGTCCTCGACTATGTTCTCGGGTATCAATGGCTTGGAAGTGGCGAACCAGTGCGCTGCCTCTTGCGGGCATAAAATCAGGTACAGACACGTGGGTCTCTTTACCTTTGTAGTATGAACTCCAATAACTACGTCCACGTAGAGGAACACAGAAATAAATGAACGCTATCCAGAGGAATAAGTATCACAATCATATAGGGCCTACATACATGTGTTTTTTTGTTTGTTTGTTGTTGGGTTGTTGTTGTTTTGTTGTTGTTGGTTGTTTTTTTTGGGGGGGGTTAACATTGCAGTATGAACTCTGATGACTGATTATGTCCACTGATGATCATGGGGACAAATGAGGCCTCAAGAGGCATAGATCCTCTTGAGCCCCCGCAGATGCGGGGGCTCAAGAGGATCTATGCCTCTTGCAGATGGGTGGTCCATGGGGGGGGGGGGGATGGTATGGGGTTAAAGAGTATTCTCTGCAGGGGCTCAGCTGTTCAGCTGGATATGTTTAGGTATGCATTATCCGAAGATTCAAAGGGCTGTACCTATTCAAAGCATGTACTCGACGGTCCGAGAGAAGACTATGCTCAATCTAACGATGTTTTTGTTAGCGTCGTGTTAGAATGGGGGAAAGGTCTATTTAAATCGCCTTTCAACCAGCTATAGCCACATTTCTCAGTGTAGTGTCTGTGATAGTGACAGTGTTGTAGTGAACGCCATATTCATGGGTGCGAGGGACAAAGGAACCCATCAGCAAGTTGTAATGGTTGGTGATCTATCTCTCTAGTTATGATCTTTCTCAGTGTCAGTGAGTATCTCCTACCAAATGCTACCACTGTGCAAGGGACATAGATCCTCACAAGCAGGATGAAAGCATACATCAGGATCTGTGTCTCTTCTTTGTCTCATTTAACCCCTTCACTGCAGGAAAAATGCGAAACGCCATCCGACTGCAAGAGACAAAAAACCTCATGAGCTCCCGTAGATGCGGGGGCTCATGCGTTTTTTTGTCTCATGCGGTTTTTTGTCTCATGCTGACCATTTATAACCGTGCTCCTTGGATGATGTAATTATCCGGTGTTTAATTTGCCGCACTTTTAAAGGCACAATTTTGCGTGAATTCGCAATGAAATGGTTAATGCATAGCGATCCTCAGTCGGAGTGGGTGAGTGGCCCGATGACTAGTTAAAATATAAAAGCTTGAACGGTGGCAGTAGGTGACAGCGTGATGTGAAACTGTTCACTGTTAGCGTGTTATTCTGAAGCCAAGGTCAGGTTCAAGTTTATGTCCCGATCACGTCAAAGGCAGCACTCGCGACAAGTACCCTAACCCTACAGCATTTAGGGTTCACTTGCAACGACAGGACACTGAGAAGCGGACGCTGTGTGCGCTGAAATAACGAGATCCATAGAGCGAATCTGACGGGTGGGACGAACGCTTCAACGAGCAGCCCCTCAACCATCTCCCGCCATCAACAACAGGCATAGATTCAGTTGAATCCCAAGGCTGCAGGAGCCAACAGGTGTATGACATCTATAGACCCCTTGAAGTCACATCACTGCTTCTCAACTGGTGAAAATTGCTGAGCTTTTAAACAAAGGACTGAGAGTTCAGCAAAAGCGAAAGGCTGAGGCTGAACTTGCTGCCGAATGTCCTTTGGCTGGTGAGGACGGGTGCCATGGTACGGTTCCTCAGCTAGCTCCTTCCAGCTGCAAGACACGTAGATTTTCATGAGCTCCTGAAGTCGCAGGAGCTCATGAGAATCTACGTCTCTTGCCGCCAACCTACTCCGCACCTCCGCACCTCTGTCCCTCACAACGAGAAGGTGACCCGGCATTTAAGCCTGTGGACTGAGACTGCGCTGTCAACGTGCTCGGCAGGGGTGCAAGAAAATCCGGCCTGAGCGGCCCACCATCAAAAGGCTGACGCTGGCTGTAACAAGGGCCCGGGGCCCGGTGTATAAGGGCCCCCTCGGACGCGGGGAGAATGCCGACAGGTAGCTGGCGTACGCAGAGCCCGCCCCAAGCCCATCCACACCCCGGGGGGAGGGGGAGTGCTGACTAGGGATCGAGAGAGCACTGAGGACAAGGCATACAAAAACACACATAATCTATTTTTTGTCTGTAAGGACACGGATACAGCCGGCCCTACGTTTCGACCTGCCGAGAAAAAGTGAACTCGATCCAACTGCAAGAGGCATAGATCCTCATGAGCCCTCGCTGTTGCGGGGCTCATGAGGATCTATGCCTCTTGCTGACACCACTTTCTATCAATATTCCTTGGGAGGATAGGGATCCTAAGCGTTAAATTAACACCGATTTCTGAAAAAACAGTCTGTGTCTATAGACAGTGACGGGTTTAACCCCTTGTTTGACAGCCATCGGTACTGCTTACCGTAAGCAGTGCCGCCGGTCGCAGTATGCACAAGTGGGTTAACTCATTCAACTCCGACACGCCACGGCAAGACACGGATCGAGCGTGATAGTTCAAGGGTTGTGCCAGAATAGCTTGACGCCCATAGGCGCCAAGCTATTCTGGCACAACCCTTGAACTATCACGCTCGATCTGTTTCCAGTTAGATACGGTCTTCAAAATTTGCGGATTTCGGTCCTGGAGAAGAATGTGTTTCTGACTAGAATGATTCACTCTGTCTGAGAAAGAGACTGGCGTAAGACACAACTGCAGTTGCTCAGATGGAAAATTCATTCGAGACTGCTTTACGCCGCGTATCTGAATGCCGCACGTCTCGAATGTGTTAAACAGGCTGATGGACAACATAGAAGAAGAAAAAAAAACGCATTCAGCCCGACGGCCGTATTTCCCAATTTGGGAGGCGTCATCTAATGACTATGCACCAGTTGCAGGAGATGGATCGACCATGATAATTCAAGGACAGTGCCAGATTAGCTTGGCGCCGACAGGCGCCAAGCTAATCTGGCACTACCCTTGAATTATCATGGTCGACCCATCTCCTGCTGTAGTGCGTCAGGGCTGAATGGGTTAAAAGAATAAAACTTATTTTCTACGGCGTCTGAGAAATAGCCAGAGCTGATTTCGGCCGGTACATTTTTTTTTATGACACTCGGGTGCTTCTTGCAAGTAGAATAGTCTTGACTGAGTGACTGGACACAAGAACACGAGGGAAGACGGTGATTATTTAACACAGTATCCGACAGCTGCATAACTGCAAGTGGTTGGAAATGCTTCAGAATGTTTTTTTTTTTTTTTTTTTCAGTTTCAGCGCCGACCGTTAGATATGAATCCATCATGGTTGTTGAAAGACAGCGCATTATTAGCTCAGCGACTGATAAACGGAATCACCGTGACGCAGTTTAAGTCATGATAAGCCACAGACGATTAAAAAAAAAAAAAAATTATTCCGCGTGCATGTAAAACAACGAAATCCAACCCAGAAGTGAACGCAACTGCCAAACGTGTAAGATGCAAAGAAATTCCCAACAAGAAAACACGCTTAGAAAGGACATTTAATAAATATAAATTGCGTTAACGCATCGTTTCTAAACGGGTTTCTTTATAAGTATAACAACAGAAAGTGCAGAAAAAGTGGAGAACTCATAAATAAAGCTTCTAAATGATTTCATTATGTCAGTGAATCAAACCTGTTTTATGTGTTTTATGTACGCCTGCATCATACTTTCATTTACCTAGCAGATGCTTACTGTAGAGGCAAGATTTAACTGTGCGTGCTGGTCTGTGATTTTGGACCTACGGCTAAATCCGTAAGGTCCAAAATCACAGACCAGCACGCAGTTATAACGACTCGTCATATCTCCCCAGATGAGACGCGTTTAAGTGGACGGAAGAATTCTTAGGCTACCAAAATAGCAAAACACTTACGGCTGCCATTCAGCCAAAACGAAAACGAAGAGAAACTAGAAAACGGTCTGACACATCCTTCCAGTGCAACTACGCGAACCAAGCGAGAGGGAGAGAGAAAGAAAATGAAATTCACACCAATGCGCTCCTCATCTGTCCGCTCAAGACAGTTTGAAGTGGAACCGCCAGGGCACCGAGAACCACTCGCAGACAAAGAAGGTTGCGCAGCGATGTACTCCACCGACTCAGCCGGGTTTGACATTGAAGAGGAGATCATTTCTCCTCTAGTAAGTGTCACCGTTAATTCAGGCGGACCGTCGGGGGTTCTTTCTCCGGGTACTCCGGCTCTTCCTCCCCCCACGACTTTGGTATCAGTTGTTCAGCCCACTTAATCAAATTTCAAATACAAACGATTTTGAATTTCCAAAAACTACAGTAGCTCGCCGCGCTTGAGCTTGCCCTTAGTACCACGTGAATGTTCTGTGTTTATGTACAGTGTGTGACTGAATGCGCGTGATTCACGTGAGCGTGCTTGTTGGGTTCAGTTCGCGGCGGCGCTTTGAGCCGATTTTCAATTGGCATAAAGCGCCTATTTAATGCGCTTATTATTATTATTATTATTATGAACAGCACACTGGTCGTCACCTTCGATTCGCTACCAGCAGTATCTATTCAGTGAATGGCGGAGGGAGAGAACCAGAGCTTTCCTACATCACTATTTATCGTAAAAGGCACGGATTTTAATGAGGCCCCGCGTAGGCTGCAGGGACACACGAAAATCTGTGCCTATTGCTGGACCTTTTGCTTCTTTCTGGACCTACGCCTGGCTGACGCCTACTTCAAGTTCTGGACCTACGCCTGGCTGACGCCTACTTTCTAGACTTACGCCTGGTTGACGCCTACTTCAAGTTCTGGACCTACGCCTGGCTGACGACTATTGTTTGGACCTACGCCTGCTGACATTTGGCGTTTGTGTTTCTCAGTGTTGATCAGACATCAGGCACTCGTCTTAACTATATAATGATTTGTTGGTCGGTTAACTCATTCGCCAAGTGCCGCCGCCGGATACGCGGCATAAGCCGCGTATCCGGAGGCGGCACATCTCGAACGAGTTAACTCGCGTTTGACCCATTCACTGCCAGTAGTCGAAGATTGTGTTTCTGAAATCCTTTTAATTCTACGTCGAACGCCCAACGCATGGATACTAAGTGGTGCCAGCACAAGAGGCAAATATCTTCAATTGCGGGGGCTCATGAAAATCTATGTCTCTTGCAGTTTGATAGTGTTCACATCTTCTCAGTGAAGAAGTTAACGTCCCCGCCACAGGAGTGATAATGGACGGGGACAGGGGCAGCCAATGCCTTTAAAGTACGACCTGAACACTAATCAAGTCAGACGAACTGCACCTGTGCCACTTTATTTTACTGGGACATTTAAACGGAAATGATATATACAGCAAGTCCGTTTTTTTCCTGTGTGTTCCATCTCATGCTAATCAGACGCGGAGTGCAAGTATTTCACACAATTGATGTTGATAGGAAGCAGTGTAGAACTATTACTCAGTGCCAAACTGGGTCTATGAGAGATATTAAATTTCCACATTTCGGACAAATGAAGGTGTCAGAGAAAAGTGAAAGGTGCGGGAGGGGGGGGGGGGGCTGTCATTTTCAAGAGGGAACATTCCATTTACAGATTTATGAACGTTTATTCGCCTATGAAAACTAGCAGACATAAATTCCCAGGAAAGAATAACGAAAGTACAACACAATTTAATAAATTATTTTGTACGTGTCCCTTTCAAGTGTGTTTTATTCTTACTTGGGACTTCGTGTGCATTTTACACGCTTGGCGGTCATCTTTTTGGCTTGGTTTTCTTTCAAAATTACAGAGCGGAGATTTACAATGCTTCAAACGATTACATACTCCACAAATAAAAATGTTTTGACATTATGCATTGCTTTAAGGAAGTTTGCGACCTTCGTTTCTCTTATTATTTTGCCATAGCAATTTTCTAAAGAAATAAATCTCCCGATAAATTTCTTGCGGATGCGGTTTGTCGGTCAGGTGTTGTATTATATGTTGGCGTGATTTCTGCAGGAATCTACATCGATTAGAGTCTTGGACGTCCAGTTTAAAATGTGGGGTCCTAAGTACGAAATTCGAGAATTTGACAGTCTTCTGAAGGCTACAACCCAGTAAGCAAACGGGCTACAGCTGTGCGCGGGCCAACAAAGACCTGAGTCGGCCCGAGGACAGCTGCTTACTGGGATACCATTTAACCCATTGTGCCCCAGGTACAAAATACCCACAATTTGGAGTTGTCCTCGGAGGACTGCATTACAATTAACAAGACAGATCGACCACGATAGTTCAAGGGTGGTGCCAGAATAGCTTGGCGCCTATGGGCGCCAAGCTATCTTGGAACCACCCTTAAACTATCATGGTCAATCTATATCTTGCTGTGGTGTGTCGGAACTGAATGAGTTAAGAAGAAAAATCAAAACAGATAGTGCAAGAACTAGGGTGACGTCAAAACAATTTGGCGCCCCTACCATTACTGCTCCAGGGGGTGCGCCAGAATATCTTAAGGTGGCCAAGCTATTCTCGCACCACCCTTGAACTATAACGGTCATATATCAGGGCTGGAGTAGTTAGTGCAATTCATAAAGGTTGGACGGAAGCTGTGCATCTGTCGAGACCTCGGCTATCATCATTACTGGTATCTGCAGGCTCGATTCCCGATACTGTCCTTCGAATGATAAACATGAAACTTGAGATATGTGGCCAATTTCTTGTAAATATATGGGGGAAAATTATAGACATACATACTATGAATATTACTAGCGCCCGCAGGTGCTCGTGAGCCTCTATATATGGATCTTGTTGCATACCGCAGGCAGTAGATGATAGACCGATCAGGAGGTTGTAACCAGCATCGTTTCTTGACACCGACGTGAGCGATAAAAACCCACGGGTTATAACAGTTTAATTTCCTTTCCACTTTGTAGAAAAACGGAGCAAGCAAGAGTCGTCGATTTTTATTAGCTCCCATAGCCTCCGTGTACTCATAAGGATCTGTGTCTTTTGCAGATTGCAGATTGTGCAGGAGGGAAGCGAGCTATAAAATAAAAATAGTAATTGGGCACCAGGGAGCAATCTTTGACTTTGACAGTAATGTATGTGTCTGGCTTACTGAAACAGAATATTAACCCATTCAGCCCTGACGCACTACAGCGGGAGATGGGTCGACCATAATAATTCAAGGGTAGTGCCAGATTGGCGGCACTGCTTTTGAATTATCATGTTCGATCCATCTCCTGCAACTGGTGCATAGTCATGAGATGACGCCTCCAAAATTTGGGAAATACGGCCGTCGGGCTGAATGAGTTAACTTTATACGTCCGTGGTGGCGTGAAACAACACTACACCAAACAAGCCCAATTTTGTACATGAACTGAAAATATACTGACGAGCAGATGAACTGCGACATTAGGTGAACCATCAGAAACACTGAGTTGTTTCGGGTGGTTTGAATGATGTCGCATTTTATTTGCTCGTCAGTATATAATGACAAATGACAAATATGACAGTAAACGATACTTATGTTGATCTCTTTATATTCAATCTTTAGTTTCATCAGTCGTGCATAGTGATAAAATGAGAAACATGGTACTTTTTCTATGATTTATGTCTTCAAACTTGCCTGAACCGTATTCTTCAAACCTTTACGATAACAATATTGTAAGACACTGCTTATTTACTCTTGCAGTTTGAAGGATCTGTCACACTTTGCATCGTTCATCGTTCAGCTTCAGTCTGCGTCTTGTAGGCATTTTGGTTAGGATGACATTTGGTTAAAAAGTAAATAAATAAACATACTGCCACTAACCCTATGGCGGTTGCGCATTTTGATTTAACTTAACAACAAACAACAACAACAACAATAATTTATATTCAAAAATTCTTTGAATCACCCCCCCCCCTCCCCCCGCCAACCCCCACCCCCTACCCCCACTCCTCCACCCTAGAAAATTTGTTTAAATTTGTTCTTTCTTTCTATTTTCTTTTTTTCTTTTTTCTCTCTTTCGATCTGTGCTATCCTACACCTTCCATATCTTTACATTATCATTTTAATCCTTTCCGCCATCTCACTTCAAATGTTTTATTTCAAAATGTATCAGGGGCAGACGATTTACAGAGGCTGCACAATCAGAATGATACAAACCAAATCAAGTGTCACACGCAGACAAAAGCCTATAGAGGACCCACCGCGCAGCAAACAATGTTGAGTATTTTACAAACGCTCATTCACCGAAAGCCAGCCGTCTGCAAGTGGCATAGATCCTCATGAGTTCCCGCAGCATGCGGGAGCTCATGAGGATCTATGACTCTTGTTGGTAATGTTTAAGTAATAGCCAGAAACCAGAAGAGGTCGTCTGACGTACAGATCCACTATAGAAAACTGTTTCAATGTTCTTCATAACAAGCTTTCCCTCTAACCCCCTCCCCTCCCCCAACACCCCCCCCCCCACACACACACACACACACACCTCCTCTTCCCCTTTTCTCCCACATCAACCCCCGCCCTGCGCATCACACTATTTGCGTTCTAACGGCGTTTGAGAGTAAACTTTTTTCTTTGCTCTTCCCATTTTGTGCGGCCTTAGGAACAGGACAAACAGTATTTGCATTAAAATGTGGTCGCTTGCGGAATAGCTTCCATTAAACCCAATCGCAGCATGTAAATGCCTATTTCAACGATTGATGTCCCGTGCCACATAAAAAATTGTCGACTTGTGTGAGAAGAAAATTGGATGGGGGAGGGGGGGGGGGGGCAAATTTCTTCCACTGTCAGCTCCGAAATGGCTTGTAGTTCCACGGCCATGACAAAAAGGCTGTCGACATGCCGAAATTGCTGATAGAATAGATTTTTTTCAATTCTAAATAACCCGCTTGTCAGCAATGCATGCCCTCGATGGATTAAAAGTGGGGTAGCACCGAGATCACAAGAGCAGTTCACTTCGTTAATAAGGCAGTGCCTATCAAACGTTCAATTTTATAACGCTTTTTCAGATATCGCCGTGTAGGTCACCGTAGAAAATACAGTTCAGTGATTCTTTTTAATTCTAAACTTCATGTTCTTGTGCTGATTAAGCAAAAGAGGACAGAAACGACCAATTAAGAATGTTAATACCAAATGGTACATACTGCACCGTGTTTGCCACAGTTCACTATTTGTATACGAAGAATCTGCAAGTTTTAGGAATAAATCAAGTTGTTCCAGTGTGGATGTAATTATCATACCAACCATACAAAAAATGAAATCCCAACTTTTGGGAAAATATTAGTTGACAAAAGTCAGCGTGACATGAATGACTGACACCGTCTCGCCACCCGTTCATTTCTCGGCTATCTGTGCATTTTGCTTTGATCCGTGGACTTCGCTATTGCCGCGGAATCACATAAGAACGAGATGGTATCGGTGCTTCAGTAAGTCTCATGGCGCCTACTTGCAAGGCTGTCTACTTCCACACCGACACCATTCATCTGCGAGGCATAGATCCTCATGAGTCCCCGCTTCAGCGGGGGTTCATGAGGATCTATGCCTCGCAGATAAATCATTTTAAATCGGTATTTTTTTACGGTAGGATAAGAACGTGAGGTGTTAATCCGCAATGCTGACTTGCAGAAATTACTTTATGGCGCCAAGCTAATAAGGACACTACCCCTGAATTATCATGGTCGATCCGTGATACATGCAACTGGTGCATAGTCGTTAGGTGACACCTCAACAATTTAAAAATATGACCATGGGGTAAAATGGGTTAAGAAAGGGGGTGGGGTGAGGGAGGGAGGGATATATATATATATATATATATATATATAATATATATATATATATATATATATATATTATATATATATAATATATATATTATATATATGAATCACTGTATCTGTGTGTCTGTATTTACTTTGAATTTGTTCGCAGCATGTTTCTCCCTCTCGTCTAGATAGTTTGTATAATAGTCCCGATGCACGCATGCAGATCGCGCGAGATAAAACACATCTAGCGAAATGGGGTAGCTTTATGCTTCAGACATGAACGGCCGCATCACTTCAGCAGCACACGGTATGGGCTTTAAAAACGTATGTAACTTAACACCAACATCAAACATTTAAGTGAGAATCCACAAAGAATTCATGGCGGAGGAAACACACTTTGAGGACTGATGTCTCCTGTTCGTCTGCAGATGAAAATCTCACACAAGGCACTTCATATAAAAAGGGATACAACACCCTTGTCTGTATGTTAACCCTTTGAAGTCGGTAGCGGTTTTTGTCGCGATGGTTCCTACAGGAATCATCGCGACAAAAGTACTACCGAGAACCGAAGAGTTAAGTTTTTTTTGTTTGTTTTTCTTGTCTACGCTTCTACGGGTATTGGTGCAGAAATTCACATTCGTGCATGACTTTGGTTAGCACCATAACCTGGTCACTCTACTGTTTATTAATTAATTCGGTTCATGGTGCATTTCTTCGTGTATCACAAATCACGGAACCATTATAACCTTTACATCCGAGACATGAAATAAATAAAGCAAGAAAGAAATACGCCAAGAAAGTACACAACTTGCAGTTTACACGCTTGGTAATCGCCTTTCTTTTATCCGTATGCAATAAAGCGATAATATGTTTTGTAAATCTCAAAATGAATCTCCCTTATACTTTATTTGCACATAAATTGCAACCTTGACGTAAGTGTATTTATACCGACCAACGAATTTCTACAAATGCATCAATAAAAAGTCCCTCAACAATTAAACCAATATGCCCCAAGGTCCCATTTTTTTTCAAATTTTGGAGGTGTTGCCTAACGACTATGTACCAGCTGCAGGAGATGGCTTGACCATGATAATTCAAGGGTAGTGCCAGATGAGCTTGGCGCCTGAAGGCGCCAAGCCCATCTGACACTACCCTTGAATTATCATGGTCAGGTCATCTCCTGCTACAGGGATCCGGGGCTAAAAGGGTTACTGCATTGCATGATGATGTTATAAGTATATTGTCACAATACAACTCCACTGGCATTAGCAGGCTAGTTAAACAGACGGTATACCCCACGCACTGTGGTGTAGGATGTACTTTTCATTACATTAACCGCTTGTCTGTCGGTAGCGCTTTGTCGCGATGATTCCGACAGGAATCATAACGACAAAAAACGCTGCCGACAGCCAAACGGTCACTTACATTTTTATGTCATATCCGTCAAACTTTTCCTTTTAATGCTACCTAGTGGTTTACAGCGCATAACATCGCGTAATCGTAATGTTATGCACGCACCGAACGGATTGTCAGTCAGGTACACAGGACCTTCAGGACAGATTTTATGATTCATATCTCTGCACTTGTTCCTCATTCCATATACATTTGTCTGAAGCTTTGACAGCTTTTTAACTCATTCAGCCCGAAGGCCGTATTTCCCATATTTTTGAGGCGTCATCTAATGACTATGCACCAGTTGCAGGAGATGGATCAACCATAATAATTCAAGGGCCGTGCCAGATTAGCTTGGCGCCGACAGGCGCCAAGCTAATCTGGCACTACCATTGAATTATCATGGTCGACCCATCTCCCGCTGTAGTGCGTCAGGGCTGAATGGGTTAAAGTGTTTCGCCATTTTATTGACCCCCTTCACTGCAGAGAAATACCGAACAGGATCCAACTGCAAGAGACATAGATCATCATGTGCCCCCGCAGTTGCGGGAACTCATGAGGATCTATGCCTCTTGCTGACACCACTTTGTATCCAGGTTTCTTGGACGGATGGCGGCGAATTTTTTAATAGTTTATGAGAAAATAAATCTGCGACCACTGGTACTGAAGGTGATTGAACACTAAAGGCATACTTTTTGTCGTCTAAACAGTACATCATACATGTGTCAAAGTTCAGCCAGACGATTACGGGTTTTGCCCTTTGATGTCATTTTCCCACCTTATGCTTAACGCCATAAAATTTTAATCCGTTTTTTTTTAAAAAGCCCCCTGGCATAAAAAGTGCATTTCCTGACACAAACGATGAAATCCCACTGAGGTAGTCAGAAGATGTCTCGTTTGCTGTATTTGTGGGGAAAGTGAGTTCCATAAATAGGCACCCGCGTACGAAAGGCTGGATTTAATTAAACAAGTCAATTTGGGGCCGTTCAATGACGAGACTGTTCCTCGAAGTGCTGTAGACCCTTTCGCTCTCAGTGAAAGGCTTAGTCAGGTAGAGGGGGGCTTTCCCGTTCAGTGATTTGTGCATAAGTACGCACTTATTTAACGTAAGGTGTTGATGTAAAGGAAGGAGCCCTGTTGCCTGAAGCTTTTCCTATATAGTTAGAGAGAGAATTGGGAGGATCAGTTTAACTGCGCGCTTGTATAGAGAATTAATCCTCTTAAGGTTAGCCTCACTACAACCGTCCCAAATAGTAGATGCGTTAGTCAATGTGCGGTTTTATGTAGGAGCTGAAAAACAGCTTACGTGTCTTAGTATCAAATGATAGATTTTAAACTTGACAGTAAAAATAGCTTCTTTGATAATGTTTTCCCTAGTTGTGTTAGATGGGGCAACCAGCACAGTTGTTCGTCAACAATTACCCCGAGGAGACGACATTCCTTGACTTGCTCAATGGAAACTGAATCAAAAGAGAGGCTAAGTGAATGGGGGCAGAGCTGATGCTTTTAGCGTGTTGTGATTAGCGTGCTTTTTGTTTTAGATGGATTAACAAGCATTTGATTATTTTTGCACCACAGAGAGACCTCCTGAAGACTAAGCTGAAGATTGCTTGATATTTCGGGTACAGTTTTCCCGCCCACGCGAAGACTTGAATCATCGGCAAACATGTCACATTCAGTATTTGGATTGAATATATGAAGTGGAAGATCATTTATAAACAAACAGAAGAGTAACGGTCCTAGTATGGATCCCTGGGGCACGCCATACTCAACACGCTTTTCAGAAGAAAAGGTAGCATTGATGTACACAGTTTGAATTCTCCCTTTGATAATTATATGAACGAAAGAATGAGAGTGTCCCTGGGCTGTTATTGTTAAAGTAGCAGTCTAGTTTCTCTAATAAAATTTCGTGATTTATAAGGTTGAAAGCTTTTTTTTAGGTCTAGAAAGAAAGCATCAGACATTCTGTTTCTGTTGATGTTGAGCAGCCAAGTGTCAATCATATAAACCAAGGCAGTGTGACAAGAATGTGTTTAGGGCGAAAACCAGAATAATATTTATGCAGGAGAAACTTTTCTTATAGGAATTCGAGAAGATGTTTTTGTACATGCTTCTCAATACTTACTTACTTACGCCTGTCACCCCTACCCGGGTATAGGCCGTCGACGAGAGACCTCCAGCAACTCCTGTCCTGTGCTTCTACTTCGATTCTACTCCAGGTGGTTCCCAGTCTCTTGATGTCTGCTTGGAGGTCTCGACGCCAGGAGTTTCTCGGCCTACCTCTTTTCCTCTTTCCCTGGGGGTTCCATGACAATGCCTGCCTAGTGATACTGGAATGCTTCTCAATAGGTTTGACAAAATAGATAATATGGATATGGGCCTAAACTTATTTGGATCAGATGTGTCTTTTGTTTTGGGAATAGGCACCACTTTAGATATTTTTTTTTTTTTTTTTGAAAGCCGCCGGAAAAATATTATTTTGAATACATACGTTGTAAATATATGTTATGCTTCCACAGTGTATGGAAGAGAAAGTTCCATTGATACCATCAACGCTAGCTGACTTTTTGTTCTTGAGACTAGAGATGCATCTGCCCACTTCATGTACAGCGATGAAGGGGGACATTGAAAGCATCACCCCCCCCCCCCCTTCCCGGGCAGTCTTTTCTTACAAAAGTCAGTTAGCTTCTGCGATGCGACATGTTCTACCTGATCCAAGCCTTCAGCATGTAGTAAAGATTTCGGGGCTAAATTGAAGTGTTCGTTAAAAGCATCGGCTGTAAGGTTGGCAGTCGTATTTGCAGAATGATTTTTACTAGTGTTGGTTAGTAAGTTTAAAACTTTCCATATTGAAGAAATACGTCACGTATGGTTTTCTCTACCAGTGCTTTTCGTGCCTCCCGGATAAGGTATTTGACTCTGTTACGTAACCTTTTGAGAGAGAGAGAGAGAGAGAGAGAGAGAGAGAGAGAGAGAGAGAGAGAGAGAGAGAGAGAGAGAGAGAGAGAGAGAGAGAGAGAGAGAGAGAGAGAGAGAAATCAAATGAAATGAAATGAAACTTTATTTCTCAACGGATGAAGTAATTAGCACGTGTGCCGTTGCTACTCTACAAAACAGGATAATAATTGTAATACTAATAGTACCAAATTACACAAAGAAAAATTATGAGAAACATGAAGAGACATTAAACAAAATTTATTCATTCATTCGGTCATACAAAAACAAACGAAAAACAGAAAGTACACGCAACGCGCGCACACTGACACATACACTCAGAGAGAGAGAGAGAGAGAGAGAGAGAGAGAGAGAGAGAGAGAGAGAGAGAGAGAGAGAGAGAGAGAGAGAGAGAGAGAGAGAGAGAGAGATGAGAGAGAGAGAGAGAGAGAGAGAGAGAGAGATGAGAGAGAGAGAGAGAGAGAGAAAATCAATGAATCAACGAATCTTTATTTTACAACGGTGAAGATATTAACACGGTCAGTGACTATGTCAGTTTTCGTACCTTCCGTTGCTAATATACAACGACTAACTAACTACAAAATATACATAAAACAGGGACATCAAAGCACAGAGATACAAAATATACGGTCCACAAAAACAAACACACGCATGCACACACAAACGCTCAGTGAGAGAGAGAGAGAGAGAGAGAGAGAGAGAGAGAGAGAGAGAGAGAGAGAGAGAGAGAGAGAGAGAGAGAGAGAGAGAGAGAGAGAGAGAGAGAGATCTGTAGGGGCCTACATCGCTGGGTGCTTCAGGTGGGGCTAATCTCCTCACTGACACCCCAACTGCAAGAGACATATATCCTCATGAGCGCCCGCAGTCGCGGGGGCTCATGAGGGTCAATGTCTCTTACCTGCTTCATGTATATCTCCGGGTTTTTATTTCATGTGGTAGGGTTTAACATGGGGTATCTAACGGACAGTGGGTGGTTGAGGTGAGACTAATGGTTTCCGTACCTGTAACTAACACTCCGCTCATTCAATAAAGACCAGAGCAAGGCTGTCCTCAGGGAGTCTCATCTTCACCTTATTTAGCGTCGCACCAGCGCCTTGAGTCATTTATAACAGTCCTTGAAACCCCTACCTGTCTTTTTTTTTTTTTTTCTTTTTTTTTTTTTTAGTTTTTAGTAAGGACAGGCAATGGTTGAAAACGGTACGGTCGCTATACAACGCCAAGTGCCCCATTCAAGCAGCTTTTAAGTGCATCTAAAACAACGTGTGTTGGTATGTGATTGAGGACCTACAAGCCTACAGTAATAAGGTTCCAATTCAGCGATCAGCTCACAAACATTAAACTGTTAAAGCATTCTTCTTGTGTTGCCCGCAGTGAGGTCAGTAGTAGCCTTTGTCGTCTGCTCAGCGTTAAACCTTAATATCAAACTACAGTAAACTTCCGATATAACAAATCGCCAGGGGACCGGATCTTTCTTGTTATATCAGAAGTTTGTTATAAGCGAAATACTTATTTAGAAAAACTACCGTCGGGGCTTCTCAGAAAGTCAGTGTTGTTATGTCCGACTTTTGTTTTATATCCGATCTTATCCGCGAAGTAGACTGTACCTTACTTCTTGTGTCGGTCTCTGATTTTAGACCTTACGACCTAAGACAAAAAATGTGTGTGATAGTCTGTAATTTCGGACCCTACTGCGTGAAGTCTCAAAGCCCCTAGTCACAAGCCTGCACGCAACTACTACAACTCAGTATTAAATCGCTCCTTTTCGTTGTCTTCAGTTGAATGAAACCAGTCCGCCTACTGACCCCAATGCGTAAAAGGACTTCGGGCCGACGTCGGCCTGATGGCCTTTTGCTTGCTGGGGACATTTTTCTTTCCGACATCAGCTGTTGGGCAAGCAGTTTGGATGCCATTCTAATTAGAACAACTTTACGGTATGCGACGCACGCAAGCACGGCCACACACGGTAATTTATCCGGGACGAACTTGGAAACTGCTTCCTAAAAAGGTGTCGGATTACTAAATCAGTTTAATCAGCATTGGAAAGCGAGGCACATTCCAGAATATTAACGAGTCAGCGGCGTGCTCGCAGAGTGCAAAGAATAAAGTTCGTGCGAACAAAAGCCACTCATTGTCGGTTTTAATTTGTTTAACACCTAATACATCATTTTTAATTTGTTTCACGCCTACTGCATCAAATCAGAGTTATTCTGGTGAAAATAACTGACTTAAATAGAAATAGATATAGTTTATTGCCGCTCGGATTACTTAAAAAATTAAAACAATAGAATATAGGATAAGTAAGCAGCATGGTTAAATTAGAAAGCGTACGCGACATTCAGTGACGCTCAGTGACGCTGTGCAGCGAAATAGGGAAAAAAAATAATTTCAAAATACGGCCCATATTATTCTACTGGAGTACATCTGTTCTATTAAAATTCTTTTCTGGCTTACACACACGCATGCACACGATGAAACAAAGCTCACTGCAAGAGTTTGATGTCTCCTGATTGTGCCATACCATTCTTTATATTTCAGTTTATTGAACGCTGTTTTATCTTTATAATTTCACACTGAAATCTTTTCTAGCCGACTAGGCCCAGATATGTTTAGAACAATCAGATCTTAAATATTGGGTTTGATCAAGCCAGATTAACTTTTGCAAACCTGTTTGACTGTCGGTAACGCTGTTTGTCGAAGTGATTCCTGAAGGAATCACTTCGACAAAGAGAGCTACCGACAGCCAAGCGGTTATTTTTTGTTCATATAAGTTATATCTTCTATAAGATGAATATTTTATAAGATTTTAAAGGGAAAAGTAATGTTGTATACGTAATTACACTTTTATACGAAAGCATCATGCTTGTGATTGTCTGATGTCTGGCTATTAACAACACGCGCATTAGTAGTAATAACTGCAGCTTAATATTTTCAGGTTTTTAAATTGCTGTTTTAAGGAATCCAGAATGGATTTGATGAAAACATTGCAACATTAAGAAATGATTCTTTTATAAACATGTTCTTTCTTTCTTAAACAGCTAAGGAAAACGTCTCATCGTTGCATTTCAAAGGACGATGTCTGAGCTTTACCCATGAGAAGAAGGTAGCACAGCTAATCGCACACTGGTTGTCTCCCTCGATTTGCTGCGCTCTTGCGCTGCGAATGGAGGGAGACAACCAGTGTGCACTTATCACTTATCACTACCGTCGTCACAAAATATATTACACCCGATTCACTATAGTCCCCCGACACGTAGGGGGGGGGCATAAAATACAATTCTAATACTTGCGCGTAGATCTGTTTTTTGGACCTTACGGCATCGATTCGTAAGGTCAAAAATTCCAGACAAGCAAAAGATTTGTACCGGTATACTTGTGTATGCTCAATATGGAATTGCATGCATTAAAAAAATAAAATAAAATAATATGTTTTAAGAAAAGCACTCACCTGCCAGACCCTGCGCCGCAACTAGACACGGAGCCATCAGCAAGCTGTACAACAACCAGCACCACCACCAGGATGTAGTCGCCGAAACTGGTGGCGAAGCTCGTGGCTGTCGTCGCTGTTGTAGATGTCTTCGTGCTGGGAGAGGATAGCTGCTGAGCGGAGCAGCCGCCGGCCCTGTACGCATAGTAGTCCCTGCGCCCAGCACGTGCACGCGCGTGCGGCCACCATGCGTTCTGCACACGCTTCACTCGACACACGCTACAGTCACGGTCGTCTGGCGGAGCGCGCATGGACGACTCGATGGGCAGCCAAGCGGAGACGGTCCAGCTGCTAATCCTGACCGGCATGCGTCACTCGGGTGGATGTATCCGCGACACATATCCAGGCAATCCTCACTAATCAGCACTACCTCAAGATCGAGTTACTCACTGGTTTTCACAAGCTGCTTGACCGTCAGATGTAACCGCAACACATATCCACCAGACAATCCGCAGATCTCTAGAGTCACTCGGAAGTGTGAAACCTTCCTTGACCACCAGTAGTCCTCGTCACCACACAGGATGAAACTGTAGAACGTGTGTAGGCAATCAGACAATTTCATGACAAATTTCAGGCATCACTCGGGTGGATGTAACTACCATGAGCGCAAAAGATCACCGGGCCGACGACGGCCCAATGATCTTTTGCGCGCATGGTAGTTACATCAACCCGAGTGATGCCTGAAATTTGTCATGAACGATTGTCCTTTTGGCGCTCATATCCAGGCAGCAGCAATCAGCAAACCCCAGCAGCTACTCCGAAGGTTGATAACATTGAGTGTTTTCTGGATTCAGCAAAGGGTGACTGACTGCATGCCAAGAGGGACACGTAAATTAATAGACTTAACGAACGGTGACTGATTGCCAAGTGTGTAAAACTCTCTGAAATAACTAACATAGAAAGCAGCACGCTTAAGAAAAAAGACAGGGCAAAACAAATTATCTGTCGTATAAATAAATGATATTTTGTTTTGTCTCGTGTTTCTTTCTTTATTACACATTTCTGAGCATTTACACACAGATCATCAGCAATCCTCGTCACTACTCAGATTGAAACTGTAGAGAACATGTTATGCGGGCAATCAGAAAATCGCAGCTGGCGCTTGAAAGGCAGGAACTGTATCTCATCTCTAATTGTGGTCTATCTCTAGAAAATCGGTAGAAAATCCGTAGCAATCAGCAAATCTCAACGCTAGCAGTCAAGCTAAACACGCATGCCTGCATTTGAGGATCGTCATACCCCGCAGAGCATATCTTGCGCAATTTATATTAGACACGGTGTCCCTTGTGACCCACTGCAGCGAGAAGAGATTTTAAAACACAGATGTCATATATTTCAGCCCTGAATTCCCCACTAGGTCTCCGTTGTCACAGTCTCCTACACGTGACATTCCCTCGTAATTTATCGTTTGTATACAGTCTCTGCGCTTTTTAACCTTAACCCATTCAGCCTTGACGCACTACAGCAGGAGATGGGTCGGCCATGACTAATTCAAGGGTAGTGCCAGATTAGCTTGGCGCCTGTCGGCGCCAAGGTAATCTGGCACTGCTCCTGAATTATCATGGTTGATCCATCTCCTGCAACTGTGCATAGTTATTAGATGACGCCTCCATAATTTGGGAAATATGGCCGTCGGACTGAATGAGTTAACCCCTTTGTGCATGCAGCCACCGGTACTGTATACAGGCGGTACCGTTGACTGCATACACGAAGGGGTTAAGGGAAAAAAGGTAGCAGTACCGGTGGATGAACGCACACGACGGCTAAGTCGTGTGCTGCCTGGCGGATTCAATGATTTGCATTGCGATGACGACGATCTTTGGTATGTGCATCGAACGGTGCGTGTTCACTATAAATGGCTCTGGTGTCCTGTTCAGTAGATACAGAAGGAATGAGCCATCCCGCAGAACAAAAGGTATCCAGAATACAAATAGACTCGGTGCTGGAAGTCAGTCGACTAACTGACTCAGTGACTCAGACAGACACAAAGGCACGGATCCAGCCCGAGAAATATAAAGCAGGCACAGCAAAGTATAGACTGTATCAATAGCATACACGAAATTCTTCTTCGCCAGGTATGTCCAGCATCATGTGTTACCAGGCAACGCGGTGCCAGAAACCGGTATCCTCGCGGGCTCTGCGTCCAAATGTCACGACTCTAGAGCTTTGTAGCTTGTTTTCGGCCAGGGCGGCAGGGCTGGGCTGGGCTGGGCGGCTGGGTCTCGCGTGTATCAGTCCTTTCTTCCCAGTTAGCGAAAGGTCATCGTTCTAACGTCGGCCGCGGTTGGCGGCCGTCGGCCAGAGGACCTCTAGCTAACTGGGCCGGCGTCGGCCAGCCAACAATCAGATTCCGATAAAACACTTGTAGTCCAACCCCCGATCAAAAAAGCACATTCACAGTAATTCTATCCCGGCACAGTGCCAACATTTTCATGTAGGTCTGATAAAATATAATTTGGTTTCACTCTTTGCAATGACAATTTTCAAATACATGTCAAAATGGTCAAATACAGGCCTGGTGAAACGTATTTGACTGCGCGCTTTACGATGGAAATTAACGTATGTAAATTTCCATCGTAAAGCGTGCACTCAAAGTCAAAGTACGTTTCATCAGGCCTGTATATAACCATTTTGACATACACTTTTTTGGCCATAAAGACCTGATGAAACATACTTTGATTGCAAGCTTTACGATGGAAATTCACAATGAAACGTACTTTGATTGCATGCTTTACGATGGAAATTCACTCATGTGAATTTCCACCGTAAAGCTTGCAATCAAAGTACGTTTCATCAGGCCTGTATCGGAACATTCTGACGCACAAAGTACGTTTTACCAGGCCTGTTTTTAAACATTTTGACATATATACACTGGGGTTTGGCATCGTAAAGCGTGCGGCAATCGAGGTTAGAGAGTTGATACGATGACAGACACTAAGTCTCAAGTAACGCAGGGGCATTTATGTCTCGCTGTCGTAGTGTATGTTCTGTATCCTATCACAACCTACCCATTATCTCTCTCCAAGCTCTCTCCAAGTGCCACCGAACACTCGAGCGGTCAATCTACTCTTTTTACCACAAAGGCATTATCACGACTCCAGTCAGGATAACTTGCACGCTCAGTTAATTTCCAACGGCCACCGGTATTTTTGACCGTTGACACATGACGCATGGAGGTAGGTTTTGAATTCTGCCATCAGCTTACTTAGTCTACATAGCGACTGATGACTGATAAGACTTCTTCTCATGGGCGAGCGTAGATAGCGTGCTGAATGGATAACAATGCGGAAAATAAACGTAAACCCTTTTATGTCACTGCTGTCGGAATTTTGCTAATGCGACCAAACGTCTGGTCACTGAAAGTGAATGTGGCCGGGCTACTTTGTTAAGAACACAAATTACAATATAAAAAGACAATCTTAAATCTTGTTAACCCCCTTGAACCGGTGACTACATGCACGATAGGTTTAATGTTTTGACCACTTAATTGTATTTGTTATTTCAAAAACAAAGTTGATTAATACTTTTGTTGAATGCTTGGTCAAACACGTAGGTATCTTTAGTCGATGATTAATGAAAGGTAACTAGTTATCAAAAGTTTGCGCGTCGATAAGAAAATAATGTCCAGCGCAGGTTAGGGTCCCTCTTGCCTCAAAGACCTGGTGCACAATGAATCTTGTTAAATGATCGCCGTCTGGTTCCTCCAATTTTCTAACCGTGAGAGTCCAACATGGCTTCTGACAGAGGCTGGCTGAAACTCAAAAGTCAGGTTGTTCACAACATATACCTGAGAGAGAGAGAGACGCTCGGAAGTCAAACCTACAATCACACGCCGTGCGCGAGGGTGGTGGTGGTGGCGGCGGTAGAACTGTGGTAGTGGTTAAATATGTGGTGGTGGTTGTGGCGGTGGCTGTCTCATCCATGACCACAAGCACCATAGACTATAAAATCCACAACCCTCCTCCGTCTGAGACACCAGTGTTTAAAAGATATCAGCAAGAAGCATAGATCCTAATGTGCCCCCGCAATGCGGGGGAGCATTAGGATCTTTGCAGATTAGTAAGCTTCTCTCCATGAGTGTGTGGCACACACACCCACTCTTAGGCGCACTCACACACACTCACTCTCCCCTTTCGTCTCAGCGGTGAGCCATCTGTCCCACCGGTGCAGTAGAGGTATAGCTTACGGCACACATAGACTCACGAATGCTTGCTTGATTGCTCAATCACACTACTGCCGCTTACTTGGCAGGCGCCCCACCACCAGTCCCATTAGTCAATCTCTCGTCGTGGCATTGGCACCAAAGCTATTCCACTCTTACATCGGACATGAAAACCTGGACCAAGTCAGACGTCTCGAGTGGATGACTGTCCACCTTGGAATATCCGCAACGTGCGTCAGACTCCAATCTGTAAATCGTCTTCAAGATGCATAGATTTTCATGAGCCCCTGCATTCGCAGGGGCTCATGAGAATCTAAGCCTCTTGCCATCTGAATTTCTTTTTTATTAATATTACTTACGACGCGCTTCATTGTCACACGGAGGGAATCCTCGTGGTGCAAACTTGTGGTTGTCTCGCCATCACAGAAACACGACTGACGGCATGTACTTACGTGATGTAAGCAGTTCCGGACGCCCCGATAAGTCGTCAGCTTGTGCCTTGACTAGTCTTGTTTTGCACCGTGTCAGCGTGTCTGCGTTCGTAACCGTAAGCCATTGAAGTCCTGAGGAGTTGTAAAACGCTTTATAAAACTAGCTATAAAACCGCACAAAAAATGGCTAAAATAATAAACACCTACTTGTGAACCTTTCCTCTCGGCGAACTGTTTGTTTTTCGTTGAAAGTGCTCTTCAAAATCGTTAAAATCATTTATAACGGCGTCACTTTCGAAGTTTTTGACAGGTTCCACTGATATGCTTACGCACAGGGTTTTCTCTATTCAGTAGTTTTCCCTAGCAGTAAATTTAGGTGAAGAAACTCCCCATTCAACAAGTAGGGGGTGCTTGTTCAAGCTGTCAGTCAAAGGCCTCTTACCCCTACCCATCCTCCAGATAGCCAATCGCATGTGAGTTGCTTGTCCACCCCTACAGGTGGGAGAATAAGCCACGCCCTCCGCCGAAGGAGAATGACCGCTGCCATAGCCAGACAAGCAGACGACACTCGCTCGGCTCTCGGCTCCGTTCGACTATTTCTGCCGCTTTCCCTTACTTCCTTTAGCTGATCGGCAAAGATGTAAATAAACATTGCAAGAGGCGTAGATTCTCATGAGCTCCTGAGGTTGCAGAGGCTTATGAGAATCTATGCCTCTTGCAGATGGTTGGTTTCCATTCAGCTCGATAATTCTCGCCGCCTCTATTTTGGCGCGGGCCGCTACCCTGCCTGTCGTCTGCTTCTACTAAACACTGAGCCGCAAACAGCAAAATAAAGGCTATGTCCCACTCTGTTTGAGGAGCGAACATAAAAATAAATTAGACTCGATCCTCAAAAGCGAGAGAAATACAGTATATGCCTCTTGCTGAGAAAAAGGTTTTTGCTGAAAGACTGTTTACCTGTTTGCCCGAGGCTGTGTCGCGTGGCGGGAGGTATGATCGGGAGGGAGGAGGGGGTGGGTTTGTGGAGGGTGGGGGGTGGGGGTGGGGGTGGGGGTGGTACTGAGAAAAAGGGAAAAGCAAACTAGTGAAAAGGTAGTCGCCGGTTTCTTCCGCAGCTGAAAATCAGCCGTCAAGTTGTTATACAACTATGCAACAACTTGGCTGCTTGTTTGTTTCCTTTTGCCGGAGACGGGGTGCGGGGAAGAGAAGAGGGGGAGGGGGAAGGGAGGATGGGTGCACCTCCCGATAGATATACTTTGAAAGATGAACAGCCTTTACGTTGAGGGGTGTGTGGACGAAGATGCTTATATCAGATTTTACAGCGTGCCGTTTTTCTTTGTTCGCTGGATACCGGCGAAATTTGAAAAAGCGTAGAAAATGGGTGGTGGTGGTGGGGTGGGGGGGGGAGGGGGAGAGGTTGGGGGGGTGGGGGTGGGTGGGGGGGTGGGTGGGTGAGAAGGAGGGTGAGAAGGAGGGACTTGGGAATGTGAGTCGAACAGAAAACTCTCACATTCTTTCAAACAGTAAACAATTAGAATAGTTCTGCCTGCCTCCCCCAGCCCTCTCCCCCTCCCCCTTCCCCCCCTCCCCCTTTCACCCCCCCCACCCCTCCCACCCACCCAGGGGCGGATCAGTTACATCAAAGGGGGGAGGGGGTCCAACTTTTTGTTTGGGATCATCAACCTGATACAAAAGGCCTCCCCGACGCTAGACCTTGCTTACAGTGGTCGAAAAATCGAAAAGCGGCGGGGGTTGGGGGGGGGGGGAGGGCAGGGAAGTGTGTGGAGAGAAGGCGCGTGCGTGTTTAAGACTCTCACCGTTCGCCAAAATATCAAATAACGAGAGAGGGGGGAGGTGGTGCGGGGGGGGGGGGGGAGGGCGTGTGTGAAAACTCGCCAAAATTTTAAATGTGGAGGGAGTGGGGGGTGGGGACTTTGTTGCAGCATTTTTTTTTAATTGGGTCGGGGGGGGGGGTCCGGAACCCCTGGACCCCACCCCCAGATCTGCCCCTGCCACCGACATAACACACACACACACACACACACACACACACACACACACACACACACACACACACCATACCCCCCACCACCACACCCACCCACCCATCCAGAGTCCCTATAGTCAAATCGTCTGCGAATGACAAATTAATGAAGTTACTTCAGTCGCTTTACGACTTTCCGGCACGGGGCACCCATTCCAAATCTATCTTTCGGCAGTCATCGTTATTTGCACTGTAATTTATAGCAGTCAGCGGCGGGCTTACCTTTTTACATTTTCTACTTTCACTCAATAGTATCCATCATGCAAATTTACCATGTAAATTTGGGCCAGCAAGAGGCATAGATCATCATGAGCCCCCGCAATTGCGGGAGCTCATGAGGATCTATCCCTCTTGCAGATGGATGTGTTTGCTCATGAAATGCTCACAATGAAATAGTGTATTTGACCTGAGATGACTTCGGCGACCCTGTCTGACCTTGTCATCTAAGAGAGGAGACACACACAATTAGACCTAAAAGCCTGTCTGCGCCATTCCTCATAAAACAAAGAAAAACTCTTTATTGTGACTTTACAAGTTAGTCTGTAACTGTAATTTGTCATAAAAAACAACAACCAAGAATCCGCGCTTAACCCATATTATACTGAAGCTAAAAGCTTCAAATTTGTACACTGCCATATGCAAGCTACATTATAGTACTTACAGATAAGGTTATAGACCAATGGCTTTAGTTCAAGGGTGGTGCCAGAATAGCTTGGCGCCTATAGGCGCCAAGCTATTCTGGCACTACCCTTGAACTATTTTAGTCAAACTTATTTCACACACTGGTGTATTCCGAATGATACGGGTTAATTTCCGGCTAAGGCTTTTTTCATGTAGTCATGTCGCGTTGGTCCGGGCCAGAACAAAACGAGCATAAAGTTCTGAAAAATTTATGTTCAAATTTCGTCAGGCCAAAACAATCACACACACAAAAAGTAATATTTGGGCTATTCGTCATAAAACCCCCAAAAATATTATTGTGACTTTCATATTAGTCTGTAACTGTAATGTGTCATTAAAAAGCCACTTTAATTTCCGAAGGCTCTTTTATGTAGCTATGTCCTTTTGGGCCAGAGAAAAACGAGTATAAAGCTATCAGAACTTTATGTTCTTTTTAGTTCTGGCCAACATAACAACAAAGTTCTGAGAAGATTATGTTCAATATAGTCTGGACAAAATCAGTGGTAGTCAGGTATTCAAAACAGGTATTCCCGAGTCTGTGATATTGTCTACGGTCTGGTATATTTTTGTCTTATGCACATCGGACGGAGGGGATGGTCCAGTGCGGTGGGGATAGGTTGGGGGGGAGTGCGGGTGGGGGGGGGGGGGCGGGGCGGGGAGTTGGGGGTTGCTGTTGGGAGGAGGGGAAAGAGAGTATGAATTCAATTTATTACATTTGATTGTGGCATTTCTTTTTTGTGACAAGTAAAATCTGCCCGGAGCCGTGCCTTCTGTTATAGTTGTTTATGACAGCTTGATTTGTGTTTGGCAAATAAATGGGCCTACGTTGAGAAGCTGTGAAGAGCTAAACCGTTCAGAGCAGATGTAGGAGAGAAGTTTGAACACCACCCAGCTACAAGAGATCTCGGCCTCTTGCTGACACTACTTTGAATTCGTGTTCCTGTGACACCTAGTGTTTTTTTGTTTGTTTGTTTGTTTGTTTGTTGTTGTGGTGTTGAATTAACGATGATTATAGAAACACAGTCTGCATAAGCTAACACTGACCGGGCTAACCTGTCATGACCCCATCCTCACGCATGACCCCACCCTCACGCATTTGATAGTCCTCTTCCAGTCCTAATTGACCACTGCGAGCTTATAAAGTGCAGGGTCTCAATATACCACCACCATCCCCACCCCCACCCCCAACCACAAACAAAAAAAATTATAACAAGTATGTTAAGCTACCGTTAAACAAAATGAATCCATACCTCAACATTATACAAGTGAAATTTTCATGTTTTTATATTTTAGATCCAGGGTGGTCACATTTTATGACTCCTTCTATACACACACACAAAAACACCAACCAACCAACCAACAAACCAACCAAACAATAAACAAAATCCTCAGGCGCAAAATATGCAGTTAATTAGGCTTCACTCCTGAACCAGCTCGGTGGACTCATCTCCTATTTTTTTTGTTGGGGGGTAGTATATAGGACAGAGAGTAAAATAGTAGTCTGTTTGGATGTGAGATTAAAAATGGTAGACACATCCACAGGCTCAGGATCGTTGCGTAATCTATAACCTCTATCACACTGGCAGTACAAACTACTACGAGCGTTATAGAGGCCATCGATTATGCGACGATTATCCCATGCCTGTGGGCGGAATAATCAGAAATGGACAGGTCGATTTATTGTACGTGTAAGCATGTATGTGTAATTTTTATTCACTCGTACAGCATCTTTTTTCACTCGGAAACGCCTTCTTCTTCTTCTCTTCTTCTCGAACGCCGTCACACTTGGAGTTTGGCTCTCAAAATGAAATCTGTGGTTTTCTGTAGCGCCTCCACAGGCCCGTACAGTTTCTCTTGTAGAGTGGCGGGCTTCAGCCATATCTCCTCCCTCAGCAGCTGGTGGTTCCCACAGTCCTGGAGGATGTGCTCTGTGGTCTGCTCTGCTTCTCCACAAGGACACAGGGGAGATGGCACGAGATGGAAGCGTCTGTGCAGGTGGAAATTGAGTCGGTTGTGCCCGGTCCTCAGACGGAAGATGGTCACCTGCTCTTGTCTGGACAGCTGATGGTAACTGTCTAGGGGCCTTTGTGGTGGTCTGTACACAGACTTAATGATGGTCTTCATCCCTGTAAAGCTGACTCCATTTTCGTCTTGTTCTTCCTCTGCGCCCACTTTTGCCATTCTGTCAGCTTCTTCATTGCCGTAGATGCCACAGTGTGAAGGGATCCACTGCAGCACCAGTCTGGTGCACTTGATGTCTTGCAGTGCCTCTTGTAGACTTGGCAGTTTGCTTGCTGTTGCTGCCTCAAGGACAGACATGGCATCAGTCAGGAAGACAATCTGGGCATCAGGGTCTGCAGTACCACTAAGGGTGTTTGCATCGCGGACCAGGGCTTCCACCTCAGCTCTGTAATTTGTGCAGTGAAAGCCTGTTGGTACTGCCTCTGTCTGCCATTTTACGTTTGGGTACTGAATGTACACCCCAGCCCCTCTATTCTGAACTGCATCTGTGGCTGAGCCATCGGTGTATGACCGTATCCATACTTCCTGGGGATACTTTTCTTCGAGCATGGCCAGTGTCAGGGCTTTCTTGCCCACAGTGCTGTGCTCATCTTTGGTGGTGATGTAGGGTACCGTGGAAGAGATGGTGATGTTTTCTGGCTTACTTTCCCAAGGTGGAAGGTAGCTAGCAGGAAACGCCTAATGTCAAAGGTAGATCGATCGTGACAGCTCAAGGGTGGTGCCAGGTTTGCTTGGCGCCTCTTCAGGCGCCAAGCAATCCTGGCACCACCCTTGGACTGTGGTGGGCGATCCAACGTGCATGTTGTACATGCAGTATGATTTTTTTTCATAGACTAAGGCAGACCCATAATGTCTCTGACTAACCCGGCCCTAAAAAAAAAAAAAAAAAAAAAATTGAAACGATCCAACTGCAAGAGGCATATATCCTCATGAGATCCCACGATTGCGGGGGCTCATGAGGATCTATGTCTCTTGCTGATACCACTTTGTATCCAAGTTCCTTTGTAGAGGTCGAACTAACAAAGATTTCAGAAACACAATCTCAGTAGTGCGTTGAAGGGGCTGAGCTGAAACCGCGAGCCAATAGGGCCTAGTTTCTGCAATAGAAACCCAGTGTGCAAAAGCCGTCGGGTCGACGTCGGCAGCCGTTGGCCCGCGCACAATTGTGCGCGGGCCAACGGCGGCCGACGTCGGTCCGAAGGCCTTTTGCGTATTGGGAAGAGGTTTCGTTCGACGAACAGTGAAATGGTGTACTCCACCCCGTCGGCAAACGTTAGCTACACAAAGTCCCCTTTGGGGTGACTGATCTTTATCTGGTTTTTAGTGACACGGTAACATCTCACGTATCGACAAATGTGAATCGACACGGCGAAAGTGAAGTGCTTACTAAACAAAGCTGATCGAGTGCGCGCATTAAAATGATAAAGCCCCTTTTAGCGGAGTAGAATAGCATACTCTTTTAAAGTGCACAGGGGCCTGGTTACACCGTGGTGGTTGTACTATCTTTTTTTTTTTAGAGCAAAGTATACTAAACTCAGTTATAATATGTGCACGTCAACAAACAAATGAACACACCTTTTTTTCTTCTTCTTCTGTTGTTTATATGTTTTTGATGACACTGTGGTTGTGTTTGTTGTTATTTTGATGGATTTCTTAGCGGTCGTTGTTTATTTAGTTGTTTCAAGTTATATTAATTAGCACTTTAGTCGCTGATCTTTTGTGGTGGCCGTTAAGCTGTTATTTTACAGCTGGCAAGTCCAACAACAGTAATTAATACGTTATCGGTGGCACCTCACTGACTGCAGAAAATAGATGCGGTGCGTTGTGGGGCCGATATAATTTTAGTACCTGATATAATTTTAGTACAAGTACTTAGAGAGGGTGATTGGTAAAATCTTCAGACTGAAGCCCATGAAGAGGAGGAGGATGGTGGGGGGTGGGTGGGGTGGGGGGGGGGGGGGGAGAGGTTACTGTCACGGATTCATGAAGTTTCATTTTGCGAATGACGAATCCAAAACAATACCATTCGTGTTTCATGTAAAAAACGACGAGGACTCTTACACTCGCCAGAAGCTTGGACACCGCGGGATGGGGGGTGAGAGGGGGGAGGGGGGGGGGGGGGTGTTACAGTGTGGATACAGATATTTCACGTGTCACTTAAATCACCCAGTGCGCAAAGACCATCAGGCCGACGTCGGCCCGACGGCCTTTCGAACAATGGGCACGTTTACAAAATGACGTTTTCACGAATCATGTTTGATTTAATTTTGGCTTTCAAGTTTCACGACGAACCATTCACGGATTTCGAGGATGAAAAAATCGCTGTCGCGAATCACGAGAACCGAAAAAACGACGATCACATATCACGCGTTTTAGGGCATATATCCCCCCCCACACACACACACACACACACATGAACGATGCATCTTTACAGAATCAGCCAGATGGGAGAAATAATACTTATTTTATAAAGATTCGGTTTGAAAACCGAAACCACCAAAAGCAAACCTGAATAAGTGTGAACTGTGTAAGGGACGTAAGCGTCCAAAATCTCTAACCAGGTTTTGTTCCGAATGCACGGTTGTGTCCCCTGTTTTGCACAGCCGATCACTTTCATAATCAAAGGCTTGTTGAGAAAATGGCTTGCAATTTTTGTCGTTCAGAAAACACAATCACTGACAAAACAAAAACAAAAAAAATAATTAATTGATTAATTAAATTAAAAATTTTCAAATGTTAAACTAGGGGGTGAGGCTTTTATGAAGTGGTGGATGTCGACGCTACATAATTAAGGGTACCCAATGCGCAAAAGGCCATCGGGTCGACGTTGGCCGCCTATGGCCCGCGCACGGTACAGCCGTGCGCGGGCCAACGGCGGCCGACGTCGGCCCGATGGCATTTGCGCACTGGGGGTGGGGGTGGGGGAGAGGGGGCGCGTAGCAACTGTCACAGTGTTTCGTTACTAATACTTTTATTACAGACAATCACAACGGCAGATTGGCCGATACTGGAGACGGATCTATCCCACAACGGGGAACTCCTGGAAGACTGGCGAGATTAGATAGCCGGAGAAGGTAGCGTACACCTCGGTGGGGTCTCCGTACAGCTGCACGTCATCCTGACCCGCTGACACGTACACCTGGTCACCCTTCGTCAGCTGCAGAATCACGGAGTTACCTGCACAACGAAAACGACAAGCTTTTAATTTTATTTCATTTTACTTTGTTTAATTTGTTGTGTCGCGTTGTGTTGTGTTGTGTTGTGTTGTGTTGTGTTGTGTTGTGTTGTGTTGTGTTGTGTTGTACTTTGTCCGTCTGTCCGTGTGTCCATTCATCCATCCATCCATCCACACACCCATCCATCCACCCATTCATCCATCCATCCATCCATCCATCCATCCACACACCCATCCACCCACCCCTCCATCCATCCATCCATCCATAAATCCATCCATCCATCCATCCATCCACCCACCCATCCACCCATCCATCCATCCATCCGTCCAGCCAGTCAGCCAGCCGGCTAGCTAGCGAGCCATTCATCTGTCTGACATCTTGACACCTGTCCTTCTGCCCGTTTGTTTCAGACGGACTGAAAATCAGTCAGGACCTTCATGTGCAGGGGCGGATCAGTTACCTTAAGGCGTGGGGGGGGGGTGACCTTCAACCTGATTCAAAAGGCCTCGCCGACGCCAGACATTGCTTCCAGGAGCCAAAAAATCGAAAAGCGGGGGAGGGGGGGGGGGGGAGAGGGGCGTGCGTGTTAAGACTCTCACCATTCGCCAAATATCAAACAACGCGGGGAGGGGGGGGAGGGGGGGACCAAACACCCCAAAAGGGACTTTGTTATAGCATTTTACTTGAAATAATTTTGGGTCGGGAGTGGTAGGGGTGGGGGTGGGGGGGGGGTTTTCCGGAATCCCTCGACCCCCCTACCCCCCCCCCCCCCAGATCCGCCCCTGGTGTGTTCATCCATCCGTTCCTCCGCTAAGCTAATCTGGCACTACCCTTGAATTATCATGGTCGATTCATCTCCAGCAACGAGTACAGTCACGAGGTGACATTTTCAATATTATTTTGGGAAATGGGGTCGTAGGGTTAAGTGGGTTAAGCGGCACGTACCAGCGGCAGCAAAGTCGTTGTCGGTGTGCCCCCATACAGACACGACGTAATGGTAGTTGTGGTACAGCTCAAGATACATGTTGGACCCGGACCTAGCCAGGGAGTGCAGATTGAACACGTAGAGTCCGCCCTGAAAACACAGAAATACCACCGTCATGGTCCACAAGCCCACGGAACCTCATCCCACAGCCACGGAATGATCGTTGCGTCATACACGGGAAATAGGTACTACGATTTACTACTGCCCGTGTTAGGAGCCATGACGCAACGATCATCCCGCGCCTGTGCCGCTTCCCGTTAGAACAGGGCCGTCCCTCATTTGACAAAGGAGTGATCCCGGTCAGCGAAGCTCCTCGGGCCGATTTCGGTCGCAGTGGACCCGAGCATGGCTGTGCGCGGGTCCACTGCGACCGATGTCGGCCCGAGGTTCTTCTGCTTCTGAACGAACAGGATGACGGCTCCTACCCCCCCCCCCTACTCCCTCCACCCCCCCCCCTCTCAACTCTTAAGATTTAACTGGCTTATATTGTATAACTATCATTATTAACGTTCGTTCTTGCCTAGGAATCGCCTTGGTGATTTTTACAAGAACGACTGATATAATGATAGTTTTGTTATGACATCTAATTTTGTGGGTTTGTTTTCTCCCTTGTGTTATTAAATTTTCGGACCGTCAAAACTGCCAAAAGAAAAATCAAGAAGCTGACAGAACATTTGACTATATTTGAAAGACGGAAGCCCCGCTAAGGCAATCTGATCGGCTAATCTATCTGTCCAACTCCACCAGGGAGGCCCCTTTGGGGGCTTAACTGCCTGTCCCAAGTCAGGATAAAGGAGGAGGGTTAGGCGTGGGGCTAGCGACTCCACCCTGTAAAAAGAAACTTGCTACGGAAACGACAACAGTCGCCTCAAGCACCAGACGGCGCAGAGAGGACTGAATGAATGAATGAATCTATCTGTCCGCATACAACGCGGAACACGGGTCTATGCATTCTCTTCGGTTGGGGTTCGAAGCAAAGGAGCATACAAAACAAAGCCATTAACCCATTAAATCCTGAGGCTTACTGTCCTACGAAGACTACATCGCAGATAAGGAGATACATCAACTGTTTTAGTTCAAGGGTGGTGTCAGAATAGCTTGCCGCGGCCTCAGGCGCCAAGCTAATTTGGCACCATCCTTGAATTA
The DNA here is from genome assembly GCA_036245525.1 of Semisulcospira habei. Classification (NCBI taxonomy): domain Eukaryota; kingdom Metazoa; phylum Mollusca; class Gastropoda; family Semisulcospiridae; genus Semisulcospira; species Semisulcospira habei. The sequence goes on along the minus strand of BTPG01000008.1, from coordinate 104,121,297 downwards.
TCAAATTTATTTCAAGCAATGGGTGTATCAGGATGAAAAGGGTTAACTATCCTAGCTCCACCCCTGAACTATCGTGGTCGACCCGTCTCCCGTTGCAGTGGCTGTCAGGGCTGAATGGAGTAACTGGCTAACCAGTGGACAGGTGAAGATGCCGGTCGATGTGCTGTAGCCAGAACCGACGTTGGTGTAGAGGCGGTCATACACCACCTTCTGTGACGCCGCCAACGTGACGTGGTGTGTCAGCCCAGCGGAAAAGGCGATCTCTGACTCTCCATCTTGGCAGTCTGAAGTCAGTACATTATATAAGTAAAGATCGGTAATAATGATCAACCCATTTACCCCCAGGACCCGGCAACTGGTACATAGTCGTTCAGTAAAACTTCCCGAAATTTGGGAAAAGCACCAGTGGGGCTAAACTGACAGTGAACGCAGATCGTTTCTGAAATCATTGCAAATTTAACGTCCAAGATTCTATTGAAACCGCCGAGGGCACATGCTACAAAGTGGCTTCAGTAGGAGGCTTTGATCCTCATGCACCCCCGCAACTGCAGGGGTTCATAAGGATCTATATCTCTTGTAGTTGGGTGGTCTTCAATTCTTCTCAGCAGTGAAAGGGTTAACAAGCAAACATAATTTCCCTATTTTGAGTCTGACGTTTAAAAACAAAAACATGGCATTTATCTACGATGGTGGACATTTTGTAATAAAAAGTACACCCAAAACGTCAGCCACAATCGATCTAACCTTTCTTCTTCTTTTTTTTCTTTTTTTTTTTTTTTAACATGACTGGCGTTTGGATGCGTTTGCAGCGAAGAAAGAAACCCGCTAGAAAAAAATTTCCAACAATAAAATTATCACACAATGAAATAATGAATACAAATCAGAATACACTACATATATCCAGACAGAGTCCAACTTTCTCAACAAGCACGTCGTATTATTCCAAATCATTGTTTTTAACTAGTTAAGCCAAACACCTTATATTCATATAAGGTCTTTGGTTAGTTAAACTATGAATTGTTTACGTACTTGCGAATGGTAGAACCAAGGCGAAAAGGCACGCCAGATACAGCTCGAAGGCCATGGTGATGGTTTAAGATGAAACTACCTCTCGAACTTCTCTGGTCGAAACTGCGTGGTTTCCTAACCTTTGTATGCTCGTGATTGTTTCGGGCAACACGCAGATGGAAACGATAGGCCTGAAAGCTAAGGTGTCCTGAATTTCCAAATCTGCTATCGCCGAATCTTGTCTTATCTTCTACAGTGAAGTTTAAGCGACACATAACAATCATTACATACTGTCAGTCTGGACACGAGTGAACATGTGCCGGTCTGTGATTTTGGACCGCCTTACGGCCTACGACCGTAAGGTCCAAAATCACAGACCAGCACTCACTGCATGATACTTTATTGTTAATTAACTTTTGTCAGTAACGCACAAAACGCAGAACAAAACACGAGACACTGTTTGCTTTATGAAAATCAGGTAATATGCGTTAGGTTGACCTCGACGGATTGCGTAATTTCGCTGGACTATGCCCGACCTTTTGTGCTGAATATTATATGTTCAAGATCCAGCGTTTTCCATCTGCGAGATACTCAGACTCACATGAGACCCTCAGTGAAGTTTCAGGAACTCGATGGCAATGTGTCTCTCGTGCAAACAAACATCGACTTAAGACGTTGCTGAAATTGTACTGTTATTGCGGGCTGAGTTTAAGACGGAATATGTAAGTTTCCTTATCTAGAAAGTAAGGTTGTATTTAATTATTGTGTATGATCAATCGTCTTTGAATGTCCAATGTTCATGATTTCTTGAAATAAAGATGCCAAAGATACCAGCTGAACAGCAATATGTTCAATATTTTCCATGACTATGGTAATAAGAAGAAGATAAAACGCCCAGCATCACGTATTATGAATGCTTAAGTGTAGAGATCGCTACAACATTTATAATTATAAAGATCGTAAGTCCGTCACTACCACCACCACTACCCTCATCACCATCACCAAAACCCTATCATCCGATCCCACCCTCCTGGGGTAAAAACAAACTTGAAATAAAACGAAATCAATAATACCAAGCTGTAAAAAAGAAACTACTGTGTTCACTGTTTCTCTTATAGTTTCTCAAACAGGTCTTGTCAGCGGAAATGTGAAAGGATTGCGGTCAGGCACAGCTCCTTGCTTTATCTGCGACATGAAGTTCGGCACAGCTGACTGTCTTGATGTGACACGATTCGTCTCCTCTAGATAGACAAGCAAGACAAAGACACACATCGCTGTGCTGGTCTGTGATTTTGGACTTTACGGCTTTGCCGTAAAGTCCAAAATCACAGACCAGCACAACTATACTGACGCAGTAAACACTATCAGCGTAAGAAACGCCGCAAGGAGGGAATACAACTTCGAAGAACATTAAAGAAACTACGGCTCTTTGTCTCATTCATCGCAACAGCCCAGCGACAGTCTCGATCCACAGGTAGGTACAGATCACCATTAACAAACTTCCTTTTTCCGTTACTAGGGGCTGGGGGGAGGGTAAATCATAGAGGAGGTCAGGTGAGGTGAACTGGGGGGAGGAAGGGGGAGGTCAGTCATGAGTGTTTATGTAGGTGTGCGATTTTGGAGCTTACGGTTACGCCGGGCGACGATAAAGTCCAAATTCACAGACCAACTACACACGAGGGCAGTAGCAATGATTTTTAATGAAAAGTAACAGAGACCAGACTCTCAACTTACGCATTTGCATGATTCAAGTTAAGTGAACACTTCAGTTCGGAGTCTCCAGCCGATGCAGATTGTAGTTTCTGAAATCTCTGTTATTCAAAACGAAGAGCCGCTGCCGTCATAGAAACATTGATATAAAGTGTTTTCAGCAAGAGGCACAGATCCTCATGAGCCTGCGCAACTCAGTGCAGGGTCTCATAAGTATTTATGTCTCTTGCAGTTGGATTGTGTTCACTTTTTTCGGCGTTTACATGGTTTAGTTATTTGGGAGTAAGAAGAGCATAATGCAAAAACTTTTTTTAGTTGAAAAGGGGTTTGTTTCATTTACATTAAAATTCAGATGTGCTGGTCTGTACTTTTGAGAGCCGAGTAGTGTTAAAAGTCGCACATATAAACAAGAAAAAACAACACATCTTTTCTTTTTTCATAGCACATCAAGATGGACAAAATCCAACTGACGATTCTTGTCACTGCTGCTGTCTTGGTTCTGACCGTCAGCACCGGTAAGTCGCAATGTTTGGGGTCAAATGCATAATTCGTTTGTATTTTTATTTATTTTTAAGAAATAAAGACTGATGATGATGATGATGAATCTTTTATTTCAGGATAAAGCTATTAGGCAACTAAATGCCTGTCTTACAAGCTGTCCAGACTGAAGAATAATGTGCTGGTCTGCGATTTTGGATCTTACAGCCTTAGGCCGTAAGGTTCAAAATCGCAGACCAGCACAAGAAATTTCTTCTCCTTCCAGTTTCCAGCCAAGGTAACCGTGTTCCCCGCCCTGCCTTCTCCGCCGGTCTGACCCACAGCCTGAATATGACCAACGCGCCAGACAACATCACCTACGACCGCGTGTTTCTGGACACCAGCAAGAGCTACAACCCGAACACTGGCGTGTACACGGTGCCGGTCAGTGGCGACTACGTCATCTTCATTCACGGTCTGGCTGAGCTGGACGGGCAGTTGTACCTGGAGCTGTATCAGGTAAGATGATTTAATAATAAATAATAATACCGTTATTATATAGGCGCCGTTTTCTCAATGGGCGAATCGACTCAAAGCGCCGCGAACTGAAACCCAACACGCACACTCACGTAACAGACACGGATTTACGCCATTTATGACAAACACAGTACAAGACAGACGAAGGGCCAGTTCAGCTACTGAAATTACAGAGATTTTTGATCGCTTGTATTTGAAATTTGTAAAGTGGCCTGAAACTGGTACCAAAGTGTGTGCGTGTGTGTGTGTGGGGGGGGGGGGGGGGGTGGAAGAACCGGAGTACCCGGAGAAAGAACCCCCGACGGTCCGCCCGAATTATCGGTGACACTTACCAGAGGAGAAAAGTCCGACGCCGGAACCCGTTTTCGAACCTCGCACCTTTGGCATTGGTGGCAGGCGCCTTAACCACTGCGCCACGGACCGCCCCATTTTGAAATGTCCATGTCAGTACTGCATCAGGCTGTATAGTTTGAAAACGAACAACTTTTTGTTTTGTTTGGTTGATTGTTTTCATGTTTGTTTATTTATTTATTCCTGTTCAGTTTTTTCTGAAGAAAGTGGAGGCGGGGTACCCGACCTGTCGGACTCCATGATGTCTTAATTACCATGGCAGCCAGAGCGCGCCATGTTAATCGAACACTACAATACCCTTGAACTAACACAGGTTTTCCTGACAGAGTAGAGGCTTGGTTATTGGAAAGCTTATCCAATACGGGAGCATCTACCCTATTTCTTCAGTATTCATGCATAACATGCGTAAAAGCACGCGTTTTGCGGAATTTGGATTGTTTGGGTTAATTTATGACAACGTGCAATCTAACCTGTCGTTCGGCATTACAACTACAACACTGATTTATTAAGCTAAATAACAGTACACCCTTTCACTGCCGAGAAAAAAATAGAACACCACCCCAAAGCAAGAGGTATAGATCCTCATGAGCCCCCGCGAATGCGGGGGCTCATGAGGATCTATGCCTCTTGCTGAAACTACAGAACACAATCTGCATCCGCTGGCAGCGAAACGGGTTGATGGTGGATCTTTTGCAACATCGCAGCGCGTAAGACCTAAAAGCATCTAGACCATCACAGCCACACACTTGTCGTCTCCCTCGATTCGCTACCGCAGTTGGCGAATCGAGGGAGACCATCAGTGTGATTTCAACAATACATTGTTGTGTGTCCCACAGAATGACAAGTACATTCTGTCGGCGTACGACCACACCCTGGCCAACTACGGCTCGGCCTCCAACACGGCTGTGCTTCCCCTAAAAGCGGGCGACCATCTGTACGTGCAGGGAGTGGGCGACACAATACTGTACGGCTATCCCGAGGAAGTGTACGCTACTTTTTCGCTGTATCTGCTGTACGCACACAGGGGCACTCAGCCGTGAGCGCTCGAATTTAGTGATGTCGACGTCCCCCTGCGAGAGGAATAAAATGAAATACACTGTTCTTTTGAGATTTTGCTTTTTCACGTCATATTCTGTATTTTATCCGCATTAACCCTTGTAGCCACAATGCCCAATGGCAGGGATGGATTGACTATGATAATTCAAGGGTAGTGCCAGATTGGCTTGGCGCCTGACGGCGCCAAGCCAATCTGGCACTACCCTTGAATTATCATGGTCATGACCATTATCATGGTCAATCTATCTATTGGAACTCATTCAGCCTGACGCACGTATTTCCCAGATTTTATCCGCATTAACCCTTGTAGCCAAAACGACCAATGGCAGAGATGGATTGACCGTGATAATTCAAGGGTAGTGCCAGATTGGCTTGGCGCCAAGCCAATCTGGCACTACTCTTGAATTATCATGGTCATGACCATTATCATGGTCAATCTATCTATTGTAACTGGTACGTAGTCGCTAGGTAGCACATCCAAAATGTTAGAAGTGTGACCGTGGGATTAAATGGGTTAACTGCTCTCTCCCTCTCACACCACACTACACGAACGCAGATGTACTACGATTGTGACAATAATAAAATCTCTCGGACCTTTGATGCCAAAATCTTCAACCGTCTCTTTTTCACACATGTACTTTGCAATCTTGCACGGTCACAAACACACATTACTATGTGAGCTGGTCTGAGATTTCGGACCTTAAAGCTCAAGGCTGTACGATCAAAAATCACAGACCAGCAAGCATCTAACAATCTTCACGTAAGCAGAGTTTTATGTTTGTAATCGTACGCAACTGCTGATAACGGAATGCCCAGAACATTCAAATTCACTTTATTTCACAATGCCCAGTTCACAATCAGCATCAAGTGCTTTGGTTGATGTTGGCCACAGCTGGCCCGCGATGCGCGGGCCAGCTGCAGCAAATGTCTGCCCGAGGACTTTGTGTTCACAGTGTATTGCCCTACAATGTTCGAACACACTCTCCATGCAGTCAACCAAGTGAGGACGGGTGCACAGGTAGATTGGAGTTTTCAAAAATGAAGAAGCTGATTTCGCCAGAGTTGACAACTGCCCAGTGAAGTGGAACATCGTCTTCTAAATGTGCCGTAGCCGACTGCACCTCAAAGAAGTCGGGAGGATGCTGCCCTCTGAGACAGGAAAAAAACCACAAAAAAAACAAAACAATTACAACTGACAGAGCAAAAACATGAAAATAATTACTGCTATTTTCCATAAGAAACACACCAACCAAACACTATGAATAGCTGCAGAAAGGTATGAATCTTGTCAGTAGTGGTATGTGGAAAAAAACAACAACTAAGCTTATACAAGATAAATGATCATGCATAAAAAAAAAACCGAAAAGCTGATAATAACTGCTAATCCCTTTGTGCATGCAGCCAACACTGTAAACAGCACTTGCAACCATCCACAACCAATGTAGCAAAACATCTTCGGGTCCACGACAGCCGCAGAGGGCCCGGGCACAGCCGTGAGCGGGCCCACTGCAGCCGCCATGGGCCCGACAAGCTTTGCTTACTGGAAAAGGTGTCACGAGTCAACACAGCCTGCAGGTAATAAGGACTATTCCTCTTGCTAGAACAAATTTTCTTTTTGCATTCTGTAGATTGGGGTGGGGGAGGGGCTTACCTAGCAACACAGATCCTGTGGTCTGGAACTCCTGGACTGCTTTTCTTGAAGCTGGTGTTAGGCAGGTAGACGTCAAACACAATCTTTACACTGCTGACACTGCACACACAAAAATACATGCTGAAAAATTATATGTTCAACAGTGTCAAACAACGTGTTGGCATTTTATTGATTTCGTTTGACTGAAAATTTTGAAAGCAAAGACAACTGAGGGCCCCTCTTTGTTTTTCTTTCCCTCTTCTCTTTCTCTCTCTCTCTCTCTCTCTTGGAAGGTGGGGGGTGGGGGGGGGGGGGAGAGAGAGACATGCTATGGTTATAGCTTAACCTATTCAGCCCTGACACACTACAGCAGGAGATCGTTTGACCATGATAATTCAAGGGTAGTGCCAGATTAGCTTGGCACCTTAGCTAATCTGGCACTGCCCTTAAATTATCATGGTCGATCCATCTCCTGTAACAGGAGGATAGTCTTTTGATGACACCTCCAAAATCTGGGAAATACGTGTGTTGGGCTGAATGAGTTAAAAAGGCAGTACTAAGTGTCCAACTCTGTACAAATGTACACATACTGACCTTGGTTTAGCTGGAACTGGCCCCTGGAATGGCTTGATGATTGACAGTTTGTCAAGGATGGCAGCTGAAAAAGATCATTATTCTCATTATTAGCAGCAGTATAGACAAGGTTTGTGTGTCAGATGCAATTAGAAGAATATAGTTGTAGCTGCCACTTGCAAGTAATGAGTAGGCAACTCAAAGGAAGAAATTAGTCTGGAATGCACAAAGTACAAACTGCAGTTCATAGATAAAACAATGCTATCTTCAGCATGTATATGAAGGGAAATCACTCAGCTGTTACACAGGATACACAAGTAAACAGTTAGATCCCTTCACCGCTTTCGGAATAGACTAACTGCTTGCTTGCATGTTCATCCAACATAGATCGATTCCCATTGCTCAAAAGCAGAACAGATTCTTCCTCTGCGTGATGCAAATAAATATGAAAAATAATCTGCAAGAGGAATAGACACCCATGAGCCCCCGTGAACACGGAGGCTCATGAGAATCTACACCTCTTGCTGACTGTGGCCAACTGATGCAAGAAAGATGAACGTCGATTCCCCTTGGTATGTGCATCATACACACCTGTTGATGTAGAATCTTTTGGCTGAACAAGCGGCGTGACGTCACCTCTCCACAGATGAGCCACAGGGGACTCTAAGAGAGACGAACGACTTTGCTCTAGCATCGCAGCCTTCCACTCCCCCCAGTTTCGCGCCACAACTGGTTTTGAGTGCTCTCGCACCCACTCAGCATACGAAAACTGGAGATCTTTCAGACGTCCAAAGTTTGTGTCAGAGTTTGAGATCCAGGAGTTTGAGGCCTGTTGAGTGCGCTGCTGAATTCTGTAGTCTTCCACATCGAACATGCAAACATCCTCAAATTCCTCACTAAGGGCCGTGTTGGGTGGCAGAAGCTGTGGGGATGGAATTTCTAGTACTACAGTGTCTTTACCAGCCATGTTTGGGAACTTGATGGTTTTGAAATCCCAGTTGGTGTATTTAGTCTTTGGGGCAGGCTGACTTGTCTTGAGTGGATTAACCCCCTTGTTCATGCAGTCACTGGTAGTGTTTACAGTACCAGTGGCTGCATGCACAAGGGGGTTAGACAATGATTTCATAGTTGCAACAGACCAAGGGTCACTTGCAAATGATGAGGATGGAGCAGACAGTGTCGGTGAGCAGGATGTTGCATCATCATTATCTTTCACTTTCTTAACTGCAGGTTCCACAGCATCATCACCTGAATCCGCTTCAGTAGATTCATCTGAAAGTTTTCTTTTCATTGTAGTTGTACCATCTAACTCCATGCTGTTTGTGTCATTGTCATGAGAGGTGTCTTGTATGGAAGCACTTTTGGACAATGTACTTTCACTGTTTTTGTCATCCCCTTCACACTTCATTTTGAGAGAATCAGACTGTTCTCCCCTCACCTGATCAATTTCTTCTACTGTCTTGGTGCTACCTGCTGTGCTGTCAACCTTTTCTTCATGGGTATCGCTTGCTTCAACTCTCCTATGATGACGCTTTTTGTTTTTCTTCTTCATATGCTTGTCCAGGCCAATCTTTCTTTCGTAGGACGTCAGCTCCAATCTAAAACAAATTTGTTTTAAACTTAACACACTCTGCCCCTGGAACAAAATCCCAAATTTTGAAGTTGCGTTCTGAAGCAATGTATTACAATTCTAGAGACAAATCGAGCATGATAGTTTAAGGGTGGTGCCAAAATAGCTTGGCGCCTATATGGCACCACCCTTGAACTATCATTCTCGATCCATGTCTTGCTGTGGTGTGTCAGGGCTGAATGAGTTAATAAATCCAGCTGACAAGCAAACCAACTGATTATGTTGTAAATATATACGGCAGAAGCTATTCTCAGCAACCATCTTTTTTTGTATGAACAAAGTGGTCTTCAAAGACAGGTGCTCCCTCAAGAGAAGTCTTAACCCCTTTATCCCCAAGGCCCCATTTCTCAAATTTGGGAGGTGTTGCCTAACGACTCTGTACCAGTTACAGGAGATGGCTTGACCATCATGATTAGAGGTGCACGGTATTACCGTATACTGGTATTATATCGGTTCGGAAGCCTCTCGATACGGTATACCGGTACGGTCCGGGAAGGGTCGGTATACCGCGAATTGCAATTGAAAACGAAAGTAAACTTTTTTTTATAAACCGAAAGTAAACGTTTTTTCCTAGAACAAAGAGGCAGTTCCGTGAAAGTGTGGCAGACAAAGGCACAATGGCTGAAAGCGAGTACACGATTGTGGCAAATGCTAAAGCAAAGGCCCCTATAATTATGGAAGCACTTAGGAGTCAGAAAAAGAAAAAATGACGGTTCGATAGTGGAGAATATGGCGGTGTGCTTGACGTGCATTGGCGATGTAAAAACTGCTGGTGGAACCTCCAACATGAACACCCACATCAGGAGACACCATCCACAGTTATTGATTACCACACAGACGGAAACCTCAAGCTCACAGAGTGAGCAGCCCCCAAAGAAACAACAGCGCCAGCAGACCCTTGCGGGAGCTTTTCAGATCCTGGCGAAAAAGGCAAAGTATCCTACAAATTCTCCTCGTGCAAAGGCCATCACAAACCAAATTGCGCTGTTCCTCATCAAAGATTTGCGACCTTACAAGTTGGTGGAGAGCAAGCACTTCCGAAGCCTGATTGAAGCACTCGACGACCGTTACCAGGTTCCTTCTCGTAACCACTTTTCAGAGCTGGCTATGCCTGAGAAGTACAAAAACATGAAAGCCAAGGTGATTGATGACCTTCAGAAAGCCGAACAAGTAAGTTATAGTATGATACTGCATGCGTATAAAGTTGTGCATGTTAAAGATTTTTTCTCAAGTAGCGGTTCAATGAAGGTGTGGGGAGGGGGGGGGGGGGGGAGAGGTGGGCTTGCTATATCTGTCGTCTGCAGAATCAGTCAAATAAGTCTGAAATTTTCACTTTGAAAGTCTTGATTATAATTAAATTGCCAGTCTGTCTATAACAAAGTAAGTCCTGTAAAGAAATTACGAGCGTACTAGCACTGAAATTGAAAGGTGATATACTGATAAATCACAAGAGGATGCAAAATAATAGATGTGAATTCCGGTGCAGGTAACTGTGACTACAGATGGATGGACCTCCAGAGCAACAGACTCCTACGTCACTGTCACTGCTGTTTGTTGGTGGTTGATTGGCAGATGGTGAACTATGTGCTACAAACAAGACCAATGCCTGAGAGCCATACAGGTAATACAGGTGTCTGTCTCTCTCTCTCTCCATGCGTGGTGTGTTTATGTGTGTGTTTGTGTGTGTGTGTGTGTGTGTGTGTGTGTGTGTGTGTGTGTGTGTGTGTGTGTGTGTGTGTTGTGATAAAAGCTGTAAAACAAAAAAAATCAACATTTAGGAACGATTGTGAGTTTTTTTTTCTCCTTTTGTGTACATTTAAAATAACTAGAATTGATTGATTTTTTATTTCATCTGTTACAGCTGAAAACATCACCAGGGTCATCACGGAAGCAATCAAAGAATGGAAACTGCCGGGTGTGCTGGGTCTCACACTTGTGTCGGACAACGCATCAAACATGGTCAAGGCTGGAAAGCTGCTGCAATGCCATCTGCACTTGGGATGCTTTGCACACACACTCAACCTTGCAGTTCAGAAGGCGCTCAAGGTGGTTGGAACCGCAGCCATATTGAGTAGAATCAGGCGGATATCTACCTTCTTTCACAGGAGTCATTTGGCTTCCAACCTTCTCCATGCAGAGGCAGAACTGCTTCAACTGAAGGCAAAAAAGCTGAAGGTTGATGTTTGTACCAGGTGGAACTCCGCCTTTGACATGCTGTCACGATTTCTGTACCTGCAGGATGCTGTCGTAGCTGTGATTCGCTCCAAAGAACTGAGCTATCTCAAAGAGCGTGACATCACGAGTCTGAATGACGAGGAGGCCGCCGCCGCACATGAACTTGAAGCTTTTCTGAAACCTCTGAAGGACATGACGACCTTCATGTGCACGGAGGAGATGCCGACTTCGTCTGTGATCATGCCCCTTCTTGAGAGTCTGCTTGGCGAAAAAGGACATCTTCGCCCAAAGCCAGACAACTCCATGTCCGTCCAGCAAATGAAGGCTATCATGGCAGCAGATCTGGAGGGCCGGTATGCAGAACAGAGAGAGATGTTGCAGACGATTTCAGCTTTGGACCCGCGCTTCAAGTCTTTCTCCTACATGGCACCAGAACAACGCGATGGCATCTTCCGCAAACTCACTGACGTCACAGTGAGCTTGCACACAAAACCCAAGACCGTCGAAGCAGTCAAAGCAGATCCTGGAACTTCAGCAGAACCTGGAACTTCAGCCACCCCCAGTCCGCCAGCTCTTGATGAGCATGCCCATGATGTTGAGGTTCTTGAGGAGATCCAAGAAGAGCATTTTGTAAAGACAGAGAGACCTGAGGACGAACGGAAGTACGAGAGCAAAGGAGCGTGCCTGCTTGACTCCCTCCTGGCAGATGTCTTTGTCACACATGTCGAGCCGAGCAAGACCACCTACCAGCAGGGATCTGAAGAAGTCGAGAAGTATCGAGAGGAGAAATTGATTGGCATGGTGGAGAACCCACTCTTGTGGTGGAAACAGAATGAGTACCGTTTCCCTCTGTTGGCTAGGGTGGCGAGAATTTACCTCGCCATCCCGGCTACGAGTGTGCCCTCTGAGAGGGTGTTTTTGACAGCTGGGGACATTCTGACCAGCCAAAGGGCTACCCTGAACCCAGAGCATGTGGACAAGCTCCTCTTTCTCAAAAAGAACTTGTAAAGTCATGCACTGTTCTTTTCAGAAAGTGGAGACTGTCCTACTGATATGGCTGCCATGCCTAATCGTTTTCGTACAGTTCAATAAAAAAAATAAATTAAAAAAAGCATTAAAAAGTTTCTCTTAGTAGGAGTGTAATTTTCATTTTCTGTTGTTTTTTTTTTGTGTTTTTTTTTGTTGTGTGTTATCCATCCAGAAAGTCTATGTCTGTAGGTTTCATTTAATGATTCAGTGGTTGTTTTTTTTTTCCCCCATAGTATTTGTTTACCTGATTTTGTATTCAAAGTGAACACTGAATAATTAAAGTTTGTTTATAAAAAAATGATCACTGGTGTGTTTGAGTCTGTCTTTTCTCATTTTGTTTCAACTTCTTCATGCATTCTTGTACGTACAAGTGGCCAGATTGTCATCAAATTACATGGGATTGGGGACGGCGGTATACCGTTGGAAAATATTGGTACTGGCAAAAAATATTGCGGTACGGCTGTCTTCACGGTACACAGCTCTAATCATGATCATTCAAAGGTAGTGCCAGATTTGCTTGGCGCCTGAAGGTGCCAAGCAAATCTGGCACTACCCTTGAATTAGCCATCTCCTGCTGTAGGGATCTGGGGCTAAAAGGGTTAAAGGGCAAAAGTGTCACCTGTCAAACAAGACCATCATATAGGTGGCTCACTTAGATGGTCTTTAACCCCCACACTGCCAGCTGATGCAGATTGCATTTCTGCGGTCTTAGTTAATTCAATGCCAAAAACCAAGAAAAAAATCCCAGAAACATGGATTCAAAGTAGTGCCAGCAAGAGGCATAGATTTGTATGTGCCTCCGCAACTGCGGGGCTCATGAGGATCTATGTCTCTTGCAGTTGGAACCAGTTCACTATTTCCTGGCAGTCAAGGGCTTAATGACAGGTGATGATCCCTCATAACAGGCTCAGTTATACATGTAATGTGTTCTAAACTTGTCCTCATACAACTAAAACTCCTCCACAGCTTCTGGCCCTGTTACACGACTGTCACCCAAGCATTCAGTCAAAAGACATCACCTGTGGTTTGACAAGAAGCAACCAAACTGGATCTGTGATTTGGACCTTACAATTTTTAGGTTGTAAGTACAAAATCACAGACCAGTACACTTGTTTAGCACTGCGACTCAGTGAAGCACGGTCTAAAGCGACTGTTCATGTTGTGACTGTAATTTGTGGTATGAGCGAGTGAGTGAAAACAAATTCTGCTTCTCTTATACCAACAATAAAAGTCATCTTGAATAATATTCATTACTGAATGTTGAACTTAGTTAAAGTTATGATACAACTATGAAAATCATGCCTACTCACCTGCCCGCATGTCGAATGACGATGTAACCCAAACGACGCAGATGACCATACACCTCATACTCTTCCACAGTGACATCAGTTGCAGGGGAGAGAAAGTGACTGTAGGCTTCCTGTAGGCTTAGTTGTAGCCCTTGGTATGACACGTCCAAGCAGTTCTGAAAGATTAGTGCAATTGTTAAACCTTCTACAGACAAGAGTATCTGTGCACCACGCTGTGCATTCAAACCTAGAGCTGAAAGGTCCACAATCACAGACCAGTGCACATATCAGTTAATGTTTTAAGATAGGTGAAATTCTAACCCCTTTACTGATGATAAAAAGTCATCTCCAACTACAAGAGACATAGAGCCTGATGAGCCCCCGCAATTGTGGGGGCTCATGAGGATCTATGTCTCTTGCTGGCATCACTTTCTATCTGTGTTCCTTATATCATAAATGGCTGGGGCTCTGTGGTGCTGAATTCACAAAGATTTCAAAAATACAATCTGCTTTCACTTGCAGTGAAGGGTAAGACTCTGGGTGGGAGCACTACAGCCAAAGTTTAAGTCCATAGAGGGTGGAGTAATAACAGATGTCGGCAATGCGTAACAGAAAATAATTATTCATTGCAAACTCCAAAACTGGAACTGCATACATGTCAAGACTCTACAGAGCCAGCACCAAATTTCAAGTGCATGAAAAGAATAAATTTCACTGCAGGAAGAAACACATGCTGACTTCTTCAAGTTCTTCTTTACCACACCAGGACACAATTACGTCAAAAGAATGCTTTTGAAAGTAGTCAGAGTTATGGTAATATGTGCCAGTCTGTGACTTTCAAAATACAGCTTCAGCCTTAAGGTCCAAAGTCAAAGACCTGCACACATACAGCATTACACACCACTTCCATAAGGAATAGAGCCTCCTCTGGGTGCAGCCAGTTTCGATGTTGGTCTGCAAACCCCATTTTCATCCAAAACTTAGCCTGCAAAATACAAGTTTACAAGTGAGCATGTAACCCATTACATCCTGTGGCTGATTTTGCTTACAAAAATTTGCTTACTGTCCTATGAAGGCTACATTATAGATTAGGAGACAGATCAACTGTTTTAGTTCAAGGGTGGTGCCAGAATAGCTTGGCGCCAGAGGCGCCAAGCTATTCTGGCACCACCCTTGAACTATCGGTCAAATTTATTTCAAGCAATGGATGTATCAAGATGAAAAGGGTTAATAATATCAGACAAAAAAGTGTAGTATAGTAAGTGAACAGAATAATTTCAGTCTACACGCCAATGTATTAATGGCCACCTGGAAACTGAGGATCATACCCTTTTAAAAAAAAACTTCACTGCAATAAAAAGACACTGAATCAAATGCACAAAAAAAACTTCTGTGGGGGGAACCAGGGGTTTCTTGTGCTTGTTGTTTTCCATATGATTTGCCAAAAGATAAGTGATGTATTTCCGGCAAATTTAACATTGAGTTAAATAGAAGTTATACTCACTGTTTTTTCAATGTTGACAAGTCTTAGATGAGCATTCCAAACTCCCTTGACTAAGTTTCCACTGGACAAATAAATAAATAAATAATTAAAAATCAACAGTTTGTTAGGAAGCAAAGAACTTAAAAGTAGTCAAAACTGTATGTATCGATATCATGTTCATCTGCTCTTTTAATCCAGTCTGTGTTCTAAGACACACAGTTTTTCTGTTTACACCTACTTTGAATACTGAATAACTCACAGTGCGTTTAGACTTACTTTTCCTTACTGTGTAACGGTGAAGATGTGTTGTGATAATAGAAACGTTAGTTCTGACTAAATATGAAAAATGCAGTATATCAATGTAAAAATGCAGCAATTAAATGTAAATTTAGTTATATCTCCTCTAACAGCTAAACATACACCAAAAAGCTGACTGTCACTAGTCAGTGCCGAGAATGTAAACATCCCACAAACATCTACACAAGTACACATCAGACATACCTATACAAACAAGTACACAAAGCTCTACTTATCTTTTCTTGGAAAAGAAGGTAAGTAAGGCATAATGTGTCTGAGTTTGTATGTCTATTTTGAAAATTAAATAAACTGTGTTGTAATTGTCTTTTCTAAACACATACGTTTGTTTCTCCATTGGAATTTTCTACACGCTGATATATTGCTACCTACCTTTTCTCAACCCTTGGTTCCCGTATCACACTAAGCTGTTCCTCATAAAATGCTTCTAGTCTCTTGGCCTGTAGCCAGGAACCATCTGGCTCGAAGTCCTTGATGCCCCCACGCTGAGGGACTGACACATTCTCCCTCTTGCGCCACTTGAACAAGTCCTGAGCACTGTACAGGAAAGAGCTATTTTCTTCTTTATAGTTTCAGTCCAGCAATCAGTAACGATGGATAAGTTAGTGATTTCCCAATGCGCAAAAGGCCATCGGGCCGACGACGGCCCGTGCACGACGTCGGCCCGATGGCCTTTTGCGCATTGGGTTTCATTAACTTTTAATCACAAACCCAATAAACCAACCAACTAGCTGCAAGTCAAGTTTTCAAAATCCTGTCACTAAGATTTATTACATTTGATAACTCTCTCTCTCTCCCTCTGGGCCAGACTGTAAGACGGGTTCTATACAAAACTTGAGTAATAAATGTTCATCATCACCAGCATCATCATCAGAGGAGGAGGGGGGAGAGCAATGTTACGGTTACTACAGCAACGCTGTTACAACCCCTACAGGTTTACGTCGACTGCCTAAACAAAATCCTCGATCGAAAGTCATCAATAACCATGCCTCAAAAACTTTTCTTGCAAAAGCCGACCATCCGCATGTGACTTATCTATGGATTCCATGCTTTCTTCTGTGTGCATATACTGGTGTGCTAGCGTGGACGACTGAAAACACTCCATTTCCGCTAAGGGAGGCTAGTCTGTTAAACAGTGATTCAATTCTTGGTGTCTCATAGGATGCATACACTATACTTGTCACAGTAACAAAACATACTCGGTTCGACGTTGGCCGCGGTGAACCCGAGCACAGCTGTGCGCGGGTCCACCGCGGCCAACGTTGGCCCGAGTACATTTTGCTTACCGAGAAACAGTTTTCTATAACGTGTACTGTCCGTTTCTTGACGCGGGTACGCTTTTTTGTGGGGTGGGGGTGAGGGGGGGGGGTGGGGGGGGGGGAGGTGTCTTATTGCATCGTATAGGGCTCGGGAAGCTGACGTCATCGCGCCAGTCGTGGCGGCCATCTTGCGAGGATACGGGACTAAGCGCTCATAGGGAAATCGCTAATGTCAGGAAAGTCCTGACGTGTACTATAAGCTGTAACAGCAAGTCTTGCCATCACTGTAGGAAACCTCTCACCCGAATCAGTTTTTGTTTGTTTCGAAAGAGGAAGAAAAATGAAGAAAAACGTGTTGAAACACAATCTCTTGACTATGGTATCTTCTTAAGATGGCGGCTGACGCGCCGACGTTGCTAGGCAACGCGGGGAACTTCATGAGCCCTATAGTGCACACCCTTGTCAATCAGCTGTAGCCGCGGCCAATGTGTGTTTGTCTCTGATACTGGACTTCACGACTTCCAGGTGCGCGTAGGGTCATTCATCACAATCAACCCAGCATCTAAAGCAGGTGCCAAACCCCCCCCCCCCCTCCCCACCGCAGCCCAAAACTGAATACTGTAAAATGCTATATCAAAATTCCTTCCCCCGTCCCCCATTCAGTTGAAATTAACAAAACCGATAGAAGTGTTAAGGTGAGACACATGCGCCGCCTCCCTCCCCCCCCCCCCCCTCCAAACACCCCTTTCCTACCTGCCGTTTTTTTTTTTTTTTTTTTTTTTTTTTTTTTTCTAAGATGGTGATGGCCGGAATGGTGCAAAGGCCCTTATACACGCTTGCTGCCTACCCAAAACCCGCCTTTTGATTTGTTGGGTCAGTGGAACTGACCTGGTCCGTGGGCGGCTTTTGTCTGAGGTTGAAGGCCCCAAACAAAAAGCTGCCCACTCGGGTGGTAACTGATCCGCCCCTGGTCAACACATACAGTCTGGCCTTATATATTAATTGTGTATACAGTCTTTGGTCTGGCTGCGTCCCTAGCTCTGAATCGCATTTCACCCACTCGTCATTCAGGAAATTATGCACGTGCTGGTCTGTGATTTTGGACCTTACGGCTGAAAGCCGTAAGGTCCAACATCACAGACCAGCACACGCTTTGATCTGGCTCGGTGCCCAAAGTCAAGTTTCCCTTGTGTGTGTGTGTGTGTGTGTGTGTGTGTGTGTGTGTGTGTGTGTGTGTGTGTGTGTGTGTGTGTGTGTGCTGTGCTGTGTGTGCGTTGGTGTGTAACAGAGGACGCCTGCAGGGACCTGCAGCAGGTGCTGGAAACACTGGAGACCTGTGGCGCTGCTTGACAGGCCACGACCACAGTGCTGTTTCCGTACTGTCCAGTCTCTTAGCCTTAGTCAGTCCCAGTCATCTCCTAATTTTTCAATTTCCTAAAAAACACTACCGCCCACCAGCTGCACATTTGCCATGCACAAAATAAAAAAAAAAAAACAAACAAACAAAAAAACCCAGCACATTGAAAGTCTCATTTCTTGGCTATGAAACTGGTTCCTTACCAACCCCACACCCAAGCACAGCTGAAATCAGCGTGCCCCTCAAATCACTACGTCAAAGGCAACTCAACATAGGCCCACAATTCTCCACTGGATAAGCTCAGGATGGTATGAATCAAAGCACCAAACATGTCTCCTCTCAGCTAACCACAAATTTACAGCAAATTCCAACATTCAGCCCAACTGCAAATTTTCAAACAAGGCAAAAATTATTTTTAAAAACACCGGTCCTTGCACTGCCTGAACTGGCCAAATTTGACTATGTAATGTGACCAACTGGACCTCTGCGGACAACGCTACTTGCGCGTGAGCCATTTTCAGTCCGACTTTTAATTCTTCGCACGCGTCTGGCCGCGTTCTTTGTCCTGTGTAGGCAAAAAGACAGCAAACCCTTTTTTTGTGAAAAGCGAAATTTTCATCGTATTACAATCAAAATCTCGCTTTTTACAAAAATAGACTTATGTCGTCTGCCGTCACAGGCAGTGCTCTGCACTGGTACTTTCTCCATATTAGTTCACAGTGTGGTGTTCCTAGCAAGGGGCGGATTAAAGGGGAGGGGATGGGGGAGGGGTGTCTAGACATCTCCCCTCCCCACAAAATAGGCGTGGAAAAGGGTGAGGGAGGGGGGGGGGGGGAAGAAGGGGCAGGAGGGGAATGAAACACACACACACACACACACACACACACACACACAAAAAAAAAAAAAAAAAAAAAAAACGGAAGGAAAAAGAAACGAAATGAAAAATGATTCGAGAGGTCATACTGGATCAGTGGATGATGTGTGGCTTGTGATCTTATCATTTAATTTATCTTCTGGCCGATTTCTCCATGGCGGCAGACTTCATCATCTCCGGGTTTGTTGACTCTACTACGGGAAAAGCCAGTATATCCATTTTTGAGAAAAGCGCGATTTTTATTGTATAACAATGAAAATCTCGCTTTTCTCTAAAACGGACATATTGGTTTTTGCCACAGAACGGCAGTGGTGTGGATCCACAACAGAGTTCACATTCTCCGTGTGCAAGGCAGTCACAGCCTGCAGCGCCGGCCCGCCGTGAGATGGCCTTAGTCGCCTGCTCGGCGTTAGACCCAAATAACTAACTGCAACTGATGAGTAAGCTGACGTCAATAGGAGTTATTCTTAACCCAAATTGCATCCTGAGACTGAAATCTTACGAATTTGTTCATTGTCCTATGAAGGCTACATTGCACATTACTTACTTACTTACGCCTGTTACCCCTACCCGGGTATAGGCCGTCGACGAGAGACCTCCAGCAACTCCTGTCCTGTGCTTCTCCTTCAATTCTACTCCAGGTGGTTCCCAGTTTCTTGATGTCTGCTTGGAGGTCTCGACGCCAGGAGTTTCTCGGCCTACCTCTTTTCCTCTTTCCCTGGGGGTTCCATGACAATGCCTGCCTAGTGATACTGGAAGCTGGCTTTCTCAGACTGTGACCGATCCATCCCCATCTTCTTCGCCCAATTTCATTCTCTGCTGTTATCTGCTCTGTTCTCTCCCAGAGTCTGACGTTGCTGATCTTCTCTGGCCAGTGGATTTTCAAAATTCTTCTAAGGCAACTGTTCATGAAGGTCTGTACTCTGTTGACTGTGGTTTTTGTCAATCTCCAAGTCTCTGCTCCATATAGGAGAACTGCTTTTACATTGGAGTTGAAAATCCGGACTTTGGTGTATTGTGACAGCTCTCTGGAACTCCACACTTTTTTCAACTGGAGAAAGGCTGCTCTGGCTTTACCGATTCGTGCTCTGACATCTGCATCAGTGCCGCATTTTTTGTCTATGATGCTCCCGAGATAGGTGAAGGACTCCACCTCCTCCAACGGGGTGCCAGCAAGCAAGACTGGTTCTTCCCTGGTTGCGTTCAGCCTCATTGTCTTTGTTTTCTGTTTGTGAATGGTGAGGCCCACTTGGGACGAGATGTCAGCAAGCCTCGTGGTCTTGTCCTGCATTTGTTGATGAGTGTGGGACAGTAATGCCAAGTCGTCTGCAAAATCGAGGTCGTCAAGCTGTGTCCACAGTGTCCACTGTATTCCACTTCGTCTGTGCTCTGTGGTCATCTTCATGACCCAGTCTATGGCCGGTAGGAAGAGGAACGGAGACAGCAGACACCCCTGCCTGACGCCGGTTCTGACCTGGAGCTCCCTGGTGAACTGCCCTTCGTGGATCACGCGACATGTCATGCCATCGTAGCTGCTCTTGATCAGGCGGACGAGCTTTGTGGGTACACCGTAGTGTCGTAGGAGTTTCCACAGAGTCTCTCGGTCCACACTGTCAAATGCTTTCTCATAATCCACAAAGTTGACGTACAGCGGGGAGCTCCACTCCAGAGACTGTTCCACGATGATGCGGAGAGTGGCGATCTGGTCTGTACATGATCGGTTCTTCCTGAATCCTGCTTGCTGGTCTCTCAGCTGGGGGTCAACGGAGCTCTTCATTCTCTCCAGGATGATCCTGTTGAAGACCTTTCCTGGTACTGACAGCAAGGTGATTCCTCTGTAGTTGGAACACTTGCTGAGGTCGCC
Source organism: Semisulcospira habei (assembly GCA_036245525.1). Lineage (NCBI taxonomy): Eukaryota > Metazoa > Mollusca > Gastropoda > Semisulcospiridae > Semisulcospira > Semisulcospira habei. The sequence goes on along the minus strand of BTPG01000008.1, from coordinate 104,100,680 downwards.
TTTCTTGGGAAGCTTGATTTGGTACCCCTCCTTCCAGTCAGCCGGCATCACCTCCTCTTCCCAGATCTTTCCAAACAGTGGGTACAGCATCTCCACTGTTGTCTCTAGGTCTGCTTTCAGAGACTCCGCTGGGATGCCATCTGGGCCTGCTGCTTTGCCGTTCTTCAAGAATGCCACTGCTCTTCTGATCTCTTCCCGGCTGGGTCTGTCACAGCTGATGGGTAGGTCGGTCTCTGCCGGCTGGATGTCTGGGGGGTCGGGTGGGCTAGGTCTGTTCAGTAACTCTTCAAAATACTCGGCCCATCTGTCGAGTTGGTCTGCTCTGTTTGCAATAGGCTTGCCTTCTTTGTCTTTTACTGGTCTTTATGTATGGCCATACTTGCCTGACAATCTTCTGGTAATGTCGTAGAGCTGTTTCATGTTGCCGCTGCCTGCTGCCTTTTCTGCCTCTGCTGCCAGGCTGTCTGTGTAGGCCCTCTTGTCTGCCCTGATACTACTCTTCACCTCGCGGTTGGCTTCCGAGTATTCTCCCTGTGCCCTTACTTTGGCTGCTCTCGTGCGACTATTGTTGACAGCCGCTGCTTTCTTCTGCTTCCTCACTTCTATCTTCTTCAAGGTCTGTGCCGACAGCCAGTCCTTGTGATGGTGTTTCCTGAACCCTACAGTGTCTTTGCAGGTTGAGTTCAGCGCCTCTCTAACTGCCTTCCACTGCTGCTCTGTGGTGACCGCCTCCTCTTCATTTACTAGCTCCTGTAGCGCTTGAAACCGGTTGGACAGCACCAGTTTGAACTCTTCTCTAACTCCAGTTTCTCTCAGGAGGCCTTCATTATAGCGCTGTCTTCTTGTTGTCTCTGTGCGGCTTTTCTTTAGCTTGAGCTTCATTCTTAAGGTAAGCAGATGGTGGTCGGAGGCGACATCTGCTCCCCTCCTCACTCGAACATCTTGAAGGGATCTTCTAAATTTCTTGCTAATGCAGATATGGTCTATTTGGTTCTCTGTTGTATGGTCAGGTGAGACCCAAGTTGCTTTGTGTATTCTTCTGTGTGGGAAGATGCTGCCTCCAATGACAAATCGATTTAGAGCACAAAAGTCTACAAACCTCTCCCCGTTCTCACTCATCTCCGAGCCTAGTCCCTGTCTCCCCATCACCTCTTCGTATCCGGTGTTGTCCTCCCCTATTTTGGCATTAAAATCGCCCATGACGATGGTGATGTCTCGCTCCGCACATTTGTCCAAGGCACTCTGGAGTCGGTCGTAGAACTCTTGTTTCTCTTCCTCGTCACTGTCATTAGTGGGCGCATAACACTGGATGACGTTCAGCTTGAGCTTTTTCTTGGTTCTAAAGGCTGCTGTGATAATTCTTGGCCCAAGAGGTTCCCAGCCCATCAGCGTTCTCTGTGCCACTGGTGACAGCATGAATGCTACACCTTCTGTATGGGGGGCATTCTCCTCTTCATGACCTGAATACAGAATCATCTCCCCACTTAACAGCCTTTTCTGGCCAGACTGCGTCCATCTGGCTTCACTGATACCTAGCAGGGAAAGGTTGTACTTTTGCATTTCCGCTGCTATCTGGGCGGCCTTGCCGCTCTGGTACATGGTCTTGACGTTCCATGTGCCCATGGTTGTATCCCTGGATAGAGAGTGGCGGCTCGGTCCTGTGGCTTCCGAAGACTTCCGGCTTTCACCACAGGACGTCATAAGTCTTCTGGTAGAAGAACCTTCCTCCTCCAGGAAAGGAATTACTGTTAGTCTTTTCGTCGGCGTTTTTGTAGCTATTTCCTTTTTTGCAGGGTGGGGAAGCTACCCCCACGCCCAACCCCCTTACTAGGAGGACCAGGGGTTTTCTGTCGGGGTCACCTTCCCTTAGACCATGTTGGTTCACGGCACCTTATTTCATTCGGTGCACCCCTCTCACGAGGGACCCCCTATCCACCACCCAGGGGACGCGCCTCAACGCCATATGGTCCCAGCGCGAGGACATTGCACATTAGGAGAAGGATTAAACATTGTAGTTCAAGGAGAATGCAGATGATCGTCTTGGTCTATACCTGCATATTTCTCTGTGGGCTGGCGATTGGGTGCCTGATGGGCGGGGGCAGGGGATCTAACTGTTTGTCTGTCCAGCGCTGAGTGATTCCCCTTGGTTTATGTACAATTCTGCCAGCGCTAGCCTCACCTATCTGGTTTGTAGTTCAAGGGTGGTGTAAGAATAGCTTGGCGCCTACAGGCGCCAAGCTATTCTGACCCCACCCTTGAACTATCATGGTTGGTCCGCATCCTGTCGTATTGTATCAGGGCTTTATGGGTTAACCCAAAGACAGTATTATAATATTATAATAGTCTCTGGTTAATTCATTCGAGACGTGTCGCCTCCGGATACGCGGCATATGCCGCGTATCCGGACGCGGCACGTCTCGAATGAGTTAACCCACGTCCCGATTCCCGCAAGACCTCTGTTGTATGTACATCTACACAGAGAGGTGTGGGACCTGGAGGTTTGCCTGTCCAGTGGCGGCCTCGAGGGACTCCGCTGTCAGAACCTCTCAGCCCTCGTCGACCGTCTCTTGCCAGGCTTTGCCGAGGCCAGCGTGCGATGCACCACCACCACCACCACAACGACGACGACTACTACGACGACGACGACTCCACCACCAACGACCACGACGACCCCACCGCCCGCGATCACCACAACACCAACGACCACTACAACTCCACCACCGACGACGACAACAGTGCCGCCGCCGACTACAGTGACCACCACTACGAGTACCACTTCAACAACTACACCCATACCTACAACGACGCAAGGTTTAAACTCCCTGACTGCTGCTGACGATAACGTTCGTCGTAAAAGACGCGTAACTACGTCACTACCTATCTACGTCACTATCTAAATACGTCACTACGCGTCTTTTCCGCCGAACGGTATCGTCACTAACAGTCAAAGGGTTATTCGTTTATTTCTTTTAAAATTATTTTGAAGGTCAAATATCGTCTAACACTTTAACGCTTGTACGGTATGCGTAATATTAAGAAATCCTACTTAACCCACTTAGTCCCGAGTCCCTGCAGCAGGAGATTGACCATAATTTAAGGGTAGTGCCAGATTAGCTTGGCGCCTGAAGGTGCCAAGCTAATCTGGCACTACCCTTGAATTATCATGGTAAATTAATCTCCTGCAACTGGTACATAGTCATTAGGCAACACCTTTGAGAAATGGGACCTTGGGGCTGAAAGGGTTAATGAAAGGCCAGTTCGGTTTGTCTGTTGTGCCCCCCCCCCCCATTCCCCCTCCCCCCCCCCACCCCGCTAGGCACCCTCTGGATCCGTCCCTGTGTACTGTGTTTTGAATCATATTTATTTATTCATCAGACCTACTGAAGCTGCAGAGTATCATCTTAAGCAATTGCACCGTGTACCAAAGCAGCGACAAAGGGTCTGGCAAGATCATCTCGACACACAAAACGACAGCAGACGACATGGTAGTGACAACATCCGCAGACGTAACAAAAACGGCCTCTGATGTTCAGACGACCACAGTTGACACGAAATGCTACGCTTCTGGGTTGCCAAGCTTACAACATTGCATGTAGGTTGTTTTTTTTTTTTTTTTTTTTTTTTTTTGCTCACGTGCGAAGCAAAGGTGATTCTATGTTCTGGGCCAGTGGTCGTCCGTCTGTCGTCCGTCGTCTGTGGTAAAATAAGGTCACAGGGCATCAGGGAATAGGTAAAAAATAGCTATGTTTTGACATAATTTATTTTTTCTCAAATACTATTGACAACTTCAAACCCAAACTTGGTAAGGTCAAGGGTCACAAGAGCTCAGGAAATAGGTAAAACAAAAAAACAGCCATATTTTGACAAAAGATGTTTTTTTTTTTCTCAAATACTATTCACAACTTCAAACCCAAACTTGCTACAGAGATACCGAGGGTAAGACCTATCTATACATACTAATTTGGATGATCCCTTAGAAAGGTCAAGGGTCACAACAGCTCAGGAAGTAGGTACAAAAGAGCCATATTTTTACAATAGATTTTTTTTCTCAAATACTATTCACAACTTCAAACCCAAACTTATTACAGTGATACATGATGGCAAGACCTATCAATGCATGCTAATTTGGATGAGCCCTCAGAAAGGTCAAGGGTCACAAGCGATCACAAGCAAATGACGAATGTGTGTAAAATACCAATTTAAAAAAAAAGAATTGTATATAGTTATTATCAATAGTTTTGCAAACTATTCAATCAAATTTGGCAGAATGGTAGCTGATGATGATAAGACCTTCCTATGTATCCTAATTTAGTCGACTCATTGCAAAGGTCAAGGGGGTTTGACACACGTGAAAACGGATTAAATTTTGAGAAAACATGGATTTTGCTGGTGCAGAAGCCATCACTTTACTTATTGTCACACATGTAGATCGGTCATGTAGATTGGGCAGCTGAAGTCGACATCCCTAGGCCAAGAGCCAAGATTTAGGTGGCTACGGCCACAGTCATAGCAACCACAGCTACAGTCACAGTCACGGCTACCGCCACCTTAATGATGGTCTATAACCTATGCATCCCAAGGCTGATGTTTGATAAATTTGCTTATGGTCCTATGAAGGCTGCATTACAGATTACAAGACAGATCAACCATTTTAGTTCAAGGGTGGTGCCAAAATGGCTTGGCACCTCAGGCGCCAAGCTATTCTGGCACCACCCTTGAACTAAATCAGTTAAATGTATTTCAGGCATGAGTGTATCAGAATGAAAAGGGTTAATGACAGTTGATCTCTGAGTATGATGAGGGTGATCGCTTGAAACAGGTTCTGCTGTTTACGTATGATGCCCTCCCACTTCTTCAGTTGAAAAAAAAAATCTTTCTGACTTTACAGGAGAACCTGCTCGGAGAGAAACCATCGTGTCATTCACTTCTGCCTCATTTTCTTCCATCCAGAAAAGTGCTGGCTTTCAGAGCGTGCGTGTCAGAGATCGAGGAATGCGAAGGGGACACGAACCTGGAACTGTCGCTCCAGCCTGCCTGCTGAGGTTCAGAAATTTCTGGACAGGCGCGCGTGGAAAAAATGTGTTAACATGGTGAGCGAGGCAGCCAGGGACACTGGCATTCTGCAGGAAGCGAGGTTGAAAGATGCGGAAAGTCAAGAGGGACACTGGAGCGCCCGCAACTTCACCTGTGCCAAAGGTAATGTCAACACCGCCTGTGGCATTCGTCTAAAGTGTGTGATGCTGTATCCAGTGCGCGAAAGGTCATTAGGCTGTCGTCGGACACAGTTTGCCCGTGCACGGCTGTGCGCGGGCAAACTGGGTCCGATGTCAGCCCATTGATCTTGTGTGGACAGGATAGTTTTTATTTTCCAAAGTTTATATGAATCGGTTTGGCGTCATTTACTCTACACCTGTCTGTAGCTCATTCAAGCTAGTAGTCTTGCGGAGTTGCGGTCCCCGTGAACTATCATAGTCAATCCATCGCCTGCTGTGGCTTGTTAAACCCCGGCCTGTGCATGCAGCCACCAGCAGGGTTTACAGTACCGGTGACTGCGTGAACAAGAGGGTTAAGGGTAAACTTGCTGTTAAGATCATGTAGAGTGCTTGCGTTAACCCTATAAGCCCCAAAGTCCCATTTCTCAGATTTTGGAGTTGTTGCTTAATGACTATGTACCCCAGTTGCAGAAGATGGATTGACCATGATAATTGAAGGATACTGCCAGATTAGCTTGGCACCTTCAGGCGCCACGCCAATCTAATCTGGCACTACCCTGGAATTATCATGGTCAATCCATCTCCTGCTGCAGAGACTCGGGGTAAAATGGGTTAACCAGAAATTGTGTGTTTGTGTGTATGTATGCCCCCCCCCCCCCCCCCCATCTCCCCCCCCCCCCCCACCACCAATTGTAGTTTGCCTGGACCGATTCTGACAGCCAGCACTATACCTTTAGGCGCCATGCCAAGCTAATCTGGCACTTCCCTTAAATAATCGTGGTCAATCCATCTCCTGCGGCATGGACTCGGGGCTAAATGGGGTAACCATTGTGTGCATGTGCTACACTCCCCCCCCCCCCCCCCCCCCCCCCCACCCACCAATTGTATTTTGGCTGACCCGATTCTGACAGTCAGCATTATATCTTGTCCAGGTACTAGTAAAAGAAAATACTTGTTAACCGATATCATACTGAAGCTTTGAACACTGCCATAGGCAAGCTACATTATAGTACTTACAGATAAGGATATAGACCAATGGCTTTAGTTCAAGGGTGGTGCCAGAATAGCTTGCTAGAGGCGCCAAGCTATTCTGGCACAACCCTTGAACTATTTTAGTCAAACTTATTTCATACACTTGTGTATTCTGAATGATAAGGGTTAAAAAAAAAAAAACTATTGCGAACACTGAATGTAGAGATAATGGTGCAAGGCCGTTAGTATGCTGCAATTCATTTTGACTAGGGAATACAGCTGGATATAATAAAACATGCATGCCTGTCATGAAAATGTACCAAAATACCGACTATCAACTTCAGTACATACATAATATAACATTTGCTAAGCAAATGATAATAATAATAATAATAATAATAATAATAATAATAATAATACATAGTTCTTGTACAGCGCTGTTCTCCAGGAAAACACTGGACTCACTGCGCATGCACAACAGCACACCCTCTCTCTCAGACACAAGCACGATTATACACTACTTTAAACCACCCCATCTCTTCCCAACACTATACATTCACTTAAGTTCAAATAAGTAAATAAATAAAATATATTACAAATCTGACATCGAGTTAAAATATTTTTCTATAGTGACAAGCAAAAGAAGTGTGACATTTTGTGAATCATCAGAAATGCTACAGTGTTTCCAATGATTCCAAAAATGTCACATTTCTTTTGCTCATCAGTATACATTCAGCAAGCATTGGTGAGTTACAAGCACCACGTATCATCATGTATGGTGTGTACCTTGTTGATCTGTGTGCAGGTGGTAGTCGGATCCTACAGGCTGCAGTCCACTTGGTGATTTTGTCAACAATCATAGCCTTTCTCTAACTTTGTACAGCGCCACTTCCACCACAGGCCGTGGAAATCCACGAGTTATATGCCCCTGACTGGCGCTGAGCATCACTAACTTGCTGAAGAGTTCTGCACTTTACTAAGAACAGGAAGGAAAACGATGTGGAAAATAAGGTGTTCACGTTCTTGAACACCATTGGCACGACCCAGCAGTTTTTAAGTCATTGGAGACGTGCAGCATACGGATACGCGGCCTATAGCCGCGTATCTATATGTGGCACATCTCCAACGAGTTAAAAAATAGAGGTGGAGGTTTCTAGTATGCCGTGTAATAGCTTTATGTATTGCCTCTAGGCTACAGAAACATCATTGTGGAGGCTGATGGCGCTTCCGGGTCACACATCCTGCAGCTGTTTATTTTTAATAACCCGTATCATACGGAGGCTAAAAGCTTCAGATCATAGTTGGACACTGCCATATGCAAGCTACATTATAGTACTTGCAGATAAGGATATAGACCAATGGCTTTAGTTCAAGGGTGGTGCCAGAATAGCTTGGCGCCTAGAGGCACCAAGATATTCTGCCACTACCCTTAAACTATTTGAGTCAAACTTATTTCACACACTGGTGTATTCCGAATGATTAGCATTTTGGCAGCGGTGTGCAGCGCATGCCAGCGGGCGCGGGCGAACAACTGACTGGACTGACCCGTCAGCCGTTTGAAATGGGCTGGTCTAGGAGCCGGTTAGTAATGATGTATCAGCGCACCCACCCTGAAACGCTCATACAGGTTAGTTGGTTAGTTCGGGTTTAACGTCCACAGCACCGAGGTGATCATGGACGGCCCTGACGCGCGGGTTATGACGGAGTACGACCTGAACACTGATCAACTCAGGCGCACTCCAACTGTGCCACTCCGGGCGGGTCCAAGTGGCGCCTGCCGACTTGCCGCCGATCAGTGTTCAGGTTGTACTCCATAGCCAACAATGGTTGCCCCCTCCCCCCCCCCCACCACCCCCCAACCGGCCACCCCCAATCCACCAGGCGGGTCGTCCGATTATCACTCAGATGGCCGCCCGGCCCGCCATACTCGAAACATCAAGTTAACGGGCCCCGAACCGGCTAACTTGAACTGCCAACCACGCCCGCCCCCCCCCCCCCCCCCTTCCATTCCCCCGCAACCCTCACGGCCGTCCCGCGCCTCAGTGAGGACTGAAAACGGTGAGTATAACTTCTATTTAAATCAATGTTAAATTTGGCAGAAATCAATCACTAATCAGTTTTGGAAAATCATATGGAAAACAACACTAAGCGCAAGAAACCCCTGGTCCCCCCAAAGAAGTTTTTTTTGTGCATTTGATTCAGTGTCTTTTTATTGCAGTGATTTTTTTTTTTAAGGGGTATGATCCTCGGTTTCCAGGTGGCCATTCATACTTTTGCGTGTAGACTGAAGCAAAAATGCGTATTCGAGCAAACGACAACAGTGTCTTCAGCCTGGAAGACTTTTTAGTTCAAGTGTGGCCGAGCCCGGTAACTCAGTTTACTACTGAGGGGGGGGGGGGGATTTAGAATTCGCCAGCGCCCCCTCCCCCCACCCTCCACCCTTCACCCCTCTCCGTAACTGGGTGTACAGGGACATACTGACTGCGGATAGAGATGGTCACTGTTACGTGGTGGAGTTGTAGTCGAAGTATGATAAACACACCAGACACACACGCACATAGAGTTCTTTTAAATAGACCTCATTCAGCTGCAATCCGTCAACCGTGGCTTAAGGATGTAGACAAAACTGGAGTAACAGTTCCAACAATATTTAATTCAGCGATGCGATATCCTCACAGTAATGCTCTTTCAAATGCACAAACTACTGAATACAAAGTCTCTTTTGCTATGTCCACACTACGACTCAAAGTTTCTCATACACAGCGTCTCTCGCAATAAACTGCGTATCTCTACAACTGACAAAGCAAGACAATGTACTAACGGGCTTTCCCAGCGCCCTCCTTATATACACTATCAAAATCTAGAATCTTCTACGGAAATCATGAACTCAAACAACCAGAACGAAACACGCAGCCGAAGCTCATTAACATAAACTTTCCAGAAACAATATATCAGGCTACAAAAACACGGCTGCTCACTACAGCTCTAAATTCTAACGTATAATTAAGTCACATAAAAGTATGGTATCCCTATCTATGATAGCTCAAAAAGGTACGAGAACATTCACCAAACAAAACAAAAGCTGCTCACTACACGCGTACAGGAAAACAAAAAGTAGCGAAAATGTTGCGCTGTCACCTAACCGACGTGACACTTACGAGGCCACTAGACAGTGCGACCCTTCTACAACGTTCCGGACTAAACTTAACAAAACGAAATCGGCTCTACTCACGAACAAAAGAAAATCTTACTAAAAAGGCACGAAATCATAACCGTGATAGCTCAAATAAACAACATATCGTTACCTACGAATAACACATGTACGCTCTCACAGGATAACACAACCACAATCGTAACATTACCCCCCTCTTAAGAATGAAATTTCTTCTCAAATTTCAAAAATACGGTTGTGGCTGTGTGAACCTACACAAAACCCTAAACAAAATATAACTTCACATCAAAAATCAAAATAAAATAAACGTCTCACAGTCACAGTTCCTGTAAACAGTCCTGAGCATCTAAATGTTTCATACAAAAGTTCTGGACACAGAAATGTTCATTTAAACTGCTCTGCGCAGGTAATCTGCTCCAAAGTTCTGCGAACCCTTGATAGACTGTAGTTTAATGTCAAAATTCTGCAAAAAACATCGCCCATCTCATAATACGAGAATTTGTAAACTTTGCAGAGTTTAGATAGTTCAAGGGCTGATGATCTGTTTGGAGAACAAATGGCACTCCCAGAAGGTACAGTTCGAATCGCCTTACTCCCCAAATGATGGCTAGGCACTCCTTCTTGATGGTCGAGTAGTTTCTCTCAGCTCTGGTCAACCTTATGCTGGCGTAGCTCACTGGGTGGAGTTTTTCCGTTATCTTCTTGCATCAAGACTGCACCTACTCCTTCGTTGGAGGCGTCTGCTCTCAGGAAAAACGTTTTCAACGGGTCAGGAAGGTGTAGAACAGGCTTCTCGGTTAGGATGTCTCGAACCGCCTGGAATGCTCGCTCTTGGGCATCTTCCCACTTCACTATGTTAGGTTGTCCTTTTCTCAGCAAATCGGTCATGGGTGCTGTGACTGCCGCAAAGTTTGGTATGAACTCCCGGTAGTAGTTCGCCAAGCCCATAAATGAACGGACTTGCGTCTTGGTCGTAGGTCGCGGGGCATCCTTGATCTTCTGCACGTTGGCGTCGTGTAGTCCCTTTAAACCTTCGCTCAATTTATGTCCAATGAAGTCTATGTTGTCAGCCCCAAGAATACACTTGCTTGGACGGATGGTGAAATTCGCATCTGACAGTCTTTGGAACAGTTCTCGGAGGGCTTTGAGGTGGTCCCCCCAAGTTTTGGTATGGACCAAAATGTCGTCCCAGTAAATGATCACGTTTTGCATATCTTCTAGGATCTTTTTCAGTCCTCTCTTCAATGTGGCACCACTGTTCATCATACCAAAAGGCATCTTCAGGAACTCCCAATGACCGTCGGGTGTGACGAACGCTGTCTTGGGGATATCTTCTTCTGCAACCTTGATTTGCCAATACCCTTTGCTTAGGTCAATTTTGGAGACGAATTGGTCTCCACTGACTTTCTGGAACAGTTCTTCCGCTGTGGGCATAGGCTCTGGATCAAAGATTGTTAGTTTATTGAGTCTGCGATAGTCCACACACACTCGGTTGGATCCATCTGGTTTCTTCACAATGACAACTGGGGACGCATATGGTGACTTGGACTCTCTGATAACATTCAGACTCAGCATTTCCTTGATATCCTTTTTCAATTCTTCTCTCGTGTTATAAGGAAGACGATAAGGTTTGCTGCGAACTGGCTCGTTTGACGTCAGGTTTACCTCGTGCAGGATGGTGTCTGTTGTCCCTGGGTCAGGTGTAAACCGATGCTCGAACTCTTGAGTCAGGACGCGCAGTTCTTCACGTTGAGTCTGGGTCAGATTCTGACCGAACTGGATATCTTCTACATCCTCTTTGTGACGGAGATCATTAAGGTCAAACAGGTTCTCGTCGTCTAATCTTTCGTCATCAGCAAGACGCACCGATTCCGCCAATTTTTGTTTATCTTGACCTCTCTGTAGCTCCACCAGCCTTTCTTTACTCACCACTGCTGCTTCCGTGTTGTCCGTCACTTTAAGAGGGATGGTTTGGTGACTCTTCTTTCCTTGACTTCTCGTGGTAACAGAACATATTTCAGGTCTCCACTCTGGATCTGGATCGTCTGCGTTTCTGGCACCATCAATGTTTCCGATGATGAGGTCGTAGACTGGCGTCTTCACGCACAACGCCTTCACCTCTCCTGTCAAATATGGGGTGTCGACACTGACTTTGGCAAGGGGGATAATCCTTACAGTTCCGTCAGCCAAAATGAGGGTGGTCCACTCCTGTAACTTCTGGTTTTCAGCTACTAGGTCCTCTCTCACGATGATGCAGCTACAACCAGTGTCTCTCAACACTCTCACTGGTGTGTCGCCGACGAATCCTGACACCACCGGCATGTTCGGCACTTCATTCTCAGGCAGCGCGATGTTTGAGACTGGTAAAAATGTAGTCCCATCTCCTACTGGGATGCGTCCATTCTTTCTGAAAGATTCAATCAGCTCCGGTGTCGCCTCTAGACTCGAAGTCACTGGATGACGTCACATCATTTGCTAGTACAGCGGCGGCTCTGTGTTGAGACGTAGTATTACTTCTGCCTGCTATCCCGCGATCTTGGTTAGGTCTTCTGATGTTGTCGCTTCGGGGAACATCTTTAGAAGGACACCGTATCGCCTTGTGACCTTTCTTTCCACAGAGAAAACATGTCAGGTTCTCCACCGGCTTGTATCTCGGGGTGTCTATGACATTATGGATTTCCTCTGCTGGTGTAGACCCACGCTGTGGCTTACTGGACCCGAACTTCATGTTGTGAGCATCAAGGTATCTTTGAGCGAAGTCGGCCAGGGCCTTTAGTGACTAGTCTTTTTGCTCTCTGAGGTGGGCGGCCAGGTCCTTAGCGGAACATGCGCTGAAAACTTGTTCTTTGATGATGAGGTCGCAAAGGTCTTGGTACTCTCTGTTTAGGCCAGCCAGCTCTATCCATTTCTCCAGGTAGCTTCTGATTCTCTCAATGAATAGGCCGGGTGTTTCTCCTTCTTCAGGCTTGCAGTTCCGAAATCGTCACCTGTAACCTTCTTCAGTGAAGTCGTACTGTCTCAACAGGGCGGCTTTCAACTGTGTATAATCTTCGGCTTCTTCTCTTGGTAAGCGGGTGTAAGATTCAAGCGCTTTGCCAGTTAGAAGTGCGCTCAGTTTAATAGGCCAAGTCTCTTGTTTCCAATTGTTGCTATTTGCGAAGCGCTCGAATCGCTCCAAATAAGCGTCCATCTTATCTGAATTTTCAATGAAAGGTGGAAGTTTTGGCGCACGGGCTGTTTGTTCTCTGCTCGCTAATGCTGTTGCTTCATTAGTTCTCTGGCTCTGTGCCTCAATCTCCATCTGCTTTAGATGAATTTCGTGTTGACGCTGTCTCTCCGCCTCTTCTCTCTCCTCTTCTCGTTGTTTCTCTGCCTCTCTTCGCTGTTTCTCTGCTTCTTCTGCTTGGATTTCGAGTCTCCTGATTTCACGTTCTTTGGCTCTTTCTTCTCTTTCCAGTCTCTCCTTTTCTTCTTTCTCTCGTTTCTTTTCTTCTTTTTCTTCTCTCTCCAATCTCTCCTTTTCTTCTCTCTCTCGTCTCTTTTCTTCTTTCTCTTCTCTCTCCAATCTCTCCTTTTCTTCTCTCTCTCGTCTCTTTTCTTCTTTCCGTCCTCTCTCTCCTTTACAAACTCGAGGAGTTGAGCTCCTTCGAGTCCACATTCCTTTCCAATTTTCAGGAATGTCTCCAATTCCGATGTCGCCATCTCTGCTTTTCACTGCTGGCTGTTTTCCCCTGCTACCCTTTCCACTGAACCAACTGAAGAGATCTCGTCGGGGTCGCAAAAATGTTACGTGGTGGAGTTGTAGTCGAAGTATGATAAACACACCAGACACACACGCACGTAGAGTTCTTTTAAATAGACCTCATTCAGCTGCAATCCGTCAACCGTGGCTTAAGGATGTAGGATAGGCGGGGGCAGGGGATCTAACTGTTGTCTGTCCAGCGCTGTGATTCCCCTTGGTTTGAGTACTGACAATTCTGCCAGCGCTAGCCTCACCTATCTGGTTTGTGAGTATCATGTATAACTCGAGGCAAAATTTGTATCGTTACATTGTTGTGTAATGTTCTGTGCATCTACTGTGGGAAATCAGGGTATTTACCCGACCACATATAGTAGCGCACCTTCATGTTTGTGTATGTATGTTTCTCCTGCCTACTTCCTAAGTTCCGGAGAAAGACATGGGTTATATAAGAGACCTGATCCATTCTTATTAGGAATGGAAATGATTGTCTTATTCTATACCTGCGTATTTCTCTGTGGGCTGGCGATTGGGTGCCTGATAGGCGGGGGCAGGGGATCTAACTGTTGTCTGTCCAGCGCTGTGATTCCCCTTGGTTTGAGTACTGACAATTCTGCCAGCGCTAGCCTCACCTATCTGGTTTGTGAGTATCATGTATAACTCGAGGCAAAATTTGTATCGTTACATTGTTGTGTAATGTTCTGTGCATCTACTGTGGGAAATCAGGGTATTTACCCGACCACATATAGTAGCGCACCTTCATGTTTGTGTATGTATGTTTCTCCTGCCTACTTCCTAAGTTCCGGAGAAAGACATGGGTTATATAAGAGACCTGATCCATTCTTATTAGGAATGGAAATGATTGTCTTATTCTATACCTGCGTATTTCTCTGTGGGCTGGCGATTGGGTGCCTGATAGGCGGGGGCAGGGGATCTAACTGTTGTCTGTCCAGCGCTGTGATTCCCCTTGGTTTGAGTACTGACAATTCTGCCAGCGCTAGCCTCACCTATCTGGTTTGTGAGTATCATGTATAACTCGAGGCAAAATTTGTATCGTTACATTGTTGTGTAATGTTCTGTGCATCTACTGTGGGAAATCAGGGTATTTACCCGACCACATATAGTAGCGCACCTTCATGTTTGTGTATGTATGTTTCTCCTGCCTACTTCCTAAGTTCCGGAGAAAGACATGGGTTATATAAGAGACCTGATCCATTCTTATTAGGAATGGAAATGATTGTCTTATTCTATACCTGCGTATTTCTCTGTGGGCTGGCGATTGGGTGCCTGATAGGCGGGGGCAGGGGATCTAACTGTTGTCTGTCCAGCGCTGTGATTCCCCTTGGTTTGAGTACTTAAGGATGTAGACAAAACTGGAGTAACAGTTCCAACAATATTTAATTCAGAGATGCGATATCCTCACAGTAATACTCTTTCAAATGCACAAACTACTGAATACAAAGTCTCTTTTGCTATGTCCACACTACGACTCAAAGTTTCTCATACACAGCGTCTCTCGCAATAAACTGCGTATCTCTACAACTGACAAAGCAAGACAATGTACTAACGGGCTTGAAGATGAACTTTAAAAAGGGACAGGGACTTCCAACTTTCGTTGATTTCGTCCGGGGAGTGGGGGGGGATGGGCCAGGGGGGTTGGGGGGGAGGTTGTCTCGCTGACTGTTTCATGAACAGAGCCAAGCTTAGGGCACCACTCAGGCTATCGCCTTCGGAGCGGCTGAGGTGTCGAGAAATTAATGCAGCGGGCGCTGAGTCGATAGACTTAAAAGGACACGAAGGATCCGTAGAAAACCAGACCAATATTGGTACTATATCGAAAGGAAAGCTTCTGATGACTGAGTGGAGTGGAGCGCATATGGGCCTTCCGAGCGCAGCGATCCCATCTGGACCGAACTGAACTGAACTGAACAATCCAGACGGAAAGATCAGCAAAGTAATCATATGCCTGAAGAAAGAAGAAAAGAAAGAGATGAAACTTTATTTCTCAACGGATGAAGTAATTAGCATATATGCCATTTTAAGTCCCTTGTATTTATAGAATGGACTTTTTAGGACGGGTCGCGGTGGGGCGAATTTAATAGCATGTACATGATGTCAAAGGCGGGCAGGCACAATTGAAGTAACAAGATTAAAATTACGTCATGTCTAGTTACGCTAACCTCGTTGCTGAACGTACATTTGGCGCGAAGCGCCGTATGTGCGTATGTATGTATGTATGTATGTGCGTATGTATGTAAACAAGAGAATCTCCGATATTTCTGTTCACTGAAACAAGCTTGACACTTGGCGAAATAGTCTACTTTCTTACAGGGGAGGCCAAGAGAGCCTCCGAGCATATTCAGTGTAATTAAATGTAATTAAACAACCGTTTATAGGAAGTCGGTTGACCCAGATTAGAGTCCGTAATTTCTGCTATATTTACTTGAAATTTTAGCTAGTTTGCATAAAGACATTGGATGAGTTCGTTAGCCAGCTTTGTATCCTTTCAATTTCTTTAGTAAAAAAAAAAAATATTCTTTTCAGAAAAGTATTAAAACAGTAAAACACTTTTTCTTCTAGAGAAAGTCAGACAGTGGAGGTGACGTAAAAGAGGCAACTCCGTCACCCCGTCACGACGCAGACATTGACATAATACTCTAAATTTGACGTAATTCTCTCTAGCGCACCGACTCTCTCTCTCTCTCTCTCTCTCTCTCTCTCTCTCTCTCTCTCTCTCTCTCTCTCTCTCTCTCTCTCTCTCTCTCTCTCTCTCTCTCTCTCACACAGACATGCGCGCATCTCCAAGAGGCATAGATCCTCATGCGCCAGGAGAGCGCATGAGGATCTATGTCTCTTGGAGATGTTTGGAGCGCGCGCGCGTGCACGCACTAAAACACACACACACACACACACACACACACACACACACACACACACACACACGCACACACCGTCGCGCTTTCAGAAGAGCATGCAGGTGACCCGATATAGCTAGTTTGGAGAAAGACATTGGATGAGTTCGTTAGCCAGCTTTGTACCCTTTTAACTTCTTCAGCAAAAATTAATTCTTTTCATAAAAAAATAAGACAGTACAAAACCTTGACATCTGGACAAAGTCAGACAGTGCCGGTGACGTAAAAGAAGCAACTCTGTCACCAAGCAGACATACTCTAAATATGACGTAATTCTCTCTCTCTCTCTCTCTCTCTCTCTCTCTCTCTGTCTCTCTCTCTCTCTCTCTCTCTCTCTCTCTCTCTCTCTCTCTCTCTCTCTCTCTCTCTCTCTCTCTCTCTCTCAGTCTCTCTCTCCCCCCTCCCTACCTCCCTCCCTCCCTCTCTCCCTCTCTCTCTCTCTCTCTCTCTCTCTCTCTCTCTCTCTCTCTCTCTCTCTCCCCCCCTCCCTCCCTCCCTCTCTCCCTCTCTCTCCCTCTCTCTCTCTCTCTCTCTCTCTCTCTCTCTCTCTCTCTCTCTCTCTCTCTCTCTCTCTCTCTCTCTCTCTCTCTCTCTACAACAGATTTTATGTGTGATGTTGAGTCAACCAAACGCTTTCCACGTGTTTGGAATAACTGAATCACGACTGTGCTCTAACATCAGTGATGAAGCCGTTTCTATCCCGGGTTTTCATGTATTTCGTCGCGATCCTGTTTCCCCTAAACACACGGGTATAGCCGTGTATTTAAACAATTCAATTAGGGATTGCGCTCGAAGAAGGACAGATCTAGAATCAGACCTAGTGGAAAGCGTTTGGATTGAACTAAAAGCATGCAAAGCCACCCCATTATTAATCTGCTTTGTTTGTCGAAATCCCTCAGCCACTTTTGAATGGTATGACACATTTACGGAAATGGTGGACAATGCAACCAAATGTACTTCTGATCTATTAATCTTAGGCGACTTTAACATCAATTTGTTTTCTTCCAATCCTGCTTGGGAAACTACTCTTACTTTGTTTGGTCTCAAACAGTTGGTCACTAAAGCAACAAGAGTAACTGCCAATTTCTCAACATTGATCGACCATATTTACACAAACAACAAGACTAGACTAGAGTATTAGGGGTGCAGGTGCCCGAGGTTGCTATTAGTGACCATTACCCCGTCTGTTGTAGCTGGGCTCTGAAAGGTGACCGACGCCCAAAAAATCACCAGCACATCACTATCAAATTCAGATTTTATAAACACTTTAACAAAGATGTTTTCCTATCGGATCTCTGTCAAGTATGTTTCAGTCACGTTTATAATTACACGGATCCCAATTCTGCGCTTGCAGAATGGTATGAACTTTTTCTAAGTGTACTGGATAAACATGCACCATACCGAGAAAAACGTGTAAAAAGTGCACAGCCTCCCTTGTGGTTAAATAAAGATATCAAGGATGCTATGTCACTTCGTAATGAACTTAAAAAAAGAAGGAATTTGATGCCTATCGTAAACAGCGAAATAAGGTAAAATATCTTGTTCGTGAAGCCCAAAAGTGTCACTTTAAAAGGATCATTGATGAGAAAAGGGAAACAGTTACAGTGTGGCACGCCCTGAACACATTTACAAAATCTAAACAAAAACCGGCATGCACCAGTGTTTCAGCAGATACATTTAATAAACATTTCCTATCTGCTGCTGATGTCCTATTACAAAGTTGTCCAAACATGTCACAAATATCAGACGTACTTGATAAATTCTGTGCCGAAAAGCTCAAGTCAAGTATTTTCAACATTCCTGTTATAACGGTTTATGACGTTGGTAAAACGATATCTCAGCTAAAAAATAAGAGATCAACTGGTCATGACGGCATTAGTACTGCAATACTACAACTAGCTCTCCCATTATTATGTCGTTGATTCTCTGACGTATATTTACAATCTTTGTATTGCACAGGGAACATTTCCGTCCAGCCTAAAGAAAGCAAAAGTCATTCCTTTGCCCAAAACTAAAGATCTTTCTGAGCCAAATAACTTTAGGCCCATTTCCTTACTTTCGACTTTGTCGAAACCAATAGAAAAACATATTCACCATCATTTACAACAGTTCCTGAAAAATCATCACGTTTTACACCCCTTGCAATCAGGCTTTCGACAACGCCATTCTTGTCATACAGCGCTGATTCATCTGATTGATAGATGGCTCGATGCAATGAACAAACTGCAAACAACAGGGACAGTATTCTTAGATTTTAGCAAAGCTTTCGACTTAGTCAATCATAATCTACTTATACAGAAACTTAGAGCATATAGGCTTAGTAGCAACGCTCTGGCGTTTTTTCAGTCATACCTAGAGAATAGAACTCAATTTGTTCTTGTAAATGGCAAACAATCTGCAGAGGGTATAATTCGTCATGGTGTGCCACAGGGATCAATACTCGGCCCCTTATTATTTTCTCTTTTTATAAATGATCTTCCTCTACATATTTCTCCCACTGGAGTCACCGGCAGCCTTTTTTGCAGATGATGGCACATTAGACTTTTCTGATGCAAATGTTTTCAGTGTCAACCTCACCCTTCAGCAGGGTCTAAATGTTACATCAAAATGGTGTGCGGATAATTTCATGATTCCAAACACTGGTAAAACAAAGTGCATGCTCGTCGCCACCAGACAAAAACATCAGCTCAATCCCCCTCCTTTCAACTTGTTTCTAGGATCAGAACAAATTCAGCAAGTTAAAGAACATCGAGTACTTGGCACACATATTGATAACTGTCTCAGCTGGCAGAGCCAAACAGATAAGATATGCAAGGTGGTCTCAAGAAATTTGTTTCTTCTTGCTAAACTAAAATATTTCACTGACAAAAAAACAATACAACTATTCTATAATGCACACATTAAATCGCATATTGATTATGTCTCATCTGTGTGGGATGGCTGTAGCGATGCAAATTTAAAAAGATTAAACTCACTCCGTAGGTGAGCAGCGAAACTTATATTAGATAAAAACATTCCACAACAAAGCAGTACCGACGAAAAACTTGCTTTACTTCATATGCTCCCTCTCCGTCAACACTTTGTTTTTAATAAGTTAGTAATGGTATATAAGGCCACAGTAGGAAAAACACCAGCTTACGGCATACCTAATCTTTTCAAGACTTGTAGCACACCCTACAACACACGTAAAAATGACCTGGTAGTTCCAAAGCCCAGAATAGACATTCAAGACGTCTTTTTCTTACTCGGGTACAATACTGTGGAACGCCCTCCCCAAAAAGATTAAATCAGCACAGTCTGTGAGCTCCTTCAAAGCCCAACTACTACAATATTTACTCAGAAATAATCGAACAGATTAGATGTACTCTTAAAACTTTATTAATAGTATCATAAAGATGATCATTAATTTTGATTCCTTATCATGATACTTTGATCTGCTATCATATATTCAACTTGCGTCATATTTGCACGCTCAAATGTGTGTGTGTGTGTGTGTGTGTGTGTGTGTGTGTGTGTGTGTGTGTGTGTGTGTGTGTGTGTGTGTGTGTGTGTGTGTGTGATTGTAACGCATCACTCGAGTAATAGGCGTCATGCGTTATCCTTGTGCTGCCTTACGTCTGACTCACTATGTGTGTGTGTGTGTGTGTGTGTGTGTGTGTGTGTGTGTGTGTGTGTGTGTGTGTGTGTGTGTGTGTGTGTGTGTGTGTGTATGTGTGTGTGTGTGGTGCAACGCATCACTCGAGTAATGACCGTCTCGCATTACTCTTGCGCTGCATTGCATCTGGCACACATGTGTGCGTGCATGTGTGAATGTAACGCATGACTCGAGTAACAGGCACCATGCGTTACCCTTGTGCTGCCTTACATCTGACTGAATGTGTGTGTGCGTGTGCGTGTGTGTGTGTGTGTGTGTGTGTGTGTGTGTGTGTGTGTGTGTGTGTGTGTGTGTGTGTGTGTGTGTGTGTGTGTGTGCGTGTGTTTTTTTTTTTTTCAATTCCTCAATAGTTACAGTTGATGGTTAGTGTTCAATAGTTCACTTTTGAAGTTTTAACTATACTCCTTCAGTTTTTAGTTGAAATCTTAGAGTTAATATTTTTTTCATATAATCTATGATCATCTTTATGTTTATTTAAATCTATTGTATGTGCACGTGTGAGTATGTGTGCGTGTGTGTGTGTGTGCGTGCGTGCGTGATTGTAACGCATCACTTGAGTAACAGTCACCATGCGTTACCCTTGTGCTGCCTTACATCTGACTGAATGTGTGTGTGTGAGTGCTTGCGTGCGTGTGTGTGTGTGTGTGTGTGTGTGTGTGTGTGTGTGTGTGTGTGTGTGTGTGTGTGTGTGTGTGTGTGTAATAATAATAATAATAATAATAATAAATTTATTTCAGTTTTTGCATGCCATCAGGCCCATATGAACACAAAATACAATTTACAACCAAAAAATACAGGAAGGTGGTTGTAAAACACATTCATATAGCATTACATCAGCGCACATAAATAAACAAAAACAAGAAAAGTTCAAAGCAAATCCCTCTAATTCCTTAATTTAAGGCAACCTGAAATATACATAGCAACTTTAAAGACCAGTTTATCATGTAGGTTTCCACACAGCAGCTGAACTTTAAGGTCGGATGGGAATCTGTAGTAAAACAGTGGAATGTACTTTTTACGTAAAGGGGCATATTTTGGACACTCGAACAGAAAATGACACAAATCTTCAGCCTTATGCCAATCACATGAATTACATTCTGGACGTGTGTGTGTGTGTGTGTGTGTGTGTGTGTGTGTGTGTGTGTGTGTGTGTGTGTGTGTGTGTGTGTGTGTGTGTGTGTGTGTGTGTGTGTGTGTGTGTGTGTGTAACGCATCACTCGAGTAATGGGTGTTTTACTTTATTCTTGTGCTGCCTCAAGTTACAACTAGCATACTTATGCGCATCGGCCGCCGTATGTCAGTATGTGTGTGTGTGTCTGTGTGTGTGTATGTGTGATATTTTCAATTCCTCAATAGTTACAGTTGATGTTTAGTGTTCAATAGTTTACTTTTGAAGTTTTAACTTTACTCATTCATTTATTAGTTGAAATCTTAGAGTTAATATTCTTTCATTATAATCTATGATTACTTTTAGGTTTATTTAAATCTAATGTATACGCATGCGTGAGTATGTGTGCGTCTGTGTGTTTGGGTGCGTGCGTGATTGTAACGCATCACTTGAGTAATAGGCACCATGCGTTACCCTAGTGCTGCCTTACATCTGACTGAAAGTGTGTGTGTGTGTGTGTGTGTGTGTGTGTGTGTGTGTGTGTGTGTGTGTGTGTGTGTGTGTGTGTGTGTGCTCGCGCGAAATATTTCTGTTTATTATTATTATTATTATTATTATCCTCTCTTCTTTTTATTTTTATTTATTTGTCATGTTATCTTTTCGGTTGCTGTTATATTTATTTAAAATGTTATTAAGGACAGACGTGTAAAAAGGCCTGCGTGCCTACTGTCTTCATCCTTAGAAAATAAAGTTTCAATTCAATTCAATTCAATTCTCTCTCTCTCTCTCTCTCTCTCTCTCTCTCTCTCTCTCTCTCTCTCTCTCTCTCTCTCTCTCTCTCTCTCTCTCTCTCTCTCTCTCTCTCTCTCTCTCTCTCTCTCAAGGTTATGTAAATGTATATGTTAGTGCGTGCGTTTACACGGCTGTAAACGTGTGCGTATGTATGTTTGATTCTTGGTACTTTGTGCTTGTTTTTGCTGTGCTATGATAAGTGTTTGTTTGTTGGGTTTTTTGGTTTGTTTGTTTGTTTGTTTGTTGGGTTTTTTTTTTTTTTTTTTTTTTTGGTTGTTTTTGTTTTTTCCCTACGTAATTTGGGCTGAGGAGTGTTATTTCCTTTGTTGTATTTGTTTATTGTTACCGTAGTATTATTTTCTGTTCTGTACTGCGTGTGTCTGTACTTATTTAGTTATGATCTTTGTTTGCGTTAAATATTTTTTTGCTTGCCTTCAGTATATTTCATGTTGTAGTATGTTAGCAACGGCAAGTTTGAAAAATGACGTATTTGTATCTGTCAAAACTTCTACCGTTATGTAATAAAGTTTCATCATCATCATCATCATCATCATCATCTCTCTCTCTCTCTCTCTCTCTCTCTCTCTCTCTCTCTCTCTCTCTCTCTCTCTCTCTCTCTCTCTCTCTCTCTCCGATATGCGCACATCTCCAAGAGGCACAGATCCTCATGTGCCTGGAGGGCGCATGAACATCTATGCCTCTTGAGGATATTTGGAGCGCGCGCATGCACACACGCACACGCATTCACACACATCGACGCGCTTTCAGAAGAGCATGCAGGTGTATTTAGTATAGCATGTAGCTAGGTAAAGTCAACCTGATTTCACACAAATTATGCAAGACTGAAATTGTACCGTGAAATTATAGTTTTGTCACCATTCTTGCAAGTCTCGAAGCGAAAGCGAAACTCATATCACGTTACATATAAAATTACGTAAAAACAAAAAAAAAAAACCATGACAAATGACGTTTGACAAACCAATGATGCGTATGCACTGCGTAGCTCTCATATAGAAGGGACTTTGTGGGTTATGGTTCATCCCATCTTGTTCATACTTGCCGTTGCTACTCTACAATCAAACAAAATAAATAACAACAACAAAAAGAAGTAAGTGTACCAACTTACACACACACACATGGCACACACACACACACACATACACACACACACACCACACACACACGCGCGCGCGCGATTTCCTACATACTAAGCAAACCTTTCGAAGTCACTGCGAAAATTCGCTGAACATGGCATGATTCCGGCCGCAAGGGGCTATGATAAAATCATGACTTAATTATGCGATTCAGTACTGATCACTCACAAACCAGATAGGTGAGGCTAGCGCTGGCAGAATTGTACAACAAACCAATTTGCATCTTAATGATCGTCTTAATGATCTTAAGATGCAAATGATCGTCTTATTCTATACCTGCGTATTTCTCTGTGGGCTGGCGATTGGGTGCCTGATATGCGGGGGCAGGGGATCTAACTGTTGTCCAGCGCTGAGTAATTCCCCTTGGGTTGTTGTACGATTACTGATCAGCATGGACACACTGTAAGCGTGGAAAGTATGCTTCAACAGGCACACATTATAGTGTTCTCTTGTCTGAGTCTGGCGTAAGGTCCAAATGGCAGACTAAACGTTAAAAGTTTAGGGACTAACGTCTTTTGTCCACCACTGATGAAGGTGATTTCAAAGACAATGAACAATGAACAATGAACAATGAACAATGAACCTTTATTTTCCAACGGTAGAAGTTATTGGTAACAGGACCAGTTTTCAAACTTGCCGTTGCTACATCTACTACATAAGTGACATAGACATGTAAACATACACATACCACACACTGCTGCATGCACTGCTACATTCGCTCACGCACGCACGCACCACGCACATACACACACACATACCCACACACGCACTCAGGTACGCACGCATGCACATCGCAACCCGCGCATGCACGCACGCACACACACACACACACACACACACACACACACACACATGTACACCGCAATTCAGTACGCATGCACACACGCACGAACACTCACACACACACACACACACACACACACACACTTACACACGCACGCACTCAGGCACATACGCACAAAAACAAACACACGCTCTCGGACACGCACTCCAGACATACCTACCCGCATACGCGTACGCACAAAAGTATAAAATGAGTAAAAATACAAAGTAAAGCAATAAACAAAGAATCATTAAGTACATTAAAGTTCATACAGCAAGGGCAAATATGAATGCAGGTGCTATCTCTCCCCCCCCCCCCTCTCTCTCTCTCTCTCTCTCTCTCACGCCGACACACACACACAGCATGCACGCACGCGCACACACACACACACACAGAGTCACACATACAGTACACACACACACACACACACACACACACACACACACACACACATACGCGAGCGCGCGCCCAACATATCGAGCACACACATATGAAGGCAAAAACATTATACACAGTACATGCAGTATTCAAAGGTACTCTTTGGCATTCAAATATTATGGTACGGCTATGGGAAAAAGGGACTCTCTCTCTCTCTCTCTCTCTCTCTCTCTCTCTCTCTCTCTCTCTCTCTCTCTCTCTCTCTCTCTCTCTCTCTCTCTCTCTCTCTCTCTCTCTCTCTCTCTCGCACACATACACACACATACACACACACATACATACACACACACACACACAAGCACGCACATGTACACATCTGAACACACGTGTAAGTTATCCCAATACTGTAATGATTTGATTACGTCAGAGATTCTAGGTGTTTGAAGAGGCTGTCCCTATATGAGGTGAGCGTCTTTGCGTTTCTAATTTCTGCAGGAATAGAATTCCAGACTTCCCGAGAATTACAAGCTGGTTTTGAATAAATCAATACGCGGCAGGGGTACTTTGAATTGTTGTCCATGTCTAGAAGCTACAGATGTCCGTTCTGAGAAAAAAGAACTCAAGTACAGTGGACATGATTGCTTGTACAGCTTGTACATCAATACACCTTTATTGAACTGAAAGTGCTGGGATAGAGGGAGAATTTTTAAAGTTTTAAGCTTTTCGTCAGTTGAGAGTTCGGGATCGGGAAATATAAGCTTAGCAGCTCTCCTATGTAGGGAGTTCAGCCTCTTCAAATGTACATCACTAGAACCATCCCACACTGTTGATGCATAGTCTATGTGCGACTTGACATGAGCATTGTAGAAAAGAAGACGCGTATCTGTGTCAGTAATTGTTTTCAATTTTGACAACATATACAGGCTTCTGGAAACTCTTTTGCACACATTATTAATATGCAGTTGCCATTTAAGCTGATCATCTATAGTGACCCCCAAGAGGCGGTGGTGTGATACTTGCTCAATTGGGCTGCCGTTTATAGACAGACTAAGAGAGAGCGGGCATAGCTGGTGCTTTTGACGTGTGGTTATAACCATGCATTCTGTTTTTGACGGATTCAGGGACATGGAGTTGGAATGACACCAGTCGGTGACCTCGCGCAGGCTTTCCTGCAGACGCGTGTTAATTGCAGCTACATTTTTGTGAGGAGTGTGTAGTGTGCAGTCATCAGCAAACATGTCACAAGAAATATCGCGGCAACTAATATGTAGTGGAAGGTCATTGATAAATATGCAGAACAGCAATGGCCCGAGGACAGAGCCCTGAGGCACGCCGCTTTTGACGTGACCATACGAGGAGTAGGATCCATTTAACAGTACTCTTTGCTTCCTTCCACTTAAATATGAAGTGAACAATGAGACAGCACCTGCATTGCAAAGATATGCTTGAAGTTTTGACAAAAGAATGTTATGATTTACAAGGTCAAAAGCTTTCTTAAAATCAATAAAGATCGACCCAGTTATTTGGGAGTTATTTATGGATGCTAGCCACGCATCAATAAGTCTTGTTAGTGCCGTGTGGCAAGAATGCTTGGGGCGAAAGCCGGACTGAAATACGTGCAATAGACTACGACTCTCCAAATATTGATAAAGGTGTTTGTGCACGTGTCTTTCAAGAGGTTTGGAAAGGCTGGATAATATTGAGATGGGTATATAGTTATTAACATCAGACAGATCTTTTGATTTAGGCAAAGGGATAACCTTGGCTTGCTTCAGTTCTGATGGAAATATATTTTGTTGGATGCATAAGTTATAAATATACGTTAACGATTCTACTGTATAGGGAAGGGACAGTTTCAGGATTTTAGGACTGATCTCGTCAGGTCCCGATGATTTTTTGTTTTTCAGTGACCCGATCAGTTTTCCTACTTCATACACAGCTAGAGGCGGTATAGAGAAGGGGGGTTTGTCCTTAGTCTTCTGCTTACAGAAGTTAAGCAGGGACTCCGGGCATGTGTAAGACGTTTTTCCGCTTGAGGGTATGATTGACTCGGCAACAGACAAAAAATGTTTGTTAAAGATGTCTGCAGTAATACTAGAAGGAATGGCTGACGATTTCTTGCTGTTACCTCGGGTGATGAGATTAACTGCGCGCCAGAGTGCGGCAGTATCTCTGTCTTCTTTAATCATTCGTTCAAAGAGAGACTTTTGAGCCCTGCGTACCATAGACTTGACACGGTTACGTTGTTTTTTGTATTCGTTAAATAGCTTGTGTCTTCTTAAGTCATTTCTCAATTTCATAGCTTCAATTATTCCTTGCGTTAGCCAAGGCGGTAACGTGTGGTTTTTTACCCGCTTTTGCCGTAAAGGGGCGTGTTTGTTAAGTACTCTTGTAAAGAGTCGATACCAAATAGTCAGAGCCTTTTCAGGGTCAGTTTCGTTATTAACGACATTAAATGGTGTTTGATCAAGGTCTGCTAGAAAAGACGGGGCATCGAGTAGGGTTTGAATAAATTTTGACCAAGGCTGATTTCGAACTCATCACCATACGGACGAGACTGAGAGTCGAATGCTCTGCCACCGAGCTACCCAGTTCCCACAAATGGCAGACTAGAACACATAACAATTACAGCGCTCGAAACGATCAGCGACTACAGGAGATATACGCAGACAGTGACCTTTTGTCCAAAGTTCCTTTCACCCAATCGAACTCTGTTATCTACAACTCAGACGCATGAGCCTGGTGTGCTGGTTTGTGACGTTCGACCTTACGGCTCACAGCTGTAAAGGTCTAGAATCACAGACCGGCACAGATAGACAGATTTTCTACCCTCTTCTTTTCCCACGGGCTACAGACTCACGTGGGAAGTTTATTAGCCATTAACCCTTTCTTTCCCGGAATGAAATGGGAACATATCAACCAGCTGCAAAAGACAAACAACCTCATGAGCCCCGCCTCTTGCTGACCCTGTTCATGTTCCTTGAATTGGTGGGATTATTCGGTGTTGAATTGCCCTCTGCTTTCCCATAGATGTGGTCGGAACACCACCCAACTGCAAGAGGCAAAGAACCTCATGCGCCCCCGCATATGCGGGGGCTCATGAGTTTCTTTGCCTCTTGCTGACACTTTAACGTTCCTTGGATTGATGAGATTATTCGGTGTTGAGTTGGCCGTGCTTGCATGGACCACGACCCATCTTGCTGACCACTATTCACTTTCCTTGGATTGAAGGCCTTTGTTCGATGTTGAATTTGCCCTGCTTACAAAGATATGAATTTGAGTCCACTGACAACCTGTGCGTTCAAGTGGTTAACTGAAATTCCGAGTTCGATCTACGTAGTTGCGCTCGAATGTGCTTGTCTTCGTAAGTTATCAGAATGCTGACAGATGTACCCAGAGACACCGAGCGATCACAGTTTATCGTTTATCTGTTAGCTCGTCCTCTTGGAACTTTCGAACTCGCTACCGAGGCTTTTGTGTTTGACAGTTGGTGCCCTCAAACTATTTTGGGAAAGTGTAGGGGATTATCCAGTAACTTAATCACAATCGGCCAGCTAAGATAACAGCAGTGTCCGGAGTGCATTCCACAAATTTAGCTCGTCGAGCAATAAGAATCATGCCCGAATATATCAAGAAGTAACGTACGCTCTCCTCACATTTTTCAAGTGCCAGTGTCCGAATATACCGGTAAATCTGACACTGTTCAACAAAGCCAAAAGTCCTGTAGACGCTATCTAGACGGTATTACTAGTGCAAAGAAATGGTCAACAAAAAAAGTTATATGCTTAGAATGAACAAGTACTACACAAACGCCTTCGTCAGAAGATAAGTAACTAATTGTATACTTATTTGTAAGTCTACCTAGGAGAAAGGGGTGTTAACCTGCTATATTAACCCTTTTAGCCCCAACACCCTACAGCAGGAGATTGATTGACCATGATAATTCAAGGGTAGTGCCAGATTAGCTTGGCACCATGAGGCGCCAAGCTAATCTGGCATTACCCTTGAATTATCATGGTCAATCCACCTGCTGCAACTGCTACATAATCGTTAAGTAACACTTCCAAATTTGGGGAAATGCACCAGTGGGGCTAAAAGGGTTAAAAAAAAAGTGTGTTGTATTTGTCATTTCTAAGCGCAAATCTTTTTTCGTTGGGATGCTCTCTTTCTAAGCGCGTTTCTTTCTTTCTTGACAATTTCTTTGCATTCTCAACTCTTGGCAGTCACCTTTTGTGGTCTTAGACTCAACACTTTCGGCAAGTTCCGCTCCTTCTCTGTCTGCGGTCCATCCACCTGGAACACACTCCCACTCTCTCTCTCTCTCTCTCTCTCTCTCTCTCCGTCAGAAACCCTCTCCCTCCTCCTTCCAGTCCGCCCTCAAAACTCACCTCTTTCAACAGTTCTACTGAGCACTCTAACGCCACCACACACCCCACCCCCAGCTTCTTGAATCTGGCTTACTGTCCCTATCTTACTATGACTAGTATGAGGGACTATCACGTTTAAATATTTGTTAAGAGGGGGGATTTGAGGTCGTAACGTATTTGTGGTATGCGAGTCATTGTTAAAAGCGTGCACATGCGTGCGTGAGTTGTGAGTGCGCGCTTAGAGTTATAATTATTATAAGATAAGCGCATTTAAAATACCGTTATTATATTATTATTATTATTATTATTATTATTATTATTATTTGTAAACCCTTTCCCTGCCACTGGATAGATATTTTGTTTCGGCTGCAATCTGTGTTTACTCAACGACCAAAAGTCACAACCGTCCAAGGATCATGGATACAAATTAGTCTCAGCAAGAGACATAGATCTTCATGAGCCCCCGCAGTCGCGGAGGCTCATGAGGATCTATGTCTGTTGCAGTCGCCGGGATCGTGTGCACTTTTTCTCGGCAGTGAAGGGGGTTAAGTATTCAGTATTCCTTTCTGCTGGCAGTCATGATTCCAGACCCCCGACTGACCACCTTCTCCCAGTTCCATTGAGTGTTTCTTCGGTCCATTCAGGAATAGCACCAAATGAAAAGAAAGTGAACAGATTTAAATGAACGCCATCAGCGAACGTGCATTAGGCGCACATTCAGTTTGCATGCGCCCTTCGTGCTGTAGTGGCTCATGAGGATTTATGCCTAATCCTGCTTGGCCAGTTCAGTTGCAAAGTCATACTTATAAGATTTCTCAGGTCATGGCTCGACCAACGCTTTTAGCCCCTTCACGGCCGAGACAAAATTGAACACCACCCGGCCAAACTGCAAGAGGTATAGATCCTCATGCGCCCCCGCGATCGCGGGGGCTCATGAGGATCTATGCCTCTTGCTAAGACCTAATTTGTATCCACGTTCCTTGGGTGCGGCATGGTCGTGGCTATTAATCGTTGAATGAACGAAGATTTCAGAAACTACAAGGTGTACGTGCACCGGAAGAGAAGGGGTTAAACAGACAAGTTATAGCGTGTCTTGAAATACCAACAGACACAGACAGGTTAAAGCTTGTATGTTTTCTCTCAGGCATGTCAGGCTTTTAGCCCTGAAACAGGACGGACGGGTCGAGATCACTATCTCCGCGCAGCAGACTTACACTTCGGTGTCCTCCTTAGTCTGAGGAGGTAAATGAGGATGACCTTTGCAAGATGCGTAGATTCTCATGGGCCCCTGCTAAAGCAGGGGCTCATGAGAATCTAAGCATCTTGCAGATGGAAAGAACCGGCTGAAGAAGAAAAAAAACTTGATTGGTAAGTACCAGGATACTACCCGGATAAGAAATAGTGGTCTTGTTTTCTACAATAAAAGCGGCACACTATATTATAATGATCGTCAACGCTCAATGACCCCCTCAGGGTACTTGAGGAACACGTATGCAAATGGAGGCAATATAAGGGATCAAATCATCATGAGCCTCCTCACTTACGCGGTCTCACAAAGACCTACACATCTTGCAGACGGGCGAAGTTATTTATGTCGCAGGACTGCCTAGAGAGTCGTGCACAATGTATTTACTGCGACTTTAATGAGTTGTTTTCTTGGAGATCCGATCCTGTTTGTTGATTCTCTCTGAGTGAGTTTCTTAACTCATTCTACCCCATCACCGAAATCCCCAATGTTGCCGTTATCCTCTGAAGACTGCATTGCAGTGCAGGACACAGGTCGACCATGATAGTTCAAGGGTGATGCCAGAATAGCTTGGCGCCCACAGGCGCCAAGCTATTCTGGCATCACCCTTGAACTATCACGGTCGATCCTTATCTGGCTGTGGTGTGTCCGGGGAGAATGAGTTAAGTGCTATTTATTCTCTGCCCGGGATTCAGTACCTTTTGTTTGCGGTGATTTTACAAGACTGAGGCCGTGCCTTTTTTGAAAGAGTGAGACTCGATCGAAGTACATTAACACATTCTGCCTCAGGACTGAAATCCCCAAATTTTGAAGTTGCCCTCAGAAGAACTGTATTATTATTCTAGAGACAGATCGAGCATGATAGTTCAAGGGTGGTGCTAGAATAGCTTGGTGCCTATTGGCGCCAAGCTATTCTGGCACCAACCTTGAACTATCATGCTCGATTCATGTCTTGCTGTGGTGTGTCGCGGCTGAAAGAGTTAATGTACTTCGACCGAACTCACTATTTCTATATACAACGCCCCCTTCTTCATTCACTGAGAACTCTGGCAAGTTGTGCAGTATGAGTATTACTTGAAGAAAGCATTGATCGCAATATCCCTTTGTAATCGTCAATTGCAATTATTTTTCATGATGCGTATGTCTCGTTGACACGAGCACTTTGCAGAAAGTGTCAAAATGATCACATATTAGTCTGCCTCGCTTTTTACACAAGTCAGTAGTTAGAAATTCCACTGACTTAACACTTTCACTGCTCAGTTGTGGATGTAAATCATGTCATGGAAACCAAGGGGAATGAAACGCCATATTTACCTCATCTGTCACGTGAACACGGATATTAATAACCCCAACAAGAGACAAAGAACACTATGTGCCCCCGCGCACGCGGGGGGCTCATGATGTTCTTTGTCTATTGCAGTTGTGTGGTGTTCACATTTACCCAGCAGCGATGGGGTTAAAAGCCCAGGGCTACGTCTGTTTAGCTTTGCTTGAATAGTTTTACTCCTTGTCAAATGCAGAACTGCTTTCATCCAAGTGACTGGCTCAACACTCCTCCTCAAAACCGGAAGGACGATTTTAGCCGACATGTCTTTGTCAAGGCTTGATTCACTTTCTCCATGGTTACGCGTGTTAAAGCCTTGCCAAACATGAGGTCTGTTTTTAGACGAATTAGTCTCACGTCGTACCAACGTCCATAACCGGAACCGCTATATGTGCAGTAAAAACATTACTAAAATTACCAGTTTCGCTTCATCGCGGCTTTTCTCGTACTGAAAATTGTCGTGTTTGTCACGAAATGGCATTGTCTTGACGTAAGACCTCTTTGCGAAGTCAGTTACCTGCAAGAGGCATAGATGCAGAATCTCATAAGCTCCTTCAGGCTGTAGATGCTCATGAGAACCTAAGCCTCCCGCTTGCAGGGATAATTGTTTCTATTAAATTAAATATCTATTTTTTACCTGGAACTAGAATTCATCAAGGCGGCGGTAACTCATTCGAGACTTTTCACTTCCGGATACGCAACTTTATGCCGCGTGTCCTGACTGGATGCGGCACGTCCCGAATGACTGAGTAAGGTGGGTCTGCGTAAAAAAAAAAACATTTAAGTACCGCATTCGATCCATCTTTTGGTACATCGAACGCACGATGGCAGCTCTGAGGAAACTATGCACACAACTGAGCCAGCAACAGGCATAGTTTCTCATGTATTCGGCGGCTAATGACGATCTGTGCGTATTGCAGATAGTCGTTTTGAAGTGCATTAACTCATCATTGGATACGCTGCTCCGTGATCAGACGAGTAAATGGGTGTAGTGTGCTAAAACAGGATTGAATTCTGAATATCACTTATCAGCTCAAGAAACAGGATGCATTCGACAGAAGCTGCACCTAAACCACTGTCACTGCGTCATTTTAAACCCGAACAAGGGTATATGGAAGACAGGCCAAATGAGCAATCAGTCGATCAGCCGACTGAACGACTGACCAAACAATATGAATGAATGACTGGATGAATGACTGAATGAATGACTGAATCAATCACTCACTCACTCACTCACTCACTCACTCACTCAATCAATCAATCAATCAATCAATCAATCACGAGACAAGCCGATATAAAGGCATTTCATTATCTGATAATGTCCGTGTTCAGTATTGCGAAGGTAAACCGGAAATACGCAACCGTATCATGTACATACCCGGATAATTCACACATTCTTGTTAACCAATTTACTGCAGGAACACAATTAGCAACACCCAAACACAGTTGCTCATGAAGACAAAAAACTCTTACTGGCCCCATTTATTTCCGTATACCTCAGTCACAGCCCCAACACACCACTGCAAGACATAGATCGAGCATGACAGTTCACGGGTGGTGCCAGAATAGCTTGGCGCCCATAGGCGCCAAGCTATTCTGGCATCACCTTTGAACTATCATGCTCGATCTGTCTCTAGAATTGTAATACAGTGGGCAACATCCAAATTTGGGAACTTCTTTCCTGGGGCATATGTTAAAACAATAAAATAAATAAATAAATAAATAAATAAATAAATAAACTTTTCTGTCCTTCGCGAAGGAGATTTCAGAGACGGGGCACCGAAATTTTGACTCCAGCTTGATTCGAACCCACGAAAGTCGAACGCGGCTCTGCCACCGAGTGATGGTTCCAGAGATATATCTGGACGCTGGTAGTGAAGGGATTAATAATAATAATAATAATAATACCGTTATTATATAGGCGCTTTTTCTCAATTTTGGGGAAATCGACTCAAAGCGCCGCGCCTGAAACCCAACACACACACTCACGAAACAGACACGGATTTACGCCATTTAAGACAAACACAGTACAAACACAGTACAAGACAAACGAAGGGCCAGTCAGCTACTGAAGTTACAGAGATTTTTGATCGCTTGTATTTGAAATTTGTAAAGTGGCCTGAGACCGGTACCAAAGTGTGGGGGGTGGGGGGGGGGTGGAAGAACCGGAGTACCCGGAGAAAGAACTCCCGACAGTCCGCCCGAATTAACGGTGACACTTACCAGAGGAGAAACGTCCAACGCCGGAACCCGGTATCGAACCTCGCACCTTTGGCATTGGTGGTAGGCGCCTTAACCACTGCGCCACGGACCGCCCCAAACTAACTAAACCGAGAGGTTTAACCCCTTCCCTGCCACTGAACGCAAACTGTATTTTAAAAAAATCAATTCAACATCAGAGATCCGGAGACTTCAAAGGAACATGCATACGAAGTTTCAGCAAAAGACATAGATCCTCATAAGTCTCTGCAACTGCGCGGGCTTCAGTCACGAAGATTTATGTCTCTTGCAGTTCGGTCGCGTTCGCGTTTTTCGCGGCATTGAACAGGTTAATTTTATATGTATGCTACCAGACATTCAAACTGTATTCGGCAAAAAGCTGGCTGAATTGTTGACCTGCGACGTGTTTGTCAGCAAACCCCTCTTCGTAATTCAACATAGGGACTATGTCACATCACCGACTGCTGATGTCATACCTTTTCGCACCCTACCGATCCAACCATTTTCAGTTTCAACCCTTTACTGACAAAGGCCACAAGTTTTTTTCTTTTTTTCTGGTATCATTCTAATTTCAACTGCAAAGACCACCTGCCGCACAAAAAAGCACAGATCTAAACAAGAGGCATAGAACCTCATGAGCCCCCGCATCCGCGGGGGCTCATGAGGTTCTATGCCTCTTGCAATTGTGTGGTTGATACCTTTTTATTTCGGCAGTTGGATCGAAGGGGATAAACCTCTCTCGCTCCGGACATTACTCCACACTCCACAGTCACCTAGCCATGCGTGTGTTTATGACATGGAATTGGGGTAATGGGTATTGACACTGGAACGGACGTGGCTTACAGAATCTCCCGAGGCTGGGTTAGTTTGGTATCATGATAGTTCGAGGGTAGTGCCCGGTTCTTTGGATGATTGGAGAAAAAACAACTTCAACTTAATCAACTTAGCTATTTCTTTGAACTATCATGGTCGATCTGTTCACTGCCACCAGAGGCCAGCCTAATCTGACATTACTCTTCGGCTGTTAAGTTTAACCTTATGGCTGTATTAGATGGGGTTGACAATGACTCCACCCAGCTGCAAGAGAAGTAGATCCTCATAAGCTCCCGCATTTGAGGGGCTCATGAGGTTCTATGCCTCTTGCTGACACAAATTTGATTCCATGTTACTATGACATGTAGGGGTTTTCGTTTTGGGTGTTTATTTAACGAAGATTGCAGTCTGCGTCACCTGGCACTGAACGTGTTTAAAGGTAGTGCCAGATTCACTTGCCAATCCATACAATAGTTGATCCGTCTTCTATTATGGTGCCTTGAGGGTGAATGTACTAAAGTATGGGCCATATACCTAGCTCAGAAAGTCTTGTAGAGTGTGACGCAAGCACTTGGGCAAATATTGCTTGGTACTTTCGCAGGAGTGTAGCACTAGGCGTATATACTATAGGTGCCAGTGGATTACAGGACTCATAACCCGTTCACTGCCGAGAAAAACTGAACACCACACAATTGCATGAGGTACAGATCCTCATGAGCCCCCGCAGCTGTGGGGGCTCATGAGGATCTATGCCTCTTGCTAAAACCACTATTTATCCATATTCTGTTGACGGCTGGGGCTCCATGCTGTTGAATTTACAAATGATTTTTAAAACACAGTCTGCGAGCAAGGGATTAAGGTCTTTGGTATGGTATATTACAGTCATGCCTGTTAGTGTAACATGTTAATATGATTTTTCAAGTCAAGTTCCGTTACTTATTATGACAGATTCGTCGCCAGAAATGCATCGAGATTATACAGCTAAAGAATGCACCACCCAAGCGGCCAAGCCAAATCAGACCCTAGTCTTGGACTGCCGTGGTCGCTCTGTCTCATGCATTCCGGTCATGGTAACCGAGGTTAGCGACCTCCTTAGACACGTCTGTTGCACAGCAACAGAAAAAATGGTGACCATCGTAAACAGATAGCTGTCTTAACACCTTCGTTGCCAGCCATCACGAATTGCGCGTCTGAATCCACTAAACACTGACCGACATCGGCGTGAAAAACACTGATGTAAAACAGACCAAAAACAAGCACAAAGAACACAGGCCTAACAAGAGACATAAATCCTCATGAGTCCCCGCAGTCGCGGGGACTCATGAGGATTTATGTCTCTTGCAGCTGGATACGGCGACGTGGGCCTTGCCTGGGCAGCTATGGGAGTTAAACATGTACAAGTAAACGTATAGTTTCCGTGTGTATTCATGCGTACATACGAAAACTATCCCCAGGAAAAGAGTTATTGGCATTTGCCCGACAGAGGGGCGTGTAACAATAAAAGGCCCCAACATATGGACGCTTAGTATATACTAATGGTCAAAACTTAAGGGCCACCCCACGTTTTGTGTCATTGTTTATCGTCGCAAGTACGCTAATAAAACACAATGTTCTTTCGATCCAAATGGGTTAAAAGTTGACCTTAGACAGTCCACTGTACAGGGAACAATAGACAACAATTCATCAATTTCCACGAACGTGTCAAATGCACGTGAAACATCGTCAGTTTTTGTGAAAAGCTGTGCGATATTGGCAAGCGTACCAAAGGCAGGCAGGTGAAAAAACTCGGTAAAGTCGTGATGCATGTGCTAAGGGGGTCAGTCGTGAACACTGAGCACTTCTGTTTCGCTACAAATACCGGTACAGTAGGGGCATAATTGTCACTTTCCTAACCATGCCACAATGACGAAGCCTAACGCCAGTAGATCAAGTCCGGGCGCTAGCATGGCTGCAGGATGGAATTTCCGGACGAGAAGTTGAGAGATGTCTTGGGGTATCCCATTCAGTGATCTGGAGGCTGATGGCACGATTCCAAGAAACTGGAAAGGCAGAACGACGACCCTGCTCAGGACGCCCGCGCTGCACCAGCAGCAGGGAGGACAGATTCCTCTGTGTGGCGGCTCTGCGCGACCGAACTGTCACGCAAGCTGCAAACGTTAACGTCAGCAGAAGCACAGTCTGCCGACGTCTGAGCGAAATTGGCCTGGCTTCATGCAGAGCAGCAGTGCGAATACCCTTCACTCCAGCTCATAGCAGAGCCCGGGTTACCTGGTGTCGTCAACATGTGAGGTGGAACAGACTCCAGTGGACTCAGGTTCTGTTTACTGATGAGTCACGATTCACTGTGTCCTCCAACAACAGTAGGGTGAGGGTCTGGAGACGCCAGGGCGAGCGATTCACGGATGTATGGGTCCAAGAGGTGGATCGCTACGGAGGAGTGTCAGTCATGGTCTGGGCAGGCTTCAGCAGGGAAGGCAAGACCCTCCTCCACGTTATCGAAGGCACCCTGACTGGATTGCGCTATCGGGACGAGATTGTGCAGCCCCTCATCCAGTCAGCTCTCCAAGCCATAGACGACATTGCTATTCTGCAGGACGACAACGCTCGACATCATCGCTTTGTGATGGATGTACCTTGAGCAAAGGGACATCATGCTCGTTCACCTGATTTGGCTCCCAACAAGCACCTCTGGACGTGCTGGGGCAACGTGTAGTCAGCAACCACCCCCCACCTCAAGGCGTCCCCCAGCTGACTCAATTCCTGCATCAAGAGTGGGAAGCGATCCCACAACATGTTCTCCGAACCCTGGTGAACTCCATACGTCAACACTGCATTGAATGCGTCCCTCCAAACGGTGGGTACACTCGCTACTGACTGGACCAGTCTTGTGTGACTTTTCAAATGAGGGGTGGGTGAACATTCTAACGTACTGCTGTTGTTACAATTGCTTGATTTACTCAAAACTTAAAGAAAATTGTTACTGAATAAATTAGCAAAGTACTGACTTCAAGTATTGTTCCATTATTTGTGTGGTGTTGCCGTTGAGTTTGCGATAAAAACTGGCCCTTAAGTTTTGACCATTAGTATATTTTCCAATACTCAACAGTTCACCATGTAAATATTGTCGAGTTTTTCGAGGGTTTGGTTCACCTAGTAGGTAACATATTTCGTCAGTGTTTCTGTGGTCGGCAAGTATAGTTGACATTATGGTTTTCTTTCTCTGACGCTAGACATACCTACAATTGCGTTCACTCACTCCTTACTGACAGGAAAATGACGCACAGACGAAAAACAAAGTCGAAGGGTGCGTTTTTGTTGTTGATAAGGTCATTGAAATGTGCAATAATGAGTCATAACCACTGTTATAGACAGTGCCACAAGAGCCACTAAGCCGGACGGCGGAATTGCCTACACTTGATAAAGGGTATTGGAATAAAACATATTAAACCCACAATTGTAGCACAAAGAATAGAGTGCACTCCAAACTGGTCGTCTCCCTCGATTCGCCGACGCTTATCAGCGGTAGCGAAATGAGGGAGACAACCAGTGTGAGAATACGTATGACCATTGCAGACAAGACGACACCCACAGCGTTGTATATTTAACTTCTGCACCGTCAGAGGTCCCAACTTGTGCGTCACCACTGAAATCTTTTTTAATGTAATGCCTAAGAGCTCTAGCCGTTCCTGGAACAGTGGCTACAAAATGGTGTCAGCAAAAGGCATAGATCTTCATGAGCCCCCGCGACTGCGGGGGCTCATGACGATCTATGTCTCTTGCAAGTGGGTTCTTTGTCAGCGATGGCGTTAAGAACGGCGGAGTTTTTGGCCAGTAACGTAACTTTACAGAAAGAACGAACATTGATTTATTTGGGGTTTTTATCTCTCTTTTTTTTAAAATTAAAGTGTGCATGTTATGTCTGACAATGCCTTTTCAGTCTAAGACTGGTTGATGAATTATTTTATTACATATGACCTTACACCTTTCAAGATCCCTCAATCCATTGAGACATGGCACAGCTAACACTACAAGTGTTTTCAGCGATGCCTACATGCGGTGACATTCATTGTAAAGCTTGAGCTCTTAGGTTTCAACAGACAATCTGCTTACTGTTTGTCTAGAGCTTATATAGTCCGCCGTAATGATGGGTGTCAGGGCTATAAATTACATTATTGCTTTTCAATACTCCGTTTGTACGTATACATTTGTAATGCAAACTCTTGTTGTGCCCCATGTGTTTGTGTGTGTGTGTGTGTGTGTGTGTGTGTGTGTGTGTGTGTGTGTGTGTGTGTGTGTGTGTGTGTGTGTGTCTCTGTGCGTATATTCTAACAAATAAATCCGTTGGCTGTCCGTAGCGCTTTTCGTCGAGGTGGTTCCTGTTGTAATCACCTCGCGACGGACAGCGAAAGAAAATAACAATGTGCGTATGTGAGAGGTGCCTTTTTGAAGACGGCTGAATTACAATGCGATCCTACAATTTATAATGCCGATTTAATTTAATTGTGACCTCGTAAAACGTTTGCAGTGTCTGAATGAGAGTGACGTAAATTATGTTTGACGTGTGTGTGTGTGTGTGATAGAGAGAGAGAGGGAGAGAGAGGGAGAGGGAGAGAGAGAAATGAAATGAAACTTTATTTTTTTCAAGGATAAAACATTAGGTACCTTCAATGACTTTTTTTCAACCATGTCTCTCTCTCTCTCTCTCTCTCTCTCTCTCTCTCTCTCTCTCTCTCTCTCTCTCTCTCTCTCTCTCTCTCTCTCTCTCTCTCTCTCTCTCTCTCTCATCGCGTGTAAAACACATAAAATATAGTTTCCGTACACACAAACATAATATATACTATTTTCTCTATTTCAGCTAGTATTCGTAAATGTTCTTTATTTGTGACATTACATGTCATACTGGTTTACTACTCTATATATGCATATAACAAGTATTAAATATGGGTAATGGTCTCTTATTTTTAACTTACGGCCTAAGCCCGTAAAGCCCAAAAGTTTGATCACAGACCAGCATGCAATATTGTACATTCAACATAACATGAAGCAAAAAAAAAAAAAAAAACCACGTAAAGAATATTGCACAGGCGAATATGAAAAAAACAATGAGCAGTCCAAATATCATTCACCTTCCGACAGAAAATGTGCATCCAAACAAGAAACTAAACAAATGACATTAGTATCTTCTATTAACCCCATAAAGGTCGCTAGTTTCGCCTGTAATTGCAGGAATACAGTAATATATAAACTGTAGTACTTTATTGGTTGAATGCTGATTCACAGGCGGAAAGACGCGGATGTACTGCTCCTTTTTAGAGACCGCTGTTCTGACGCTGAATCAGAAGATTTGCATGACAGGGTAATAACTCTGTGAAGGCAAAAGACAGTAAGGTCACTTTTGTGAAAAGCGAAATATTCGTTATAATATAATGAAAATTTCGCTGTTCACAAAACGGACTTATTGTCTTGGATGCGAAAAGCGCAACCGAATGATCGACACACCTACTGAATGTTTAAGTCGACTGTCGGTGGGTCTTTTAGTCGCGATGATTTCTGCAGGAATCATCGCGACAAAAACCGCTACCGACAGCCCGACGGTAAACATTTCCGCAATTGGCGTAAAGCTATCGGTCTTGATGCACTAGCGCAATGGCTAGGATATAATTGTAATCTGACCAGACGGTTTGTCCAGTTAATCAACTACTGATCCGTTTGTCCTGATTAAAGCTAGACAGTTTACTAGTAGAGCTGTGTTAATCCCCTAAATACTAGTTGCCATGAAAGTATCTCTGAAACCAAATCGCACTGAATGCCACAAAACAGATCCACTTGCAGACCTGGGTATAAAACAACCTGCAACAGACTCACTGGGACTGCTGGAGCTCATGAAGGTCTGTGTACCTTGGGTGGTGTTCGCCGCATCCAAGAATACGTGCTCTGAATCCGATATGGTCAATGGAAGTGTTAATGAAGCATCAAAACGTTTAACACGGCTTAATCAAGTCAGGTCTTTTACCGTTACTTATATCAGTCACACAAGAATGATTTTCACATGTAAGCCGTCACAAAGCTGTAAGTACATTGAATTATTAGCTCATTCTACCCGCGACACACCACATCAAGATATGGCTCGACCATGATAGTTCAAGGGTGGTGGCAGAATAGCTTGGACCTATTCTGTCACCACCCTTCAACTATCATGGTCAACCTGTCTCCTGAATTGTAATGCAGTCCACAGAGGATAACTCCAAAATGTGGGTATTTCGTACCTCGGGCACAATGAGTTAACATACATTTTGGGCTAATACTCCGTCAAGTCATTAGTGTGATCTGTGTGTTACTCGGCCAATTGTAAGTCGGTGTAGACATTTTGGGCGTGATAGATCGGCCATGAATTACAATACATATACGTTGTATTAAAATCGCAAAATTATACTTCACATTGCTGTTAGGCGTCAAGGCAAATAAAGTAAGTGTGCGTTGGTCCGTCCGTATCAAGTTCAGGACTACTGCATTATATTGCAATACCTGGGAGCTAGACATCTTTACTGGCATTCTCGTTAATGATGCTCAACTTACAAAGGCTATGAAAAAAAAAAAAAAAACACAATAAGCAAAACGCTCTATGGCCGTCTTCAGCCTTAGTTGGCCCGCGCACTGCCGTGCGCCGGGCCAACTAAGGCTGGAGTGGCGAGAGGACGTTTTGCTCATTAGGCATCTACTTTAGAGCCAGAAACTTGACCGCGTTATATAAGATTTCGCGATATTCCGATGAGCGTAATACTGAGGCTCGCTTATATCAACGTAATATGACGAAGGCCTAAAGCCCCATACCATCCCTGTCTATAGTGTTAATCCACTGACTGCCAACGGACGCGGATTTCGCGTCTGAAACCGCTGCACACTGACCGACATTCGCGTGAAGAACGCAATTGAAACGGGACCAGACGTGGGCACAGAGAACACAGGACTAACAAGAGACATAAATCCTCATGAGCCCCCGCGACTGCGGGGGCTCATGAGGATTTATGTCTCTTGCAGATGGGTAGCGTTCGCTGGCCCCGGCAGTTAAGGGGTTAAAGCGCACATTTATGCTGGTATCTGCGTACCCACGTACTGAATATTATTTTATATCTCTAGGGTCAATATTGACTTCGACTTTTTTTTTTTAAACAACCTGTTCAGTCCGACGGCCATACCATTCCGTCACCAACAGGCATAGATCCTCATGAGCACCATCAGTTGAAGGTGTTCATTAGCATATGTGCCTCTTTTCGGCAGCAATCAGCCTACTTTATGCTCAAAATGAGAATTATTTTGCCTTGACTTTACAAATGTATGGCGCCTTTTGGCTGTTTGTTGACACGTGCCGATCTGGCCCATCACCTGCCACCAACTATTACGAGCGTATAACTTACACGCAGCCTAATGTCCATACTCTTTATTCTCTAGTTCTTCAACTATTGGCATTGACAGGTAAGTGTAAACGCTTCGCGTGCTGCGTTGCATAAGAATATTGATATGCTAGAATTGACCTGTTGAACGCAGGTTAAAAAAGCACTGCATGTCTAATTTAACCCATTCACCACAAAGGAAAAAGGAAGACACGATCCAACTGCAAGAGGCATAGATCCTCATGAGCCCCCGCAGTCGCGGGGCTCATGAGGATCTTTGCCTCTTGCTGACACCAATTTGTATCTCTGTTCCTCACACGTCTGAGGCTCGTTTGGCGTCGAGTTAACAACATTAATATTTCAGCAAAATAATCTGCGTCTGTGAAGGGCTTCATGCAGTGTCACAGCTTTGCATTTGCGCTTAAAATGTCAAATCGCATAAATGTCAAACACAATACTGGCACGTTTGCTTTGTATCGGCGTAAAGCTCCGTGTGGCTCGTGGTGTTCTTTCATTGCAATATCCACAGGGCCCCTTGACATTGCCAACAGTTTATCACGTTCATACTTGACTTTGAATTAGTTGTCATATGTTCTAAGCTTGAAGTTAAGCTCGCTAAATGCGCAGTTTTGTCAAACTGTCAGCTTCGTATACTTACATACCTTTAATAAAAAAAAAAATAAAAAATGAAAAAAGAATGGTGTGATTCCAACTTGCAGATCTTTTCTTTGCTCTCAGAATTGCTTGCGATACGGCATAATGCTATTGCTTTACAAGATTCAAATGCGTGTGCTGATCTGTGATTTTGGATCTAACATCTTACAGAGTTGTCAATGTATGTATATGCATGTGCATTTTCACGTATGTACGTGTACTTTCACGCAGCAGAATATTATACGACATACTGAAGTATGTATAGATATATTCACCCGTTGGCATTGTCGCAGTAAACGCGCATGTTAATTTGATTCTGAAGATAATGACATTAAAAACGCATTTGACTCATAATTACGATATATAACAGGTATTGTAAAATATGGTAATAGCAAGAGATAGCCGCTGGTATGTGATTTTGGACCTTACGGCCTCAGGCCGTAAGTCCAAATCACTTGCAAGCACTCATATTGTGAGGTACACGAGTCCATGTCCATGTCTTTGTCAGAACTCTCACAGCGCAAGTTTGCACGCTTTTCTTCTACCTCCATTCAACAGCTGCTTCGCCCGATTACTTCACAAGTCTTGTCCACTGGCAAGTGTACATGGAACCACAGACAGGGATCCACGAGGAAGAAGATCTTGCATGCATATTAAAAAATCTGGCTTTGTCTTAACCCCCTCACTGCCGACAAAAAGTGAACACGATCCGACGGAAAGAAACATAGATCCTCATGAGCCCTCGCGACGGCGGGGGCTCATGAGGATCTATGCCTCTTGCTGAGACCATTTTGTATCCATGTTTCTTGGACGGTTTTGGCTTCCGGTCGTTGAATGAACAAAGATTTCAAAAACAAAAATGTACGTACAGTGGCAGGGAAGGGGTTAATAGACAATTTCAGAAGCAGATCCACGTACACAGTCGCCGTAGTTTACGAATATTGAACCACAAGGCCTTTGTTTTCATCACTCGCATGCAGTCACTGATTTAGTTTTTTCACAGCAGCGTCACTGGCCTTTCGTCTGGACAAAAGTACCTCACTTTTATCGTGTTCACGTGTAATGTGTTTCTTTTCGATTCCGGTAACTTTTCACAGCAATGTCACTGGCCCATCTGGACAAAAAGTACGTCACTTGCATTGTGTTCACTTTTAATAAGTTTCTTTTATTGTGTTCACATTTAATGAGTTTCTTCTCGACTGGTAATTTGGCCTATCTGGACAAAAAGGTAGGTCACTGGCATTGTGTCCACTTTAATAAGTTTTTTCGACTCTCTCAACTCTTCATGACGCCAGCCGAACCGAGTATCTTCAAATTACACACGCTGGCCGTTGATTTTGGAACCTGAAACACTGGGCCGTTCATGTGCCCAAACAAGCTCCTCAGCCACTTCCTACCGCTAGCCCCCGTAATCGCGGTCACGTGAGTGTGTGCGCCTTTCTAGTAGGGTCTTATCAGTCTTATTAACTTACGTGAAAGATGCTGAAGTAATCTGTATGTAGGTTTCAGACCAACCAACTGCCAAGCGTGTGAAGTGCAAAAAA
The DNA here is from genome assembly GCA_036245525.1 of Semisulcospira habei. Taxonomy (NCBI): domain Eukaryota; kingdom Metazoa; phylum Mollusca; class Gastropoda; family Semisulcospiridae; genus Semisulcospira; species Semisulcospira habei. The sequence continues at coordinate 104,057,203 of BTPG01000008.1, read as the reverse complement.
ACTCCCAACAAAAAGAAACACGCTTATAAAGAACAAGTAAAAACATATCGTATTTGTACTTGTCCTTTATAAGCGTCATTATTTTTCTTGTAGTAGGATTTTCTTGTAGTCGTTCTGTTTGTCCATTCCGCCTTCCAAGTCTTTATTAGGAATCTGAAGCGTGTCCAGTCCGCTAAGGCAATCGGGCCGACGTCGGCCGCCGTTGGCCCGCGCACTGCCGTGTGGGGGCCAACGGCAGCTGACGCTGGCCCGATGGCATTAGCGCATTGGGTAGGTTTGTATTTCGAAAAACTGAAAGTCTTCCCCTTCTGCCATCACACCGGTTTGTCGTTGACTTTGATGTGAGGCACAGCCTTCTTCTTCTCCCCTCCGGCAGCCTTGGTGCTCTTTTTCTCCTCCCCTCCCTCCTTCTTCTTCCCCTTCTGTCCTTTCTTGGTCGACGCCCTGGCCGACCCTCTCTTGCTCCGACGCCCGCTCTTGTCGCGCCCGAACAGGATGGCCAATGTGGAGACTTTGCTTTTCTGCTTCTTCTTCTTGGGCGTGACGGGTCGCTCGTAACGCACGGACTTGCGGAAGGACTTGGACTGCTGTTGGGACAGGATGTCCATGATCTTGTTCAGGTTGCCCAGCATGTGGCTGTACTCCGCAGCTTTGCTCGTGTCGAACTGAAAACAAATTTCCTCAGTCAGCAAAGGTGCTTTAGACCAACTTCTATTTAATCCAGACCAATAAAGGTGACTGCCAAGCGTGTAAATTGCAGAGAAGAACCCAACGGAGAAAGAAACACGCTTAGAAAAGACAGTTACAACGCAATTTATTAATATTTCTTCCCAAAAATAGACAAACAAGTAGAGAGATCAGTCGCTACTTATCAACGAAGAAGGAAATATTGTGTTGTAATTGTTTTTTTTAAGCGTGTTTCTTTCTCCGTTGGGTTCTTATCAACTTCTAGTTTGTTCTCATGAATGTGTGCCCCGTCTCGGAAATCACCTCTGTATGAGTTAAATCTTTTATTTTCGTGTAATTTGTCAGTATCAATTGAATTGTATTACCAGAGGTGCTGAGAGTTGTGGTTAAACCACCGAAAGGACTTGACTTTCTTCGATGAAAGACAGGTTGAAGTATACATAATGCGATTAAATATAACATTGACTCTAACCCCTTCACTGCCAGTGGATGCAGATTGTATTTGTTACTTCAACGCCTAAGAGCCCAAACCGTTCAAACGACTGCGGGGGGCTCATGAGGATCTATACCTCTTGCAGATCTAGATGTTTTTTCTAGGCACTGAGGGGATTAACCTCTCACCTCACTCTTCACGAACTGTCTGGCCATTCTGCCTTCCTTCATCTCCATCAACGTGAGAGCTGCGACGCCGCTGCCCGCCCCCTTTCGGTGAGGTATGCTGGCCCCCGCGGCCCCCTCCCACGGTATTCCACTTATAACATTGCCGCCTCGTGCAAGGATTCCACTGGCAGCCGGCAAGTGATCACTGTTACTGTGCAAGTTGCCTTCTTCGGGTACTGATGCCTGGACAAACGCCTGTCTGGCTGGAGGTCTGATGGGACCGTCTATGGATCTACCTGAAAATGAGGAAAAGAGAAAGTTTGCGTTTAATATTCATTCATTCATTCATTCATTCATTCATTCATTCATTCATTCATTTCTTTCACTCACTCACTCACTCACTCACTCGCTCACTCACTCACTCACTCACTCACTCACTCACTCACTCACTCACTCACTCACTCACTCACTCACTCACTCACTCACTCACTCACTCACTCACTCACTCACTCACTCACTCACTCACTCACTCACTCACTCACTCACTCACTCACTCACTCACATCACTCACTCACTCACTCACTCACTCACTCACTCACTCACTCACTCACTCACTCACTCACTCACTCACTCACTCACTCACTCACTCACTCACTCACTCACTCACTCACTCACTCACTCACTCACTCACTCACTCACTCACTCACTCACTCACTCACTCACTCACTCACTCACACTCACTCACTCACTCACTCACTCACTCACTCACTCACTCACTCACTCACTCACTCACTCACTCACTCACTCACTCACTCACTCACTCACTCACTCACTCACTCACTCACTCACTCACTCACTCATTACATTGCGTTGCGTTGCATTGCATTGCATTGCATTATATTGTATCGCCTATTGTATAGTGTTCTATTGTATTCCACTCTATTCTAAAGAAGTTCATACTAAAGAGGGGTATTACAAAAACAGTACAGCTTCATCAACGCAGGCATACATACTGCATAATATTTATTTATCATATTGAAATCCACGAATATTTGTATGCTGGTCTGTGATTTTGGACCTTACAGCTGTAAAGCCGTAAGGTCCAAAACCACAGACCAGCACAGGTGTGTACGTACCTCCAGCGAATCCCACTTGTCTGTGTCGCATTCTCGCATGTCCTGCCGCGCCCCCATTATCCACGTTGTCATGGTCTGCAGCACCGTTAGCGGAAGACGGTCTGCCTTCATCGGTGGCGAGATCCGCGTCTCCTGACAGGCTTGGGAGGGACATGGACAGACGGTCGGTGTGTCGGGCCGCCAGCCGCACCCCCACGTCCCGAGAGGGGGAGTAGCTGGGAAGGACTATGGAGGGTACAGCCATGCGGGGGGAGGCGTAAGGGCCACCGTTCGCAAGTTGCTGGACGCGGGTGATTTTGCCTTGGATCTGGGTGAGATAATAACAAGAGTCAAATACTGTGTTCAAACAAACAAACAAACAAACAAACAAACAAACAAACAAACAAACAAACAAACAAAAGCAATATTTTTGGGGGGGTCTGTTAAAAAATATCAGTTTAAGCTATGTAAGTGAAATTCGTCTGAATCGAGCTGATACAATTCAAACTCTTACGCTTCAGATAAGTCCGGTCAAAACACCTTTCCCTTTTACGGTTAATATTTTGCTTCAAATTAATAAGTACACACCACAAAAATTACTTTTTATCTCCAAGAGCAATCAATTAGTGAAGCACTCCATGCTTCTGTTAGCGTGCTATTATTTAATTTTGTCTACAAATTCTGTAGAAAATTGCAGAATTTTGTCTACAAATTCTACAACCATTTCCTATTTTAATATGGATGAATATGTCATACCATACTCGTACCTTTTGCGGGAGTATTTCCCAGATAGACCCACTCGAGGAGTACGCCACAAGTACACTTCTATTCAAATGAGATGCTATAGCACAAGTACACTTTTATTCAAATGAGATGCTATAGCATCTCATTTAAATAGAAGTTGTACTTGTGGCGTACTCCTTGAATGGGCTGTATGCGGGGAGTACTCCCACAAACGGTACGGATAATGGCATAAAACAAACAGCGATCACCATTGCAGTGTTGATGGCTTCCTGTGTGTGTGTCTCGATGGCTTTCTGACGCTCGAACTTGCCGATCTGGGACCATTCTCTTGGCGAACGGAATAGCATGTCGCCGTGTCCCTGTGACGCCAAACCTCTGGTCCTCAGGAAGTCCGCCAAGTCCCTGTGAATGTGCATGAAATCTGGTGTGTTAAAGAGACCTGTTCCAGGTAATAAAGAGTTAACAGTTCGCAATACCGCATTAACCTATTTGACCACAAGGCCGCATTTCCCAAATTATAGAGGTGTCACTTGATAAATATGTACCAGTTCCAGACCATGGACCGACCATGATAATTCAAGGGTAGTGTCTGATTAGCTTGGCTCCTGATGGCGCCAAGCTAATCTAGCACTACCCTTGAATTATGATGGTCGATCCATCTACTGCTGTAATGCGTCGGGGTTAAATGGGTTAATACATGTTTAAGGATGTCTTCGGTTTTCGCATCAGCTGTATGAAATAAACAAAGAAGGCACACATTAGTCTCATTAGCTTGTCACATTCTCGCGTAACGGGTGACGTGAAATATTTCATATAACTAGCAAGATATGAGCACACCCGGAACCTGTCGCAGGGTAGATGAGTCTAGCTTAGACTGCCGGGTTTTCAAACCATAAGATATTGTCTTCACCGCCTTCTCTCTCTCAAAACCGCTGACGCAAAGTACGTCAAGGAGGGAACACTTAGTTCAGTGACAATGAATATAAGTTCAGTTACCTGTATCCCAGCCTCTTGGCGTGCAGGTACGGTGTGAGTCCCAGGTTGTCAGGCGCGTCCACTGTGACGCCAAACTTGCGATACATTTCGACAAGCTCCGTGACGATCTTTAAATTTCCCGCCATCACCGCGTGGTGCAAGGCCGTGTGTCCGTCGCTGTCCTTGTAATTCAGGTCGATCTCTCCGCCTAGCTCGTTCAAGATCACCTTCACCTGGCGGACATGATCGATAGAGAGTTGAGCTTGCAGTAATTGCACAATATAAAATCATATACACTGTTTGTAAATCAAAATACAGTGTTTTTATTGGCAAACAGTAGCAGTTTACGTGTCAGCTGAAAGAAGTTAGACGTTTTTTGTTTAACATCTTTTTTTTTTTTTTTTTTTTTTTTTTACTAGAATGTGATTTCAAAGACAAGATAAAGAAAGGAAAAAATCTAAACAAATTGTGAAACCAGATGGGCACAAATCATCGCTCTTACGCAGGAGAGACCAGTGCTCTACGACCTGAACTACCCAGATCCCAATTTGAAGCCAGCCCCTCAACTACAACATGGACAGCAATATCCACCTCTTACTTTGGATTATACCAGCATTATTGCCATGATATGAACTAAACTGAATGTAGAAAATGTCCAACACATACCTGTTTACTCCTCCCAGAATACAGACCTAATGAAACATCTCTTATTTGTAAATATTTCATCATTATCAGTCGCACCTTCATGATGTATTTGTGACCAACCTAATATGAATCCAATAGACGTTGGATTGATAAAAAGAGGATTGAAAGCCCGGACAAACATGCGATATCGTATGTTTGTCCGGGCTTTTAACCCATATAAGCCTGGCGTCCCATTTTTGGGACGCTACAATTTCAACCCCTTCAGACCTAAACATGAAGACTACTGTCATCAATGCATGCTACAATAGATACAGGGACACTACCGCATTCCATTCAACCTGAAATGAGGATCATCTCACTTGATTACCACGCACAGCAGCCATTTGTAATCACAGGTTGACTGCGTTTGAGGTTCAGCATGGCATCAAGTATAAGGTGAGTGAATAATTTTTCCTGTGATCAACTTTTTGATGAGGTCACTGAAGATAAAATGGTCCACTACATGTAATCTGAAAATGTGTCTCTCAGTTTTTAATAGAAGTTCTAAATATTTATATTAGAAGGTGCTGAAGTGGCGTCCCAAAAATGGGACGCTAGGACTGAGAGGGTAGGGGTTTTTTCACATGAAGAATTTGTTGTTGTTGATATTTTTCAGGACTTACACTGTCCATGATGTGATCAGCATGTTAGAGGAAGACGGGACTTTTGAAACAGCCAATATTTACATCGATCCTCCCCCACTTGATGAATTGACGGATGAAGATAGTGCCGAGGAGGACGATGGAGGGACGGTTGACAATCTAAATGGCCGCCAGCTCTCTGCTGCAGCAGAAGTCACGGTTTTGAGACAAGGGATTCGGACGCACTATGCTGCAGAGCTCAACACACAGGAGAATGTAAGTTCTGATCTACAGGTGGTCTAAACTGAATCTTTACGCACCCCCATCCTCCTCCCCATCACTTAGCACAGATGATGAGAAGCAACAGTGTTCAAAGTAGGCAAACATTACATCAAAATGCTCTCTTCTTTTGCGTTGTCATACTGATTTGAAATTACATTGAGATTTTGACCATTCTTTTTCCCAGGCGTTATTACCATTCAGTTTGCCATTCTGTTATCTCAGGTTCATTCCCCCGCTGGAGATGCCCATGCTGTTGCTGAAGACCAGGAACCTGGGACTTCTCAGCCTTCAGCACCAACTCCATCTACTTCAGATGGCAGGACTGGGAAGAGGAAAACCCCACCCAAAGCTGCCTCAGCATCCAGCAAGACCAGCTGAACGGCTACTGGATCAAAGGCAAAGCAGAAGACTGTTCGTGAATGGAGAAGAGTGGACCTCAGTGGCAGGATGAAGGATCGTTTCAAGTAGAATAGTCAACCTTATGATGCTGCTCTCTTACGAAGTGATCCACATGAACTGTTTGAACTCTTTTTTGATGACGACGTTGTTGAGATGATTGCCCAGTTCAGTATCACTTATGCGAGGTCAAAAGGAAATCATTCATTCTCGGTCAATTCTGGGGAGATGAGGACATTTTTGGCCATCCTTCTGCTTTCAGGGTACAACACTGTGCCTCGGCGCAGAATGTATTGGTCTCAGGATGATGATGTCAGGAATGTAGCTGTTGTGTCAGCAATGACCCGAGACCGATTTGATGACATAATGCGCTACCTGCACCTCTCCGACAATGCCCGCCTGGATGCAGAAGACAAGATGGCAAAAGTTCTCCCTCTGATGTCCATGCTGAATGAGAGGTTCCTCAAATACTTCATCAAGACTCAAAACTTGAGCATTGATGAGAGCATGGTGCCCTACTATGGGAGACATGGTTCTAAACAATCCATTCGTGGCAAACCCATCCGCTTTGGTTTCAAAGTCTGGGTCCTCACAACCCCACTGGGATATGCGCTCCAGTTTGACCCCTACCAGGGAGCAAGAGGGAGACAGAGGTACCAGGTCTTGGAATGGGGGGTTCCGTGGTCGTTGACCTGATCAGTGAACTTCAACAAGACGACTCATATCACCTAACGTTCGACAACCTCTTCACGTCTCTGCCCCTTGTCGACTATCTCACAAAGAAAGGTATCGGTTGTACCGGAACCATCCGCGCAAATCGCACCGAAGACTGCCCTCTGATGCCAGTGAATGAGACGGGGAAGACGAAAAGGGGGACATATGACTATATGCAGGATACCAGAAATGGTCTTGTCGTGGTCAGATGGAACGACAACAGTGTTGTGAATACTGTGTCCAACATGGTTGGCGCAGAGCCTGTTCAAACAGCCAAACGCTGGTCAAGAGCTGAGAGGAAGAGGATCGAGATAGTCCAGCCCTTTGTGATCAAGCACTACAACAGCACTATGGGCGGAGTTGATCGAATGGATCAAAATGTCGACAAGTACAGAACCAGCATCAGGTCAAAGAAGTGGTGGTGGGCCCTGTTCGCATACTGCCTCGACCTCTGCGTGCAACAGGCCTGGCACCTGTACAGGGCGACGCCTACTGGACCTCTTGGGCATCCGTCGGGCCATAGTCCGTACTTATTTGGCCAAAACCCCCAAGACCACGGGAGCTGGACGACCCTGCGGCAGGACTCCCACCCTGGACAAGCGGGTTTCCCCTGCTGTGAGGTTTGATGGAAAGGACCACATGGTTCAGCCGTGGCCGACCCAGCTGCGCTGTGCCTCATGTGGGAAGAAGACGATGAGACGGTGCTCCAAGTGCATTGATTGTGACCATTATTTTGCTAGTCTTTGTGCTGTTAAGGTTTAAAACTTAAAACTAATTATTTTATCAATTAATGTTCATGTCCAGATTTTTGTTTTGTTGTTTGAAACACTTTGTTGCCAAGTAAAGTTACAAAGAGAACGCTTCTTGTCATGTTATCTTCATGAAAGTGAATGCAAAAACCCCTACCCTCTCAGTCCTAGCGTCCCATTATTGGGACGGTACTATGTCATGTCCTACATATAAAAATCGGACAGCTATCAAACAATCTCTGCTGGATATGCTCAAAATGCACCAAAAACAACATTGTTACACTACTTTCTCACAAAATAAAAATTCAGGCTTATATGGGTTAATCCACTGTTTGGGTCAAAAGACGCGCAGTTTTTGACCTACTACGATTTAACCCTTTTAGTCCCGGATCCCTACAGCAGGATATGGCTTGACCATGATAATTCAAGGGTAGTGCCTGATTAGCTTGGCGCCTGAAGGCGCCAAGCTAATCAGGCACTACCCTTGAATTATCATAGTCAAACCATCTCCTGCAACTGAACTGCTACATAGTCGTTAGGCAACACCTCCCAAATTTGAGAAATGGCACCTTGGGGTTAAAAGGGTTACGGGCATTGTTCACCACGTACCTGTTCAGCCCGTCCAAGGATACACGCCCACTGTAACACCGTCCTCTGGTGCGCTGAGTCCGTGACCAGAGCATCCGCGTTATGCTCCATAAGCAAGCGGAACATCTTGTCCCTCCTCTTGTCGTCATCGATATGTAAGGCCGCGACCAGGATGCTGTAACCATAGTCGTTCTTACCCCTGACAGTCACGCCGCGATTGAACAGGTATTTCACTCCCTGGACTCGACCCTGTCAACAAAAAAAAAGTGGAAATGCGCGTGGCTAGTGGAGGGTTGTCCGGCAGAAAATGGTTGATGGTGGTGCTGCTGAGTTAACCCCTTGCCGATGATAATAACCCAGTGCGCAAAAGGCCATCGGGACGACGTCAGCCGTCGTTGGCCCGCGCACCACTGTGCGCGGGCCAACGGCGGCCGACGTCGGCCCGATGACCTTTTGCGCGTTGGGAAATAAACTTTCACTATCAGCGGACGTATACATTGTGTTTTCGAAATCATTGTAAACTCAGCGTCCAAGATCCCCAGCCAACTTTCACTATCAGCAGACGTATACATTGTGTTTTCGAAATCATTGTAAACCCAGCGTCCAAGATCCCCAGCCAACTTTCACTATCAGCGGACGTATACATTGTGTTTTCGAAATCATTGTAAACTCAGCGTCCAAGATCCCCAGCCAACTTTCACTATCAGCAGACGTATACATTGTGTTTTCGAAATCATTGTAAACTCAGCGTCCAAGATCCCCAGCCAACTTTCACTATCAGCAGACGTATACATTGTGTTTTCGAAATCATTGTAAACTCAGCGTCCAAGATCCCCAGCCAACTTTCACTATAAGCGGACGTATACATTGTGTTTTCGAAATCATTGTAAACTCAGCGTCCAAGATCCCCAGCCAACTTTCACTATCAGCGGACGTATACATTGTGTTTTCGAAATCATTGTAAACTCAGCGTCCAAGATCCCCAGCCAACTTTCACTATCAGCGGACGTATACATTGTGTTTTCGAAATCATTGTAAACTCAGCGTCCAAGATCCCCAGCCGTCGCAGGAACATGGACACGAGTGATTGGGCTCATGAGGATCTATACCTCTTGCAGTTGGGTGGTGTTCAGTCGTTATCGGCCGTGAAGGGGTTAACGGTAATAGGGACGATGTGGTGTGGGTGGTGAGGGTGGTGTGATGCGGTGTGATATGATGTTATTGTTCTTCTTTTTCAAGCTACTGATGACAATTAATTAAATCATTCTCACAAATTGCGAAGTATCCACTGACGACTACATTCCTGATGCGGGAGATGAATTAAACTCACTTTTATATTTTCTCTCGATCTGCCATCGGTGACCACAATCCACAGCTAATTATAGTTCGACAATGATAGCCCAAGGGCAGTGCCTAATAAGTTTTGCGCCTGAAAAAGGCGACATGCTTTTTAGGCACGGCCCATGAAATTGCACGGTGTGTCTTTATTGACGGAACTGTTATAAACATTTTCTGCCCAAAGTTTTCAAACTCGAAATATTGAAGAAAAACTATTAACATATTCCAAGCGTGCCGCATTCGGATACACTGCGTCATGCCGCGTATCAGGATGCGGCACGTCTCGAAGGAGTCACTGAAACCCACCTTGAGAACAGCGTGGAAAAGACTGTTGGAAGCCGTAAGCTTCAGCTGCTGTGAGGTATCCCCAAGAACGTCTGCATGTTTCAAGTGCTCCGGGAAACTGTTGTGTGCGGACTCTTTGACAGGGCGCAACATCACGTTGCGATGAGGCTGCGGTAGATCCATCATGTCGGGCATCCCTCTGTCTTGTAGCGACTCCAGTCAGTCAAGTCTGATAGGTGATGTCAATGTAAAACGATTGCTGAAGTCGAGAACACAACTGCCCTAATTTGACCAAAAAAAACCCCACAGTAAGTCAATTATTGTAAAAAGCGACTTTTTTTTAAAAAATTGTAACTTTTCGTTGTAAAATGGACTTACTGTCTCTCATAAAATATGGACAATAAGTACAAAATAGCAAATAACAACATATGTTAAGAAATGTATAGATTTTGATAATTGCTATTTTTTGATTGGCTAAACCCAGTACGCAAAGGCCTTTGGGCCGACGTCGGCCCGATGGCGTCTTGAGCTTTGGCTATTTACAAGCCCACGAATGTATACTGGCCAGAATCTACAGTGAGATTCACAACTGTTCGGGATTTTTTTTAAAATTACAAAATTAAATTGCAAATCTCTTATTTACCTATTGCGGCCCAATTGTTTAGCAGAGATATATTAACTCATTCAGCCCGACGGCCGTATTTCCCAAATTTTAGAGGCGTCATCTAATGACTATGCACTAGTTGCAAGAGATAGATCGACCATGATAATTCAAGGGCAGTGTCAGATTAGCTTGGCGCCGACAGGCACCAAGCTAATCTGGCACTACCCTTGAATTATCAAGGTCGACCCATCTCCTGCTGTAGTGCTTCAGGGCTGAATGGGTTAACACTGCACAGTCTCACAGTGGTTAGAAGTTCCACTGTTGTGCACATTCCTGTAACAGCTTCGGTTTATATATATATATATATATATATATATATATATATATATATATATATATATATATATATATATATATATATATATATATATATATATATATATATATATATATATATATATATATATATATACACACTCACAGTTGTTTCTGTTCCTCGCACTCCAGTACAATGTTTATTTATTGTTGGGAGTCAAACTTTGTACAGTTGTATGCTTCTCTGTGTATATTGGACCTTGTGACCAATAGCAATGAGAAACAAATCACATACCTACCTACCCCATACCTACTCCTTGTTTACATTGTTTACATTGTAACAACCCACTTCGACCGCGAATGCCTGACACAAACCGGTAAAGAGAGAAAGTGCTGCCTTGACACGCTCTGAATGAAAAAAAGACTACAAACAAACCTCAGTGCATGATAATAGCTCGTAACATAAGCCTGCCCCCTCCCCTATAAGCGGAGTGTTGAACTTTGAATAGAGGCGCGTGTGACAGTAGATGAAACGCACATTTCAAAGCCAGTCATAGTCTTAAACCCCGATGTTTTTCTCTGTCTGAGAGGTAGAGGTGTATGTAAAAGTAGACAAATCTACCAACAAGAGGCGTAAATTCTCATGAGCTCCTGCGTACGCAGGAGCTCATGAGAATCTATGCCTCTTGACCTCGAGCAGAAGGGAGGGGAGGTACTTCGCCCCAGTGTCGGTCCCGGGCCATATTCAAGGTAAACGCCTAACGGTAGGTGCAGATGTTTTTGCTGTCTGATAAACACCCTGTTACTGGTTCGGCACAACAGCGGGAGTGCCCCGGCGTCCTTACGGTGCAAAACCCGCGCCAGCAACACCGTAAAAGAGGCGTACGCCATACAATGATACATTCCGCATCAATAGGCGTTGTTCGAAAATCAGACGTACGTCACAATTGCATGTATTTCTACGAAAACGGTGGATATGAAAAGCTCGGACAAACGTGCGTATGCGTATTTGGGCTTTTAATCCACAGTTTTCGTCGAAACATTGCAATATTGACCTACGTCTGCTTGTCTGTGTTTCGAGAAAAGCGGCAAAAGGAAATCGTCCGTTGCTTTCAGAATCTATTTGCCTTCATACGCTCATACGTAGCCGCTTGCATAATATATACGGCCAAAGAAGTAGCAACACCGTCCGCGGGTTTTTAGCGAGGTATACAAATAGTTCACTGTTTCAGAGGTTCGATGTCACGGTATCAGCGGTATGTGAGCAATCCAAGCAGAATACTTCGAAGCTCTAGGTTATGTACTGTGTCTCTCAGTGTCGTGGTCATTCTTGTGGTTAGTATAATTGTTTACACCTGAACGTAACCTTTCATATTTAAAATGTGTTTTCTGGTCTATCACGTTTGACCTTACGCCCCAATGATTTAAGGCTTGATATTGCTTACTCGCACACAAATAAGGAATAGTCGGCATAGTACAAGTCGGGGACGAGAAACACCCCAGTCGCCGGGTTGGTAGGTGTGGGTGGATTACGGGTAAAAACTTAAGAAGTAAACTACTGGTGGGATTGGTAAATTTCCGTGACACACGATTGCAGTATATTTGGACTTCGCTACCCGCACAACCACGCCACTGCCGAGGAAAAAAAAAAAAAAAAAAAAAACTGGACTGAATCCACTTACTGCAAGAGGTATAGATCCTCATGAGCCCCCGCAATGCGGGGGCTCATGAGGATCTATACCTCTTGCTAAAACAACTTTGTACACATGTTCTTTGACGGCTGGGGTTCTTTGACTTTGAATTTACAATGATTTCAAAATCACAGTATGTTCCTACTGGTAACTGATGAAGGGGACATAGGTGAACGGTCTTTAAATGGTGATTCGTATTTATTTAATCAGTGGACGAGCAGAGGGCCAAAGAGGCCATAGGAAGGCTGTAGGCGTTCCCATAACTGCCAATCAAAAGTAATCCAACTGACACTCAGTTTCAGTAGAATGGACCTGTTATCAGGCATGCGTCAAGTCAACGAGGAAAGTACGACTTCTTTCACTATCACCACGAAACGTTCACACGTTTAAATCGCGCTATGGTTAGGTCGAGGGATACGGATTGACCAATATAGGTCAAGGTTGTCATTGTGCTATTTCTTTTACAGGACCTTTTAACACAAAATGTAATGCTTCTATGTTTGCGTTTGAATAAATAACGTACTCAATGTATTGGAGAGGCTCCCCGATCACTTTGTGCCAGTGGGACAAAAAAAATGGAGTAAACAAACGAATTGGAGAGGCAATACCAGGCCAGTAAAGCGAATCCCTTGCTTCACGATGGTCGATCTATCCCCTGTACTTTTTCGGCAACAAAAGTGCTGAAGGTAGATAAGAAAAGTGTGCTAGTCTGTGATTTGGGACCTTACGGCTGAAGGCGTAAGGTCCAAAGTCACAGACCAGCACCCAGACGTATGGTGAATCCGTTGACGAGATACGCTCGGAGATCAGCCATAAAGGGCAGCACTTGTTGGCTATTACTTAACTGCTATCACGTCAAATGTTGCCTAAAAGATGGTATATTGCTGTAATAGAGTTGACAATAAATGCCAACTTTCCGTCCGTTCGTGTCAACAAGTGTCAATTTTCGTTCCTTCAACAACACTGAGGAATCGTTAAGAAAACCAAACGATCGTGGGGAAGCAAGCAAACCAGTGTGACATGAACTCAGCACAGCATGACAGGGATCGAGCATGATAGTTCAAGGGTGGTGCCAGAATAGCTTGGCGCCCATAGGCGCCAAGCTATTCTGGCACCACCCTTGAACTATCATGCTCGATCTGTCTCTAGAATTGTAATACAGTCCTTCACTGAGAGGGCAACTTCGAAAGTTGGGGATTTCGGTCCTGGGGCAGAATGTGTTAAACACGGTATGAACCAACGCGTATTTCACGCTTTTCCTAATTCATACACCTTCGTTTGAATGTGATTTGCATGCGCGAGGGCTCATGAGGATCTATGCTCTTTTGCAGTTGGATGACGCACCGTGATTGCCTGTTACTATCTATTAAACACTACAAACATGTATAATATGTTGCACTCCTTACATAATTATCCTCCCTAGTTACCAAACATGTAAACTGACTGTGTGCAGGTGGATGATTTTAAACCTTACTGCTCCTGTCTAAAGATCAGATTTGCAGACCAATACACATAGTTCATTTGGTGGTCTGGATGCATAAACTATGCTGACGAGCAAAAGAAATAATGCGACATCAACGAGATTATCGGAAACACTTGAGTGTTTCCGATTACCTCGGTGATGTTGCATTTTGTTTGCTGGTATTCATTACTTCTTGGGTCTAAGACGATTTCAGATTTGGACAAACTTTTCTTATGATCAACTAAACTTTGTTAGAGACTGAAATACACTTAACACATTCTATCCCAAGACCGAAATCCCCAAATTTTGAATTTGCCCTGAAGCACTGTATGACAATTCTAGAGACAGATCGAGCATGATAGTTCAAGAGTGGTCCCAGAATAGCTTGGCGCCTAAGGACGCCAAGCTATTTTGGCACCACCCTTCAACTATCATGCTCGACCCAGGTCCTGCTGTGGTGTGTCGGGGCTGAATGAGTTAAAATTAAATGTGAACAAATGCCGCCATCTGGTGTGAACACACCTACCTTTCTTTGTCTCCACAATAGCCAACTCATTATTATAACTATAAAAAAAAAACCGGTTTTTGCATTTAGCGTACAGCTAGGATTTGTCAGTTTGATAACACAGATAACCTTTGCACTAAAACAATCAAAGATGTCTGACACGAATAATTCCCGTGCGAATTATATCTAGTCTCTTGAGTGTGATAAATATTTCTTGTGTTATTTATTGGACATGTGAGACACTTGACTGCCAAAATAAATTGAGCACAATCCATTTGCAAGAAACATAGATCCTCATAAGCCCCCGCAGTTGCGGGGGCTCATGAGAATCTATGTCTCTTGCTGGCCATGTTTGAGTCCATGTTTCTTGGACGGCTATGGTTAATGTTCAAAGACTGATTTACAAGGTAAGTGCTAACAATTTTGGGCGGTGGGCGAAACCAATATATGTGGCATTAAAATCTTGCAGAAGGATTAATGACTGCAAATCAATTTGTCAAACAGGGCAGGGGATCTAACTGTTTGTCTGTCCAGCGCTGTGATTCCCCTTGGTTTGTATACAATTCTGCCAGCGCTAGCCTCACCTATCTGGTTTGTGAGTGTCAAACAGCTGTTTAGTTTGGCTTCGCTGGAAATATTCCATACAAATGCACATCTCAAACCTTTTTGTCCGATCTCTTGGTCCCCCTGGACGGACGGAGAAATCGGAATCATTTGAGCAACTAACCCCTTCACTGCCGAGGAAAAGTAAACGTTATCCAACGGCAAAATACACAGATCCTCATGAGCCCCCGCAACTGCGGGGGTTCATGAGGATCTATGCCTCATGCTGAGACAAATTTGTATCCGTTTCTAGGACGGTTGTAGCTTTTGGTCGTTGAACGAACAAACATTTCAGAAACAAAAATGTACGTGAAGTGGCAGGGAGGGGGTTAATTTTTGAACTCCCAGAACTAAATGACTTCCATTCTATCGAATGGAAGTCATTTAGTTTCAGGACTTTAAAAGTTAAAAATTTCATATTTTAAGGGTCATATATCGTCTGAAGCTTTGCCACGTAGCGAACTATCATTCTGGACCTGGAAAACCGCAGCCGAATTTGATTTCACCTTGAACTTTTAAAGGGCAGTTCCATATTAACCCATTTAGCCCCAAGTCCCTACAGTAGGAGATGGATTGACCATGATAATTCAAGGGTAGTGCCAGATTAGCGTGGCGCCTGTAGGCGCCACGCTAATCTGGCACTACCCTTGAATTATCATGGTCAATCCATCTCCTGCAACTGGCACATGGTCATTAGGCAACACCTCCAAAATTTCAGAAATGGGACCTTGGGGCTAAAGAGGATAAGGTACTACTTTGAAGTAACATGTTACGCTTGTTTTTTTTTCTTCTTTTTTTTTTTTCTTTTTTTTTCTTTTTTTTTTTTTTTTTTTTTTTTTGGTAACTCTAAGGCATTAGCATGTGTAAATCTTTCGAAACTCACGCTTAGTATTAAAAATGTTATGCCAAGATTTCAAGATAATCCACCTTAACCCTCTGTCCCTTTCACGCATTCATTGATGCGGCCACATTTTACAATTCCTGTACAAGCATTCTTTTCCGCTTTTGTCACTTGCCTTATTCCACTGGCGAAAAGTCCGAAACAGCTCAGGCGGTTAAGCCCCGGAGCAGGAGAGCGAAGGGAATCCGTGGGTTCGAATCCCCGTCTCAGTCCCGGTAGCTGGACTCACAATCCAGGGGGGGGGGGGGGAAGACAGGCTTGTTCAATAGCATATCCGTTGAAAGGTCAAAGTGGCACAGTTGCAGTGCACCTGAGTTGATCAGTGTTCAGGTCGTACGCCATAGACAATAGATTTCCCTGTCCATCATAATCATCCCGTCAGTGCCGTCCATTATCACTTCGGTGCCGTGGACGTTAAACCCTGAACTAACCACCACCACCGGTGACCGGTGTGTTATACTATGTGTATGGCTAGAGCAAACTTGCACACCGACAAAGGTTGTCGTAATCCCACTGGGCTTACCTCCAAAGCTCCACTATCTGTGCGGACCTACTGTGGGACATATGCAAAGTGGTGGCCCGTAAGAAAGTTAACCCCTTCACTTCCAGAAACATGCGAACGCCACCCAACTGCAAGAGGCAAAGAACCTCATGAGCCCCCGCACTGACCTGCGGGGTGCTCATGAGGTTCTTTGCCTCTTTTGCCGACCCTATATATATCCGTGTTTGGTTTTTTTTTAGGGGGGATTGATGAGATTATTAAATGTTAAATTGTCAGTGTTTTTAAAGACATAATTTTTCGCCCACTGGCAGTGAAGGGATTAAGTCTCTTTCTCTCTCTCTCTCTCTCTCTCTCTCTCTCTCTCTCTCTCTCTCTCTCTCTCTCTCTCTCTCTCTCTCTCTCTCTCTCTCTCTCTCTCTCTCTGTAGTGTGTAGCAAGGACAAGAATGAAAACAGGTCTGCCCACCTATTCTTTTATCATTGGAAAATAAAGTTTCATTTCATGTCATTTCATTTCGTTTCATCTCTCTCTCTCTCTCTCTCTCTCTCTCTCTCTCTCTCTCTCTCTCTCTCTCTCTCTCTCTCTCTCTCTCTCTCTCTCTCTCTCTCTCTCTCTCTCCTTGTTTGTGAGTGTAATGTAACTTATTATTATTATTACTTTGCCTGTTATTATATGTCAGTAGATGTAGCACGGACAGATTGGAAGAAAGGTCTGTGCGCCTAATATCTCAATCCTTGATAAATAAAGTTTCAGTCAATCAGTCAGTCAGTCTCTCTCTCTCTCTCTCTCTCTCTCTCTCTCTCTCTCTCTCTCTCTCTCTCTCTCTCTCTCTCTCTCTCTCTCTCTCTCTCTCTCCCCAACCTGTACATGTATTGTAACCTATATATACTAAAGTAACAACCAAAGTCTGCAAGGCCTATCACCAGAACAGCTTCTAAAGCAATGCAATACTGGCGGAGTCTAAATACAATACGTAAGAGACAAGGGTTTAGAATCACACGCTGTTGTTCACCAAGACGTCGGTATTGCGATAATCTACAACACGACTTTCTACTGTTCGCAACTATGAGGAGGTGTAACATGCTCATTCTCACGCTGATTACCACCATTGCTACCACGGTATCGAATCACGGGTGGCAACCAGGGTGGCGCAATCTAATATTACAATTTTCGCTTGTAGGCCTACATGTTGACTTTTTGACGTAACCAGCAAGTGAATAGACCAAATTAGTTGTTGAAGGAACCACAAGGCCCAAACACGTTTACAGATTCACATCAGCCTGTACAGTAACACTCACGTCAACCATCTACGAATACTAGCTCTATGGTGCATGCACGCCGAGTCAAGGGATTCCTTTTATTCTTGCAGTGACTGGAAAAAAATGTTTGTAAACGACTCCTTGAATATTAGGATACAAATACGACCGAACTCTGCAGACAAGAGGCGACGATTCTCAAGAGCCCCTGGAGTCGCAGGGGCTCACAAGAATATATGCTACTTGTAGATGGAAGGTATAATATATTTGTTCTTCAAATATCCCGTAATATCTGTTTGACAAGTTCGTCCTGTCCCATACTGTGAGTTCACATGGTTGTGGAGGAATGCCGAGTCTCCCACAGCAGGTTGCACAGCGCCCCTGATATTAACTCATTCAGTTCCGACGCACCCAGCAAAATATGGATCGAGCATGATAGTTCAAGGGTGGTGACAGAATAGCTTGGCGCCTATAGGCGCCAAGCTATTCTACCACCTCCCTTGAACTATCATGCTCGATCTGTCTCCTGCGATGTACTGCAGACCTCAGAGGACAACTCCAAAACATGGGTATTTCGTACCCGGGACACAATGGGTTAATTTATAAACTTCTCAAGAGCTTCAATAAATATTTTTTCTTTGTGTTTTTAGATGGGCGTGTACGTGTAATCTGGAAATTCCAAGGATTTGTGATGTTCTTTGTATCAATACACACATAATTTAATTAAGTATTATTATGCCGATATATTTGCCACATATTTCACTGAGAGTTTTAGCAAATATTATCGGCTTCACTATTTTAGTCGCATATTGAGTATGTATGGCGTATAGGCCTATCTTTTGCGTGTCTGGAAGCCATCTTCTTAAGCATGCATCTTTGAATGTGTACATTCATGTCCGAAAGTGACTGATCGTATGCTCTGCTTATCAAACTTGCACATCAGATGTTAACGATCCTCGTGGGAAGTTAAGTGTAAGCTTCGCAGGATTTATTCCTCATCAAAGTTTTCAAGGCTATTTTGCTAACTCATTCACGTGTGACAAAGACTTTCGAAAAATTCAACCCCTTCACTGCGGAGAAAAAAACCGGAACACTAAGCCAACTGCAAGAGGCATAGATCCTCATGAGCCCCCGCAGGTGCGGGGGCTCATGAGAATCTATTTCTCTTGCTGAAACCACTTTGTTTCCCTGTTCTTCGGACAGCTGTATGGGGCCCTGTGGTGCTGAAATGTCAAATATTTTACAAACACAATCTGCGTCCAATGGCACTGAAGAGGTTAACCAGGTAACACCTATGAAAAACGGATCGCCGATGATAGTTCAAGACTAGTGCCAGATTGTGAGGCATGATTTGGTCGTTGCGTGATCTCAGTCGATCCCTTCTATTACACGGATAGTGGGAACTTGCACACTGATAATTAACGTGTTATTACGTGGTATTATAGAATGTCATCCAGAACGCAACAATCATTCCATACCTGACTAATATGGCACTATCTTTGAACTCTCACGGTCGAGTCATCTCCCTCTGTGGTTTCTGGTGGCTGTGCCCCTGAGACCCTCTCTCTGACACCCATTTCACTAAAACAGTGTGACTCTCAATCTTCTGAGTCCTCAGCACTATGTATAAATAATCCGACTCGGGGTCGACCTTGTTAGGCTGAAGGATAGTGACCAATAAGCCTGGTCCCTATGCAGGCTAGCTCCCGCATAATGTCTCTGTAATTGAACATGTCTATGGGCTCACAGGACTGCGGTAATGAGCAATAACTTCAGATCGTGGTCTCAGATCGAGGAATATCAAAGGTCGATAAGCCCGTCGTGTTCGTTTCATGGACTGGTACTTAAGAGATAGTCTGCATGCATAATGGTGCGTTTCCCAGCCTAATTTGTCATGTCTGACATTTTAACCCTTTGGCTGTCGGTGGCGCTTTTCGTCGAGGCGATTGCTGTAGGAATCACCTCGACTGTCAGTAGCGCTTTTCGTCGAGGTGATTCCTGTAGGAATCACCTCGACGAAAAGCGCTACCGACAGCCAAAAGGTTAAACCTGTCACAATGTTTTACTGGAGTACAAATTGCGCGAGATATCTCCACTTTGGCAGGGTTATATTGATTATATTGAGCTCTGTCCCTTTCAAAAAGTGGTTCACCAGGGATATAGTGCATGCATAATCGTGCGGCGTTCCCGATGTGTAACGAGGCACCAGAGTGTACAGCTGCCCCGTAAACCACGCCAACAGCCCTTTCACAGTCGCCGCAAGAAGGCGTTTTAAAGCACTATTCAGCATAATAGTGGCTGGAACACATTAACGGACAACGAACATATATGTGTGGCCTGTGATTTTGGACCTTACGGCTTTCAGCCGTAAGGTCCAAAATCGCAGACCAGCACACATGAAGATCAGAATTTAGTTACCTAAATCTGTGAAAGCTACTTCATAAAGGTCTCCTTTGTCATTGAAGACATGCGAAGCGCACATCAATATGAAACTGACCCGCCAGGATCGAAACCCCATGCAATTACGCTCGTGATTAGCATAATCAAAGTAGATGTATGACTTAAGTTGGGTTTTGTTAATATTGAGTTTGTCAAGTGTAGACTGCGGTGATCAATTATTAATTAAAACTCACGACGAGAAAAGCATAAAAGAAGCAATCTAATTATGGAGGGATTAAATGAAGTTAGGCTAAAGTTTTCATTGCAGGCCTGTGCCGAGAAGCACAGTTTTCATGAACTGCATGGAAAACATCACAATTTTTATGAACTGCATTGGAAACACCACAATGTCCATTCTGTTGCACCTCAACAGTACAACAAGTACACCTTGCCCTGGTCCGTATTAATTGAAGAAAGATCTAAAACAAACAAAGAAATCATGTGAAGACTGGAGCTCATGGGACTATCCTTTTAAGTTTTATTTTATTTTATTTTATTTTATTTTATTTTATTTTTCAGGCTCAGGTCGAGAAACGCAATTTTCTTGAAGTGTATAAAAACACCACACTGTCCCTTCTACTGCACCTCTATAGTAAAAAAAAATCGATACTGTACATGTATTTTGATACACCTCGTGAAAAACGTGTTTCTCGACAAAAGGCCTGTGGTCCGAATAATACGAAGAGAGCTTTTGGATACCGAAAAGAGTGCTTGATTGTAATTCCAGATAAATTCCTCAAACACATTCGGAGGGATTTGCATGAATGGTGTAAAGTTGCACGTTAAGTCGAGAAAAATCGCTGGCTTGGTGAACGATTATTGCCCCTGATTGTCATCAACATGTCCAGTCCTAATGTAGAAATTTACATTTTGGGAATAGTCCGCCCTAACCCCTGAAGATTACATTACAGTTCAGAGGATAAATCGACAATGACAGTTTAAATAAATCGACCATGACAGTTTAAGGCGCCAAGCTATTCTGGCACCACCCTTGAACTATGACGTAGTATATCAGAGCTGTTGTGTATATCAGAGCTTAATATTTAACGCCTTGAACATGTCAATGCGACAGCTGGTCTGTAAAGGTAACGATTATGCCTACTTCAGACAGCACTGAACAACTTTGCATAACGTGTAATCCCACACAAGAAATGAAAAGACGTTGTTAGCGGGAAGGAACCACTCGAGCATGATTCCAACAGTGTCCAAAATTAATTCTTGTATTTCTTGCACACAACATAGAAGTTAGCAGTTAAGGCTATTCGTCTCCTTAGACGCAATTACTGATAATACACTAATAAGAATACTGAACTATCCATGGAGCAGATGGCTTTAATCTCCCAGTGTTATTTTCTCTCAGTTGTACGTTGCAACTAGATCTGCTCCACGGTGAGCTGTGACTGCTAAAATGTGTCGATACAACGGGTTCTCTATGTTGTTTTTGCCTCAGTTAAGACATTCTATCCTTTTTTTTACAGTCCATATGAGTAGTCACAGGTAACTGATGTTTTCTCCAGTCCCTTGTGGGTATCGGTGGAATTCTCCATCCCAGTAAGCAAAGGTCCTCGGACCCACGACGGCCGCAGTGGGCCCGCGCACGGCCGTGCGCGGACCCACTGCGGCCGTCGTGGGTCCGAAGAGGTCTTGCTACTGGAGATTACTGTACAAGAGAGAACAACAAAAGAAAAGTCTGTCATTCTACGATATGCAAACTGCATAAGTTTCTGGCCAGCATTACTGTAAGACACCAGCAACTTTTTTTAAAGGAGATACTGCGAACTATCAACCCTTTCCTGCCTGAGGAAGGCCTTTGTACGGGTTCAATTTATGACAGTTCACAGACGATTCACCAGTGTGAGTAATTAACCCCGTTCGGTGCTGTATTGATTGTACATTGCTTAACGTCCCGACAGCAACAAGGCTTTCTCAGGACGTGCCTGCACTGCTTGTGAAAAAAAAAATAAACAGAACATTGAATGTATGTCGCCAGCCGGTCAAATACATTAAATAAACCTAACACATGGGGCCTAAATAAAGCTAAGACCATTTAGCAACACACATCCAATATCACGAGCTACAGGCAGTGCAGACAGTAGGGAGAGTTTTAAAAAGGCAAATAAAGGTGAATGGACAAAGGGTAGACAGAAACACATGCCCCAGAATAGAGAGAAAAACCCACCCTGTGGGGCTGACCAGGGTGACCCTGGGAACTAAAAAATACCTAACCCCACCCAAGTCCCCCAGGGCAGACCCGGGTGGGGTGTTCGGTGCTGTAAACAGTTCCGATGGCAGAATGCACAAAGGGGTTATTTAAGGGAATGATCACCTAGACACAAAGATGGGAGCTACGACCGCTCTCGAACACTACACCGCCTAACGCCAACACATAGGGTAAATCAATTGCATCAGTGAATTACGAATCTGGGTTACGGACAATACGGAAAGAACCAAACAATAGACTATGGTGATTGACATTCGGCTCACGAAAGGATCGTTAGCAGTCGATATTCTTCAAAGGAAATGTTGTGGCGTGCATAATGTGTACTGGTCTGTGATTTTGGACCTGACGGCTTAAGCCGTCAGGTCCAAAATCACAGACCAGCACACAGTCATGTTTGCAACGCCACCTTAAGGGTCTACATTTCCGTTTTTGTTTGCCGACATATTCTCAAGAAAGTGGATTTCAATTGTCACAATAGCAACGCCTACTTAGCTGCCAGTCAGTGATCAAAATGATGAACTGCGCGTGTGAAACGAATGCGCACTTACCGACATTCACGTGAAGAACGCAAGTGTAAATGGGACAATATTAGGCATAAAGAACACGAGGCTAACAAGGGACATAAATCCTCATAAGCTCATGGAGTTGTATGTCTTTTGCAGCTGGGTAACATTCGCCTTGCCTAGCGGGTAAGGGTTAACTCATTCAACTCCGACACGCCACGGCAAGACATGGATCGAGCGTGATAGTTTAAGGGTTGTGCCAGAATAGCTTGGCGCCCATAGTTTTCATTGCAGGCCTGTGCCGAGAAGCACAGTTTTCATGAACTGCATGGGAAACATCACAATTTTTATGAACTGCATTGGAAACACCACAATGTCCATTCTGTTGCACCTCAACAGTACAACAAGTACACCTTTTGATTGCCCTGGTCCGTATTAATTAAAGAAAGATCTAAAACAAACAAAGAAATCATGTGAAGACTGGAGCTCATGGGACTATCCTTTTAAGTTTTATTTTATTTTTTTTTATTTTTCAGGCTCAGGTCGAGAAACGCAATTTTCTTGAAGTGTATAGAAACACCACACTGTCCCTTCTACTGCACCTCTATAGTAAAAAAAAATCGATACTGTACATGTATTTTGATACACCTCGTGAAAAACGTGTTTCTCGACAAAAGGCCTGTGGTCCGAATAATACGAAGAGAGCTTTTGGATACCGAAAAGAGTGCTTGATTGTAATTCCAGATAAATTCCTCAAACACATTCGGAGGGATTTGCATGAATGGTGTAAAGTTGCACGTTAAATCGAGAAAAATCGCGCCAAGCTATTCTGGCACAACCCTTGAACTATCACGCTCGATCTGTTTCCGGAAGTGTAATACAGTCCTGAAGCAGAATGTGTTAACTATTGCTTTCTTTCCAGATTTGACCTACATATTATGGCACGTCTTTAATGTAGGAAGTTTTTTTTTCTGACCGATTGTTTGGGTTTAACGTCGACGACACAACAACAGCATTCTAAAAGTGAGAGATATTTGCTGATCATGTTTACATGCAGAAAAGCCGGATACGAACGTTTCTTAACCTCTTTACTGCCAGTGGACAAAAGAAAATGTCTTTGAAATATGGCAAATTCAACGCAGAAAATCCCATCAATCTAAGGAACGCGAATGTCCCTCCTCCCTCCCTCCCCCCCCCCACTCCCCTTCATTACCCGGTCTAAACCACTAATATAACCCCAATCAATCTTGTTAGACTCTGATCATTGTTAATGGCATAGAGACAAGAAATAGGACTTAACAACAACAACATAGTGTGAGCAAGAGACAAAGAACCTCATGAGCCCCTGCGTCTGCGGGGGCTCACTTGAGGTTTCTCGCCTCTTGCAGCTGGGTGGTGTTTGCATCTTTTCCGACTAGGAAGGAGACGATGATTCATATGAAATCAAACTGAGTGATCCCTATGCTCTTCAAAATCAAAGTCTTACTCTATTGCGTTGAGAAACAATGGAAGTTTATATTCTAAATATTGTTTCTCAAGGAGCAACAGTCACGAACACATGTAATATGGACACGCTAAGCCGGTACTATTTGTACACACTTTCCCTTATCTCATCAAACACGAACGATAATTTTTTTTTGTGCGAAGTATTCTCCCTGTTCGTAACACCTGCTCGACTGAAGTTATTTCAACTGCTTGTATGGAGCAGAATCGTGACAGAAGTTTGACAGAACTCGAGACAAACATGATTGTCTGCATAAATCAAAGCGAAGAGATTTAAAGAAAGTACATTGTGAAAACAATACCATCGTCCGTATCGTCACTCCCTTTACACAGCTTGCCGTATTTAGCAAAATACATTATGTCCATTTTTTTTAGAAAAGCAAGATTTGCATTGTACAATGGGCATACTGGATTTTGAGAAATCACGGTACTAGTAGTGTACATGTGTATATTGTCACGAGTGGGCTGAAGGCGGGCTGAACGAATGAATAAGTCTTCACCCATTTAAGCCCATGGTCACATTTTCCATATTTTGGAGGTGTCACCTAACAGCTATGTTGCAGTTGCAGGTGATAGATCGGCCATGATAATTTAATGGTAGTGCCAGATTAGCTTGGCGCCTGATGGCGCCAAGCTAATCTGGCACTACCATTGAATTATCATGCACGATCCAAATCCTGCTGAAGGGTGTCGGGGCTTAATGGGTTAACGTGTGCATTTTCGACACAAAAAGTACCAGTAAGAATATAGATACTTTACACATCCAAGCACACCATTGTGGCGGATTAAAACCTTCTCACGCTGAAATAAATATTCATGTGTGGGATTTTTTTTTCAGATCAAAACATATCTGAAAATATACTACTGCGGTTCACATTCCATTTGTGTGCATGTAGTAAATCTTCTCCAGCCATCTGCAAGAGTTAAGCCAAAAGTTCAGCCATCTGCAAGAGGAATAGATCCTCATGAGCCGCCGTAGGCTGCGGGGACACATGAGTATCTATGCCTCTTGCTCAACCAGTATAGATCAACTGTTTCTATTTTCGATAGGTAAGGTGCCATGAAGGCTGTCGTGTTTTTACGATTTGTCTGCCCCACTCTCAAATCGTCAATCTTTTGTATTGATGTGTGAGTTACGAACCTTAAGCTTGGCATATACCGATCAGTTACAACTGCCTCGCTTGTAGCCAGTGAATAGGTGGAATATATATATATATATATATATATATATATATATATATATATATATATATATATATATATATATATATATATATATATATATATATATATATATATATATATATATATATATATATATATATATATATTAAATTGTGTACATTTCTTGCACTGAAAGACGAAATTCCACGGAAGGGTGTATCTGTGTAAAGAGTGCTTAACTCATACGAGACGTGCCGCGTACCCGTATCTCGGATGAGTTAACGATATCTTTGATATGCGATTGATGATAACGACAGTGTTTATCTGTGGTAGTGGCCCACATTACAGACAATTAATACAATTTAAATATTTTAAATATTTATTTGAATGCATAAGCGGCTTTCACTTTTTTGCACGCGCGATTGCGCGAGCACGCAATCACACATACGTTTATTATACAGAGAGAGAGAGAGAGAGAGAGAGAGAGAGAGAGAGAGAGAGAGAGTCGATCTTACCTGCACCTCCCCAAGCTTCATTTACACCTGATTTTACGCCTGAAACGTCATAGTCGCACCTATCTCTCGCCTGTTAGTCACTCCTGTCTCTGGTGTGGTCTGTTTTTCGAGAACAGTTTCACAAGGCCGGTCAACTGACTCGCCTTTACTTGACTGACTCCACGGTATCTCCAGAAAACGAAAAGAAATGAACGTGCAGTCTGCTGACTGCCAAGCTGAGCGCAAACACTGTAAAGTCAGGCTAAAGCCGAGTGTTTGTGACGAATGTAACCGCGTGTAACTGCCGTCCGATCAGCTTTCATCATTCCTGTTGGGCAAACAGTCTAAAAGCCTGTATGGTTATTATGAGTTTGCGTCACTGCGTGATTCTTTTTCAAATAAAAACCGTTTCCATGTCCTCTGTCTCTAGAGATGAGGTAATTCCTGTATCTCTAAAACCTGTTGTCACAACAGAAAGAGTTCTGGACTTGAAGCGCGCAAGGATCTCACAGCGTTTTCACCGGATTTTTCTCTGAAAGTAATTTCTACGGTTTTTAACGTCTTCACTGACGAGGAAAGTTTAACACAATCTAACTGCAAAAGGTATAGATCCTCATGAGCTCCCGCAGCTGCGGGGGCTCATGAGTATCTATGCCTTTTGCAGAATTCCTTAAACCACTCTTTTCTGACTACTTGGGATTTATGGCGCTCAACTGACAATTATTCAAAAACACAATATGCGTCCTCTGCCATTGAAGGAGTTAAGACCATTATATATTATTATATTATTATGTCGTTTTTTTTCTTTTGTTTGTTTTTTAATCTCACAGTCATTCTATCAATGAGCCAAAACATTTTTGAATGCCAGTGTCTTCTGCACGACCATTCGACTACGACGAACTGATGTACTGTGAAGTATACATACTGGTATACCACTGAGAGTGACCGCTGTAACGCTGCCAAGATCGGGTAATCAAACTGTAGTGAAGCGAGTTTGATCTCTGTCGATCACCGCTGTACTGCCAAATGGAGAGCCGTCAACTGGAACCGCAGGCTTTTAATCGGGTGTTGGATCGGGTGTCGGTCGGGCAGCGAAAGGGCCGGGTAGGTCTACTAAGCAAACGTGGGTGTCGGTGGGAGTGGGGACCGGTGAGGGACTTGGGGAAAAGGGGTGGGGTTAAGTGGGATGCGTGCGGTAGAGGTAGACGCAGGGAGAAAATATGTGCTGGTCCAAAATCACAGACCAACACACAAATCATGGGATTGGGGGGGGGGGGGAGGGGAGGGTATGGGGGAAGATTCATGGTGGACTTGCGTGCGTTATGGGTGGTGAGTGTTTTATGTATAGGGAGAATGAGACTCGAGCGGACTCCAGCATATAGGAACCGTTTCAATGTCTGCAAGAGGCATAGATTCTCATGGCCATCCTGCTATTTGCAGGGGTCATGAGGATCTATGCCTCTTGCTAACCGTATCAGTTCACACCTCGACTGCTACCCGGACGTAGGAGATCACCGTGACTAGCGACTGAAAGCCGTGTAATGTCAACATTCAATGCCGTGGTGTCAGTATCCGCCGACTGTTTAGCCGATATTCGTCCGGGGTTAGAGTGCGCCGGTTCCTGTAGGCGCCAGAACAGCGCAATCACAAGAAAGAAAGCTGTATGCACTTAGCTAAACTGTATCGAACCATTTTAGCTTCAATTCGACAAATGGGCACACACCTCCATTTGCTTACAATAGGTCTCAAGGCGTCTGACGAGCTAAGTGCGCCTTTATATGAGGCGAGTCTGTCCGCTCGCACGCGCGCAGTCCAATGCTGTTCCTACAGAGGTGTTCCCTTTGCGTGTCGGTAGCGGTTTTAGTGGCGATGATTCCTGTATGAATCATCGCGACTAAAACCGCTACCGACACGCAATGGGTTAAACTGCGCGCGCGAAAGCGGGCTGACTTTCCGCATATCCCTGAACACGCGATGACAGTGAGCTCAGTCATGAGGAGCCTTTTGTCTCACTGTACTAACTGGTCATATGGGCGTAGCTGAATCTCACAGAGAGAGGGTATAAAAAAAATCGAGAAGCATGATTGGCATTTTTTCGACTCTTGTGATTCGTGACTGCAATATTTAGAACCTTATTATTCGTTAACTCATTCGAGACGTGCCGCCTCCGGATACGCCTCTTTAAGCCGCGTATCCAGAGGCATGCCTCGAATGAGTTAACGCAGTAATGGTCACCAAAAGAGAAGCCAAAATGAGATCCTTGTGATTTGTGAAAACGTCTTTTTTTTTTTTTTTTTTTTTTTTTAGGAACGTGAAAAGTCTCCTGCTACACTGTTAGCTCCCCCTCTCCCACCCTCCCCCCCCCCCCCCCCCCCCCCCACCCCACGCCCTACTAATCTGGGCCCGTTGTTTGAGTTTTCGGCCAGTGAAAAGAGGTTGCGCGGAAAGCGATACCTTCACTCACGACCGCCTTCCTTCTTCGTGAAACCCAAATGCTAATATTATTTTGAATTCGTGATTCTGATTCGTGAATTCCAAAATAGCCTTGTGAATTCGTGTTGGTACCTCTCTGTCCCATGCCCTTCGCCCGACCCTTTCCCCCCACCCCAACCCACCTCTGCCCCCCTCCCCTTCCATGAACACAGTTGGAATCATGGAACACCTATGGATTCGAATCCAAGAATCCATAGGTGTTCCATGATTCCAACGGGTTCGAATCCCGTCCCGGCCCCGGTAGCTGGACTCACAATCCAGGGAGAAAAAACGGATTTGTTCAATAGCATGTCCGTTGAAAGGTCCTGGTAAATCAAAGTGGCACAGTTGGGGTGCGCCTGAGTTGGTCAGTGTTCAGGTCGTACTCAATAGGCAATAGATTTCCCTGTCCCCCATAACCCGCCCGTCAGGGCCGTCCATGATCACCTCGGTGCTGTGGACGTTAAACCCGAACTAACCAACCAACACCTATGGAAATGTACAGTTGCTTTGACAATTCATTGATTATGCTGACTTAGATATCAAAATACCTCTCTGTAAACTTCCGTTCAGGGGACGACACGCACTTGGAACAGACGCTGCTTGTAGTAACTAAATAATTTTCGTGTTTGTGTTTGTGTGTGTGTATGCGTGTGTGTGTGTGTGTGTGTGTGTGTGTGTGTGTGTGTGTGTGTGTGTGTGTGTGTGTGTGTGTGTGTGTGCGTGCGTTCGCGCGCGCTCGTGAGTGAGTGTGTGTGTGTGTGTGTGTGTGTGTGTGTGTGTGTTTGCGTGCATGCGTGCGTGTGTATGTGTGTGTGTGTGTGTGTGTGTGTGTTTGCGTGTGTGTGTGTGTGTTTATGTGTGTGTGTGTGCGTGCGTGCGTGCGTGCGTGTGTGTAGGCTCACTGCTAATAGCAACGGCAAAGTTGAAAACTGACATAAAAAAATAATTTATATATAAAAAAAAAAACACGTTAAAATAAATCTACAGTGTCACCTGCTCCTTTGTAACGGCATTAACAACACCAGTCTGTAATTTCAAACCACTTCAATCGGTGATAGGACACAGTGAACAGGTCAACACCACCCAAGTACTGTACATGTACATAGATCTATGCATGAGACATAGATCTTCGTGAACCCCCGCTGTCGCGGGGGGTTCACGAAGATCTATGTCTCAAGCAGGTGGGTGATATTCCCTTTGCTTTACTGGCTCTGTTCATGCTTGTTATGCGTTCCTTATTGAGTTTTTAGTCCACAATGTTTTCAGGGACACAGTTCATGGGGTGACGGGGCAAACGGGCTTTGAAGCGTAATAGTTGCGTAGTTTGTGTTTGGGTAACAGGCCTTACCCAATGTTTGGTGGCGACGCCTTTGAAGTGGTATGGATCTTGAGCCTGTAGATATACAAGTGTAAGAGCGCTACGAATAGCGTCAGTGTACCCTTTCAGCAAAAAGCGTCCGCTACTTTGATCTACAGGTCACACATGTCCCAATGCGCAACAGGCCATCGGGCCGACGTCGGCTCGATGGCCTGGTGCGCATTGGGTACGTGTAAGGCGACCCTCCAAGAGGCAATCAAAAGGTGGTCGCATTAAACAGGTGGTATTCTTACACAGGGTCGTCCGAGTACAACGTAACAGAAGACCGCGGGACAAAAATGGGTGGTGTGCTTAGCTAGGTGGTCGTTTCATACAGGGGATCACCTTGGCAGGTTTGACTGTATAGGTCGTCGGACATTGGAACGCACAAAGTTTATCGCAAATATCTCCACAAAGAACCACTTTTCTATACCAGTGTATTAAAGTAAATATCCTTCAGTGACAGTTGTCCTAATACGATTTACTTTTAATGGACTCAAACAATGTGTCAGCTTTGCTGCACAGTCGTAAAAAATTATGATTTTTTTCATGACATGACTGATTTTACATCCCCGGCTAAATGTGCCCAAGATATAAGAAATAAGTATAAGAAATATATATATTTTCACGTGAATTGGTCAAGTTTTCAAACCTGAAACAGCGCAGGCATTCATGAAGTCTGCATGTTTGACCTCGATATTGAAATCTGCCGGGGCTCTATTTAAGTTTTGAAAATGGCTTGTTCTTGTCTTTTCGCCAAATATTGTACGACCCTACAGCGCAATGGACACTGAAATCACAGGAGTTCAGCACACACACAAAATATTCCATATTAGGTCATTTGGCACTAAATGATATTTGTTCTAAAAGTGGTACAGAAATCTGTTTCTTTGAGGAGATATTTGGGAAGCGTTGTGCGCTCGGATGTCAAACGGCCAGCAATACAGTACCTCGGTTTCTTCAGTCTCACTGAATCGCACGAAGAAACCGTAGTATTTTGTTACACCATAGTGAAGAGTGCCGTTGATGTAATATAAAATTACTGCGTGATCTGCGTCTCTTCTCTGCATCAAACTACATCAAAACATTTTGACGAAAATGCTTGCGCTTATATTGACCAGTGCCTGGATACATACATCTACACAGTTCACTAATTAATTTTCGATTATTTTTGCCTGTTGTCTAATAAACCATGAGAATACCTTGCTGTCGTTTGCCACGAATTTCTTATGCTGATATACATGATATAGCAGTGTCGATTAGTGATGAACGACAAGGGCAAAGTAAACCTCTGAAAAGGCGACCGTTTCTTCGTATTTATTCATTAACACATTCTACCCCAAGACCGAAACCCCCAATTTTTGAAGATGCCCTCTGGCTAAGAACTGTATTACAATTCTAGAGACAGATCGAGCATGATAGTTCAAGGGTGGTGCCAGAATAGCTTGGCGCCTATGGGCGCCAAGCTATTCTGGCACCATCCTTGAACTATCATGCTCGAGCCATGTCTTGCTGTGGTGTGTCGGGGATGAACGAGTTAAAGGTATAGGATGTGACTGCTAGCGCTCATCCAAGGAAAGCTGACTCGTGGGCCATCTTCCCCGTGACAGGCAACCCAAAGTTTCTCTCTTGGGACAATTGAGCTGTTAACTCGTTTTGCCCGCGACACACCACAGTAAGATATGGCTCGACCCTGATAGTTCAAGGGCGGTGGCAGAATAGCTTGGCGCCTATAGGCGCCAAGCTATTCTGCCACCATCCTTGAACTATCATGGTCGATCAGTCTCCAGAATTGTAATGCAGTCTTCAGAGGGTAACTCCAAAATGTGGTATTTCGTACCTCGGGCACAATGAGTTAAAAAATTAAAGAAAAGAAAAGCATAACGGCAACAAAGGCACTCGTCTCTTTGATGTAAATTGCAATACAATTCAAAGTAACTAAAGACCTTTGCGTGTCGGTAGCGGTTTTAGTCGCGATGATTCAGGTAGGAATCATCACGACTAAAACCGCTACAGACACGCAAAGGGTTGTGCCAGCTCAGTTCACTCCTTTCGCCAGCGCCTTTCCTGTTTACTGCGTACCTTACCTATTGATTCATTCGTTCCTTACTAGCTAGTAATTAACTGCAGTCCAAAATAATTCGATCACGATCGCGTAAGTAGTGAACAGCAGGATCTCGGGCATCCGGTACAGGACTGAATTGAGTAGAGGCGTACACATATGATGTATTAGGCCTACTCACAAAATCAATGGAATGAGCAATCAACTGAAGACGTTTCACAAACAGCGCCAACTGCCAGAGAATGACATCTAAACTGTGACAAATCAAGGGCAGAGCCTTAGAGAAGCTCCAAGCTAATAAGACACTACACTACACGGTGTCTGTTGATGTTAGTAGTGGTGGTGTTAGTTGCTGTCGTGCGCAGATGTTATTGTTGCAGGTGTAGTTTTTTTTGTTTTTAATGTTTTAATACTGCACGTTATAGTGGTTTAACACATACGAGACGTGCCGCATTCGGATACGCGGCTGAAACCGCGTATCCGAGTGCGGCACGTCTAGGATGTATAAACCCCTTGACTGCTCAGAAAAGTGAACACGATCCAGCTCAAGAGACATAGATCCTCATGATCCCCCGCATTTGGGGGAGCTCATGTCATGAGGTTCTATATCCCTTTGCTGACACCACTCAGTATCCATGTTCCTCAGTTGAACTACTGGGGGGAGGGTGGGGGGTGGGGGGTGGGGGGGGGGTGTCTCTTTCGAGTTCAACCTGCAGTGTGAAAGATTCCAGAGACACAATCGGCGCCCACTGGCAGTGGAAAGGGTTAAACATTGCATAGTGATTTTAATGACCGATATGTGATCACCGATTCAGAACGTGAAGGGCCGGTAGCGTGCCTGTCGCATGCTCCAATGAAGCACGGTAATGTGAAAATGGTAATGGCGATCGAAAACACGTGGAACGAGCTGGCACCTTTTCCTGTTTAGGACCATTGATCGCACAGTGAGGCCGCGTGTAGATCAGTGTGTGTGTGTGTGTGTGTGTGTGTGTGTGTGTGTGTGTATGTGTGTGTGTGTGTGTGTTGGTCTGTGATTTTGGACCTTACGGCCGCAGGCCGTAAGGTCTAAATCACAGAACAGCACACGTTTTCGACGGTGTTTGTGGTGGTGGTGGCGTGGCAATGCCGGATGTAGCACAGATCTATTGATTTGTGATTTTAGTGTTGTTTTAACCATATACATGCGCAGACACACACACACACACACACACACACACACACACACACACACACACACACACACGCATGCACGCACTAACGCACACACGCACGCACACACACACACACACACACACACACACATACACACACACCCAAGCATGTAGGCACGCACATACACAACTGAAGAGAGAGGTTCGTACAAGTTTTATTTACACTCATGCAGAAACGCTAACCAAAATTGGGCTATACTGAAACAGACTACAAAGCGAATAAAAATTTTGAAAATCGCCTAATATGAATTCGAAAATTGCGCCTCGTTTTATGAACTGTCAATTGGTTCTATCTACGTTTTGGATCCAAGTTAGAAAGAGATTATATTTGAAAAGCATGGTTCCTATATTTGTATGTACAATTTCTATGAACTTGGACATTCCGAGACTAAATTAAAAGAGAAATATAATTATTTCTCATGATTAATTGCATATTCAATACGAAGAAGAAGCAGAAGAAACACCACATGATATTGCGATGACACTTATGATTTATAGGTGATGTACATTCAAAATTTTATTATCAAACTACATTCCACATCCCGAGTTTGATAATGATATACAAAGCAACCAAGTAGATTTACATGAAGCAAAATCCAAACAGCACCTGTAAACAGCACAACAAGTGGAACACACTGGTTGTCTCCCTCGATTCGCTACCGCCTATTGGTGGTAGCGAATCGAGGGAGACAACCAGTATGCAAGTATGAAAGTGATGCAGCATCTTGCTGCTTTGTGAACAAAAAGGGGCAATACTTATTAATACTGATGTAGGTTAATTACTTTGCGATTCCAATAAATGCTGGCTTATAGACTCAAACATTTTGATGCTGACACACTTTGTGATTTTCATTTCAAGCTGAACTATTCACACAGGGTGGGGTTTTCTCTCTATTCTGGGGCATGTGTTTCTGTCTACCCGAGGTCCATTCACCTGTATTTGCCTTTTTTAAACTCTCTCTACTGTCTGCACTGCCTGTAGCTCTTGATATTGGATGTGTGTTGCTAAATGGTCTTAGCTTTATTTAGGCCCCATGTGTTAGGTTTATTTAATGTGTTTGACCGGCTGGCGACATACATTCAATGTTCTGTTTAGTTGGTTGTTTTTTTTCACAAGCAGTGCAGGCACATCCTGAGAAAGCCTTGTTGCTGTCGGGACGTTAAGCAATGTACAATCAATCAATCAACTGAACTATTCACCGTGACAGTTCAGGGGTAGCACCAGATGAGCCTGGCGCCTGAAGATGGACTGGCCAAAATACTCAGGGCACAGAAGTTGATTTTACCCAAGTCGTTTAGGCTGTAACTATTCGTTGATCATGCATCGCCTTTGAGCGATCTATCTTCCGCGAATTGTGAGGCGGCATGGCTTATTTGACGATTCGATCCGTTTCACTCAAAACAAGCGTCCCAGTAGCCCTTTTGTTGACAGAAATTTCTTAATAGGGACGGCACGCGCCGCCTCCCATCTGGTTTCACTGAATGCCGGGCCGGAGAGGGGTGGGTTGGGGGTTGGGCGGCCGTAGGTCAACACTGACCTGTACTGAAACACAACCAGAGCAGGGCAAATGCACTGACCCAGATCTTTAGTTCACGGCTGCAAAGTCTGGTAACTACTGACTCTGAGACATTCGTCTCCCAAGCGTAAAACTCAGCCTTTTCACGTCGGTAATGCCGACTACTGGCTCCATTGCTAACGACGCAGTCGGCCATCTTTGTTTTTAACTCTCGTCAAATGCTTTTCTTTTTATAACGTTTCTTGTGGGTTTTTTTTTATCTATCGCCTATTTCATTCAAAATGTGATTTTGCAAAATAAACAAAAAGTGATAAAATTTCATTTAAAAATGGACAGCAATTAATGAAATAGTTTTTGTTTTGAGTGTATTTTGGGCTGATGCTGCTTAGTTTCGGAGGGCACTGACGTGGAAATTAGCAAAGTCGTCTCTGGTACACTCTAACTAGGGAACAGAACTATGATGTTAATACGAAATGGATGAGTGGATAAGCTGTTCCTCCTGTCTGTCATTCCACCTGATAGGACACAGACTTGGCGAAACATAATAAATAATAATAATAATAATAATAATAATAATAATAATAATAATAATAATAATAATAATAATAATAATAATAATAATACCGTTATTATATAGGCGCTTTTTCTCAATTTTTGAGGCAAATCGACTCAAAGCGCCGCGAACTGAAACCCAACACGCACACTCACGTAACAGACACGGATTTACGCCATTTAAGACAAACACAGTACAAGACAGACGAAGGGCCAGTTCAGCTACTGAAGTTACAGAGATTTTTGATCGCTTGTATTTGAAATTTGTAAAGTGGCCTGAAAGTGTGGGGGGTGAGGGGGTGGGTGGGGGGTGGAAGAACCGGAGTACCCGGAGAAAGAACCCCCGACGGTCCGCCCGAATTAACGGTGACACTTACCAGAGGAGAAAAGTCCGACGCCGGAACCCGTTTTCGAACCTCGCACCCTTGGCATTGGTGGCAGGCGCCTTAACCACTGCACCACGGACCGCCCCACTGCGCCACGGACCGAAACAGGGATAGACTTAACACATTCACCATCACCAAAACACCCTATGCGTGAGATGGATCGGCCATGCTAGCTAAAGGCTAGTATCAACTTCAACTTGCTGCCGACAAGTATGGTTGAAGAAGGGCAAAGTTTTAAACGTCCATCAGTCCTGCACATCGGTCCCGGTCAAGTGACACCTGACTTTTCAACTCGTTGTTCTAGTGGGGTTTTATTCTTCCTAGCAGGGTCAACAGCCTCCATTTTTTCAATCTATGCAAGAGGCATATATTTTATGAGCCCTACCTTTGAAACGGGGCTGGTAAAGAGCTCATTAGTGTCTTCGGTTGAACTCTTGTAGATGGACGGCCTATCCGAAATTCTGATATGGTAGATGGAAGCAGATTGACTTGAGACGCGCCGCATACGGATACGCGTCGTTTTACCGCGTATCTGTATGCGGTAGGTCTCGAATGACTAAAAGAAGAGGATAGAATCAGAACTGCTGTGCGCTAGGCACCCTGGCCAGTCCGTAGTATAACGTATTGGTGCCCTCCCCTGAGGACTGGGCGGCCCGCTTCTTCTTCTCCATGTCTGCCTCAACCAACTTGTCCGTGTAGTCGAACCGCCCGCCAACCTCCGGGTGGGGGTAATGCCTTAGAGATGTGTTCTGCAACGTCACAAAATCATAACGTTAACCCACTTGTGCAGGTAGCCTATTTACTGGTAATGAATAAAATCTGACTGCACTGACGTTGTAATAACAAAGGGAAGTAACATAACTGATGCAGGTTCAATGACAAACACTGACCTTATCCACGGGTCGCTTCCCCTCCACCACGTAACAGCAAGAACTATTTTACCCTTTGGCTATATCATAAGCGGTTTTTGTCGCGATGATCCCTACATCGCGACAAAAGCCACTACGAGATGCCCGTTTGACTAATTAAAGACTTACGTGAAAGGTGTGACTTACCAAATTCTGTGCGAGGTTTGCAATCTGGTTCTGCACGTCCATTTTCCAGTTCTGCAATAGAAAAATAGAATGTAACATTACAATGTCAAGATAAACATTGCATGAGAAAAAAAACAACAACAACAGCAAAACGAAGTTTTGTGGAGCCTAAGTATGGAATGTTTAGAATGAGTATCGCAATTTCCACGTAAAAACCATCCCCAGCCATTGGATGCACTATGACTGATAGTCCTAATTCGCAAAAGGCCATCGGTCCGACGTCAACCGCCGTTGGTCCGCGCACGTCCGTGCGCGGACCAACGGCGGCCGACGTCGGCCCGATGGCTTTTGCGCACTGAGATTGAGCTTCTGTAATCTGTGTTAATTGAACGCCAAAGAGTATCGTCGACGGAAAATGAATACAAATGATATCAGCAAGAGGCATAGATCTTCCTGAGCCCCAGACAACACTAGCTGTCTCCCTCGATTCCCTACCAATGATCAGCGGTAGCGAATCGAGGTGGACAGCCAGCGTGCGACCCGCTGCACCTCATCACCCACAAACAGCCCAGTTCCTCGCAATCACCTCCCGTCCTCATCACTACATACTTTAACGTTGACCTGACATGTATGTGTCTGTTTTGTTTGGGGTTTTTTTCTCCATCTTCCAGTCTTCGGATGGCGTCCACTTCAAATAGTTTATGTGGCACATCACCCCTACCACCCTCTCCCCCCCACCCCCTACCTCCCCCTTAAACTTTCAGTTTCTGAAGACTGTGGGTTTTTTCTGAAATCTTTGCTAATTCAACACCAAAGAAGCCGCCCAGCCGTCCCAATAATGATTCTAAGTGGTGTTTGCCAGAGGTATATCCTCATAAGCTCCTGCAACTCCCTCTTGCAGCTGGATCGTGTTCACTTTTTATCGGCAGTCTGCGAGTTACATATTTTTACATACTTCCAGATATGGGTACCCAGCAAAAGGGT
Source organism: Semisulcospira habei (assembly GCA_036245525.1). NCBI lineage: Eukaryota > Metazoa > Mollusca > Gastropoda > Semisulcospiridae > Semisulcospira > Semisulcospira habei. Next base: position 104,019,724 of record BTPG01000008.1, on the reverse strand, counting down.
TTTTTTTTTTTTTAATTTTCATATAAATTTCTCACACCTCAAAGAGTTCCCGTTTTTCCATCTTCCACTCGTGGGGTAGCGTCCACTCCTCGGGCAGCACATTGTGTTTTTTCAGCCCGTGTAGGGGAGGCAGGCCCACGGAACTTCCACTGGACGAGTCGGGGCCTGAACTCATGGGGCGCCCTGCAGCCATCTCTACCTCACGAGGATCTGCAGGGTAAAGGTTTAAGTTGATCAAACACGTCTAACTGAGTCTGCCAATCTGAACTCCTTCCCTCCACTGGACGCATATTTTGTTTCTGAAATCTCTGTTCATTCGACGACCAAAAACGACAGCCGTTCACGAAACAGGGATATACTTTTACATAGATCTTCATGAGCCCCCGCAGTCGTGGGTGCTCATGAGAATCTATGTCTCTTGCAGTTGGATCATGTTCACTTTTTCTCAGCAGTAAAGGGGTTAATCCTGATAGTGGCTGTCTCTGCTGCCGATAGCTGTGCATCATACAAATATGTAATGTGAAAAATGAACCAGCAAAGAAGGTGACATGCGTAAAATAAAATATTATTGTTTTCATCCCTACGTCACTCGACCAATCCCTTTAGCGCAAACTGTACCACAGGACCGAGGTACAAAAACCTTTGTAGCGAAACATGGCGGACTTCTTGCAGCCCTCTTTGTGACGCAACTTAGATGCGAGTTTTGTTCTATAAAATATTACCAAAACGTTCTAAAGTAAAAGGTTACTAAGTGTGGTTCGAAACAACAAGCACACTACTGGAGATGGCAACGTCATGAAATATTTAAAATTACGTCATAAGTCTATTATGTATAAATGTATATTCCTTTGACGTCAGTCATGTCTGGCGTGATCCAGGTCGGAAGATTTCTTCTTGATTTCTTCAGTTTACGAAAATTGTGGAGGAATGAAAACAAATACATTATTGGTAGCAGGGGCTTGCTGCACGGACCAGTGTAGACCTTTGGGCGGTCAAAGGAACCATTGTACCCCTCAGGCCTTCGGCCGGGTACAGTGGTTCCTTTGACTTCCCTCAGTCCGTGTAGCAAACCCCTGCTACCAATAACTTATATTATTACATGACAAGCCTGTTTTTATCGTGTAAAGAAACTCTTAAAAAGGAAAGAAACACGCTTAGAAAGGAAGTACATCATGTACATTACATGGCCATTTCATTTTTGGTAATGAATGTCTTGGTGAAAACAACGCACATCAGATAGATACACACATGTATGCGTATAAATTCATAGAAGGACATTTCACATTCTCAAGTAGCAGGTAGGCCTATATCACATTCTTCAGTTCCAATCTCAGTATGTGCTCTGCAGATCAACAAACCAAGCGATCGATAGGACACTTGTCTGTGAACCTACCTTCAGCCGTCTGTTAAGACCGTTTAAATCCAAGACACTTCCGACACCACACGTACACTGGCAATGATATGCGTACGGTGTTGGTGAAGTGTCTTGTTTGAAAATTGCCTTGGCAGATAATACATGCAGTATATGTTTTTTCGTGTCGGCGTGTTCACTCTATAAAACCCTGCAAAGCGACAGCTGTCTCTCCTTAACCCTTTCAGCCCCGGATCCCTACAACAAGAGATGGCTTGACCATGATAATTCAAGGGTAGTGCCAGATTAGCTTGGCGCCTAAAGGCGCCAAGCTAATCTGGCACTACCCTTGAATTATCATGGTCAAGCCATCTTCTGCAACTGGTACATAGTCGTTAGGCAACATCTCCAAGTGGAATGGGACCTCGGGGCTAAAAGGGTTAACGCAATCGAGACGCGTTGCATTCGGATACGCGGCGAAAGGCCACGTGTCCGAATGCAGTACGTTTCGAATGAGTTAACTCTTTCACCTCTATCTATAGCATTTCAGTGATAGAAGGTAGTGCACTCTTACGTGTAGTTTGACGCTTGGAATGGCACTACATTTAATCTGTCGAATTCGATACAAACCACGTTGGTTGAATGTACTTTGATCGGTCTCGGCTCTAAAGATGTAAATTTAAATGTAAGATTAACCTTAAGGCTGTCGGTAGCGCTTTTCCTGTAGGAATCATCGCGACAAAAAGCGCTACCGACAGCCAAAGGGCTCAAGGATAATGACAAAGGGAAAAAATGGCAGTATTGAATAAGATAAGCTAAGATAACATACGATAACACAAGATAATATAAGATAAACTTTACTGCCATATATGCATAAACATTAGGATTTTTTTTGCGGCATAACTGACGAGCGTTCATGTTAAGATCAACACATAAAACATCATTACATACATCACAATCAGGCAGACACTAAAATAGCAAACCACATATATGTATAACAGTCATTCTTCTAGAGATATGCACACACGTCTAAGTAAATAAAATAAGATAAACCTATCACATTATAAGCATATACAATCAACACAATACAATCAACACAACTGTCAAGTCGTATGCGTACGCACATTCGTTAGAAATTAATAACAGACTAAAAAGACTGGTTGCACGGCCTCCGTGTTAGGACCGGTAACTAGCTTAGCTCATGAACCCCACGGCCGTATTTCCGTCCCAAATTTTGGAGGCGTCATATAACAACTATGCACCAGTTGCAGGAGATGGATCGACCATGATAATTCAAGGATAGTGCCAGATTAGCTTGGCGCCTGTCGGCGCCAAGCTAATCTGGCAACTACCCTTGAATTTTCATGGTCGATCTATCTTCTGCTGTGAGTGCGTCGGGGCTAAATGAGTTAGGCTTGGCTCGATACCAGCTTAACCTGCTGATCTCTTGTTGTACAAACTGAACTTGAATAAGGTGCACTACCGATCGTGTCACAAAGCGCGTATCAAAGCACACTTGTACCCTATGCAGAGAGAGGGGACATAAAGCGGCGTGCAAAATCTTCGCCTGAAGAGCTAAGATTGGGTTGTCTTGGTTGTTCATTATGATCTGCTCCATGGCGGGCTTTGCGGCCAGAGTGCTAAAAATTCGCCGATACAACGGCATATCAATGTTGTCTTCCTTCTATTGAAACTGTTCTACCCTTCATTTCACAATTCATTATGTGTAGACACTGACACACGTACCAGAAGTTTCCCACTGTCTTTAGACGGAAGTAACTCTCCTGCCGCGTGCACAGGAGAAGTAGAGCACGGAACTGTCGTTTATTGCACGACATTCACACTTAATAATCTAAGTTAACTCTTTCGAGACGTGCGGCACGTCTCGAAAGAGTTAATCCTTTAGTTGTCCAGCATTATTTTAAGACATACTAAGAACATTTTATAAAGGTGATAAAGGCGTAGGTAGCTTTCAAACATCGGGAACAAATCGCCGGTGTAGCCGGTGAAACCTCCAAGTTGACAAACACTTGTGTGTCACATACGAGGCTTCCTACATAGTTACACGGACGATATGTGTGTGTTGTTTTAATCCCTTCACTGCCACTGGACACAGATTGCTGGTTTTTTTTTTTTTTAATTTTAAATCGTATATTTAACGCCAAAGATCCCCCAGCCATCAAAGAAACATGGATACAACGTGGTTTCTGCAAAAGGCGTAGATCTTCATGGGCACCCGAAGCTGCGGGAGCTTATAGTGAGCTATACCTCTTGCAATTGGTGGTGTATTACTTTACTCGGCTGTGAAATGGTTAACCGCTCATTCAGCCCGGCGCACGTATTTCCCAAATTTTGGAGGCCTCATCTAGCGACTATGCACATCTTGCAGGAGATGGATCGACCATGATAATTCAAGGGTAGTGCCAGTTTAGCTTGACGCCGACAGGCGCCAAGCTAATCTGGCACTACCCTTGAATTATCATGGTCGATCCATCTCCTGCTGTAGGGCGTCAGGGCTGAATGGGTTAAATTCATAACTTGGGCGGTCTTGCGGTTTTGAGCTTGTCTCACAATCAGCTGAACGGCACAAGGCACCGACCCTTGAATAAACTAGTATCAACAACCTGTCTGTTGAATATCTTCCGACAATGAAAGAAATCATGGCCGTTGTACAGTGTTCTGAAAGGCTTGTAGGGATAAATGCAGCAAAGGCATAGGAATTCCCAACAAAGAAGAAGCACGCTTAGAAACGGCACGTAGGCCTATTAAGTTTCATTAAGTTTTCATGTAGTCCATTTCTGTCCGCAAGTCTATTTTGAAAAACAAGATGAGGATTTCATCCCAAAGTCTACCGTATTGTTTGGAGCTCACATGAGTTTATCTTTTAGCGGAACATTCAGAGTTGTTCCTATTTTTAGGCTTATAATGCTGATCAATTTCCCTCTTCTCTAAGCCAACCTCTGATCAACACATACGTCGGCGCACACAAATAAAGACGGACACACGGCGCTTCCCGCCATTAGTATGCTCTGTGGGCTCAGTCGTGTAGCGACAGGACTCGAAGGCCATCTCAGTCCTTCTACTCTAACCCACCCTCTGATCCACACACTCCGGCACACAGAAATAAAGACAGACACACGGCGATTCCCACCATTCGTAAGCTCAGTGGTCGGGCATGGCGTAGCATAGCTATTCTGAAGAAGAAGAATAGCACGAGCAGCGTAATGACGTCACTTCAAGCTTCACGTCATGGCATTATTAGCCTCACCACGCCGTGTTCATAGTGACGACTCGATGTTATACGTCATCATCACAGTACTAACTTGACATTTGACGTATCAGAGGATCAACTTTGTAAATTTCTTGCTGATTTTCATGCCTAGAGCTTACAGGTCACAATTTGACCTAATCCTACACCAGGGCCGGGACAAACAGCAGGCTTATGCAAACACTGTTTATGAAAAATCATGCGGGTATTATTGAGAAGATAGTTTTTTCGTAAAAGAAAAATTAAAGTTATGTTAGCTGTTTTACAAATGACTCCGAAAAAGTGGTGTAGAAAATTATCTGATTTTCACACCTAGTGTCATACAGGTCACAATTGAACTAATCGTACCCGACAGCCGAGACAAACTGTAGGCTTATGTAAATACCGTATACGAAAAATCACGCGATTATTAATGAGAAGATTGTTTTTTTCGTAAAAAAATTCAATTTTTAAAAAAAGATTAAACCATATAATTCGTGAAATTAATCCCAAATACGTAAAAATATATTTTTTCAAAAAGTATTTAATTAGAACTCAAAAAGTTCTAGATGTACAATGCTGGCTAACAAACTCATTCAATATCTCCCTTTTATCTAGATATATGCAAAATATCTAGTAAAAATAAGAAAAAATACGGACTACAGTGTGGATCAACCGGTTTTTGTGAAACGGCCATTTTCTCGCCAATGAGCATCTTAATCAAAACATCGGGGTGAAAAAAGGTCTCGATATGATTCTTTTAGGGACAATATCCTAAAATTTTAAGCTTGTCCGTCCAAACGCGGGCTCTAGTCGGTGTCACACACACACACACACACACACACACACACACACACACACACACACACACACACACACACACACCGGCAAACACCGCACACACACACACACACACACACACACACACACAGAGTTTGGCGCCCAAAGACGTTCTCTAACAAGGTTTACGTGACGTCATTTTTATCTTGTTACTTCTTTGCCAGAATTTCTGCCCCGCTCGCCAAAAACGTCATGTGCATGCGCATAATGCGCTCCGACCAGCCCCATTTTAAAGTCTACTGTATTTTTTAAATACAGTAGACAAAAAGGCGGCGTCAGTTTAACATTATTTGATAGACATAAACTGGTAGACTGAAATGGACAACATTGTACAAGTTTATCTTTTTCAGCGAATCAAATTAACTCAAGCGAGACGTGCCGCCTTCGGATACGCGGCTTATGCCGCGTATCCGGAGGCGGCACGTCTCGAATGAGTTAATAATCATCTTTCATTCCTGATTGGGTTAGCAGAGAAAAGCACAACTTACAGTGAAGTCAGTGTGAAGCAGCCGCGTAACGTCCTCACTGCCAAACGAAGATCGAAATCGGTAGGCCTGGCAGAAGAACCCAAGGGCCTTGACAATGAACGGACTCAGAAAACAAAGAACAGCCAGTTAATACAGTCACGGTAGCTTGGGTTCGATCGATCAGGCTGTTCGATTATTGATGATCCTGGCTGTGTACTCGCGGATAGGACTACCTTGCCTACTTGGTCTCAGTTGGCTGGCGACTTTGTATTGGGAGGCCTATGTGATCTTGAGGCGGGCTGACAGTCACAGACTTAACCCCCGATGATAGTCTCCGTTTGAGGATAAGTAAATGGCGTCAGTCACTACCAGCTGAATAAGAGGCCTAGGTTGCCATGAGCCCAGAGACATAGATTTTCATGGGACCCCCTGCAGCCGCGTGGCCATGCGTCTGCAGGGTTGCATGAAAGTCTATATGTCTCTTGGCGAGTTCTGTCTCTATGAGTCTGTCTCTTGCAAAACGCTATGCCTGTGCTGAAACCCTTTTCAGTCCTTATTAAGAGGAGAGAATCGGCAGTGTAAATGAGGTCCATACGTGTCAGAAAGTGACATCAATTCTCATGAGGCCCTGCACACTTCTGTGGAGTTTGAAAATCTATGCCTCGTGCAGATGTTAGAAAATACCTCATGTAAAAAATATGAAGGAATGACTGAAAGACTGGTCTGCCGGCAATGGTGACCTCACACTGGTTGCCTCCCTCGATTCGCTACCGCTGAAAGCGGTCAGTAGCGAATCGACGGAGACAACCAGTGTGTGTGGTTAGGCCAATCCGGCCCGCGTGCCCCGCTGAAGCGAGTGATTCATTATGAACAAATCGGCAGTCCAATGTACCACTGTTGCAAGTGCCACTCAATCTGCAAGAGACAAATATCGTCACGGGTCCAGGCAACCTGCGGGAATTTGTGAGGATCTTAGAAGCGTCTTGCGAGCCAATTCTGTGCTCCTGCGGCAACAGCCCAATCAGCAAATGACTCTCAGGCCGACATCGCGCGCGTGCCAACTCAGTGCAACTGACATCAGCTCGAGGACCTTTGGCTTACTGGGAGAATGGGCCAATATGGAGAGTTCTTTCATAAGTTCTTGCAAAGTTTACAGACACTGTACGGCGAGATAGGAATCATCGCGACTAAAAGCGCTACCGACAGCCAAAGGGTTAGAGCAAAATTCATGTACCCGTAGAAGAACGTTCACAAGTCTGTGTACAGAATGCGGTTTTAATTTCAAAGAAGTACCCAACGGAGAAAGAAACACGCTTAGAAAAGACGGGTACAACACAATTTATTAATATTTCGGGTAAATACCCTTTGTCAAAATAGACAAACAAACAAACATAGAGATTAGCCGCTACTTATCTTCAATGGCAGAAGGAATGTGGCAACTGAAGGAGGTGACGTAAAATAAAAGAAAAGAAAAGGAAGAACAAAAGTGCGGAAAAAGTAAAAATGACGTCAACGAAAAATCGCGTAAGAGAGAGACTCGGAAAGAACCTGAACACGAGAGACAAGAGTGTGTGCAAGCACGTGCAGGAGCGAGCGAAAGAAAAGGCGTGTAGATGAGGCCAGAGAAAGAGAGAGAGAGAGAGAGAGAGAGAGAGAGAGAGAGAGAGAGAGAGAGAGAGAGAGAGAGAGAGAGAGAGAGAGAGAGAGAGAGAGAGAGAGAGAGAAAGAGAGAGAGAGAGAGAGAAAGAGAGAGAGAGAGAGAGAGAGAGAGAGAGAGAGAGAGAGAGAGAGAGAGAGAGAGAGAGCGAGACGGAGAGAGAGAAAGAGAGAGAGAACGAATGGGGAGTACCCTTGGGCACGAAGTAGGCTGAGTGTCTAAGACACAAAGCCTGCTAAACACCAACCCGAAGGCAAACTTTATATCACCTTCAAGTTGAGGACTACCTCGGGGAAAAACGGGAGGACCCCGGGAAAAAAACCCCAGCATTTAGCACGGTACACAACAAGTAATAAGTCATGAAAACAAAGCAAAGAATCAAAATCAGTAAGAGAATATTGGTATAAGTGGAAAGTAGGTAGTTGTGAAACAGCATCCCTTATTCCCAGTTTCTTCGGCTAAAAAGAATATGTTCCGAAGAATCAGATTTTGATGTTCAATCCAAAGAAATGGCTGGATTTTTCATCGACAGACACTACCCACATACTGTTGTTCAAGGATCTCTCCAAACGGTTCAAAAACTTAGTCGCGCGAGTACACTGCAGACTAAACCTACCGCTGATAGTGACAGACCTATCGTAACCATGATCTACCATCCCCACACCAATCCGGTGCGTAAAATCCTTCTTTCTAACTGGGGTCTTTTGTCATCCAGTCAAGAATCTGCTGCTATCTTTTCTGAACCTCCGTTGGTAGCTTTCAAGAGGGATATTAATTTGCGGGACATGCTTGTTCGCTCTACTCTCAAGCCTCGTCATACCACCAGAGCCTCCGGCTCCACTCCGTGCAATGTTCCTAATTGCAAGACGTGTCCTTTTATTTGCCCTTCCACCGTGGTCAATGGTCCACGTTACAAATTCAACATAGACAGATACTTCACGTGTCAAACCACCAACGTGATTTATGTCATCTCCTGTGTTAAATGCGGCCAACTCTATGTTGGAGAGACGGAAAGAACCATCAACGACCGTTTCAAAGAACATCTTCAGTCTGTCAAGTACCAATACAACAGACCGGTCGGACGACATTTCAATCAGGCCGACCACTCCGTCTCAGACATTCGAGTTAAAGGCCTCTGGCTTATGCAAGCCAGTAATGTCTGGGCCAGGAAAGACCGTGAAAAATTTCTGATTAATAAACTGGGCACTGTGGCGCCACTCGGGATGAATATGAAAGATTAACATTGTTTACCTTGCTTGTGTCTGCTACTTTACCTCACTGATTTACTACTCACTAATCAGTTACGTGATGTTGGCGCTGGTTGATATGTACATTTCCCTTGGGGACTTTCTCAGCGCTGGCAGAACGTTTAGTTGGATCCCTTGCCCTTCCCTGTCGGGCACCGGGTCTCCGGCTCACGGTTTGATACGCGGTTTTGGGGCGGGGCGATCGTGTGCATCCCTTGGGGATGTATGTGGTCGTCTTGTTGCGTACCTGTGTGTTTTTCTGTGGGCTGGTGGGTGCCCGTTGGGTGGGGTTGGTGGCTCTGGCTGATTGTCTTCCGCCCCCCCCCCCCCCCCCCCCCTCCCTTTTTTTTTTTTTTTTTTTTTTTTTTTTTTTTTTCTTACTCCTTCCCCCCTTCTCCCCCCCCCCGCCCCCATCTCCCTCTCTCTCTCTCTCTCTCTCTCTCTCTCTCTCTCTCTCTCTCTCTCTCTCTCTCTCTCTCTCTCTCTCTCCCCCTTATTTTTTGAGTTACCCTTGAAGACGGTTTCACAACTACCTACTTTCCACTTATACCAATATTCTCTTACTGATTTTGATTCTTTGCTTTGTTTTCATGACTTATTACTTGTTGTGTACCGTGCTAAATGCTGGGGTTTTTTTCCCGGGGTCCTCCCGTTTTTCCCCGAGGTAGTCCTCAACTTGAAGGTGATATAAAGTTTGCCTTCGGGTTGGTGTTTAGCAGGCTTTGTGTCTTAGACACTCAGCCTACTTCGTGCCCAAGGGTACTCCCCATTCGTTCTCTCTCTCTTTCTCTCTCTCCGTCTCGCTCTCTCTCTCTCTCTCTCTCTCTCTCTCTCTCTCTCTCTCTCTCTTTCTCTCTCTCTCTCTCTCTCTCTCTTTCTCTCTCTCTCTCTCTCTCTCTCTCTCTCTCTCTCTCTCTCTCTCTCTCTCTCTCTCTCTCTCTCTCTCTCTCTCTCTCTCTCTCTTTCTCTGGCCTCATCTACACGCCTTTTCTTTCGCTCGCTCCTGCACGTGCTTGCACACACTCTTGTCTCTCGTGTTCAGGTTCTTTCCGAGTCTCTCTCTTACGCGATTTTTCGTTGACGTCATTTTTACTTTTTCCGCACTTTTGTTCTTCCTTTTCTTTTCTTTTATTTTACGTCACCTCCTTCAGTTGCCACATTCCTTCTGCCATTGAAGATAAGTAGCGGCTAATCTCTATGTTTGTTTGTTTGTCTATTTTGACAAAGGGTATTTACCCGAAATATTAATAAATTGTGTTGTACCCGTCTTTTCTAAGCGTGTTTCTTTCTCCGTTGGGTACTTCTTTGCATATTACACGCTTGGCAGTCACCTTTTTGGTCTGGATTGGTTTTAATTTCACTTTAAACGTGGTCCGTTTCTACTTTTCTTTTCCCCCTTCATTTTTTTTTCTTAATTCGTTGTACCCGAGGCACGAAATACCCACGTTTTGGAGTTGTCCTCTGGGGACTGCATTTCAATTCTGGAGACAGATCGACCATGATCGTTCAAGGGTGGTGGCAGAATAGCTTGGCGCCTATAGGCGCCAAGCTATTCTACCACCACCCTTGGACGATCATGGTCGAGCGATATCTTGCTGTGGTGTGTCGCGGGCAGAATGAGTTCATAATCCTTTGTCATCTTCGCCTATTTTTGCCATTATAAAAATCCATCGTCATACTCACACCCGCACAAAACATGATACACGCAAGCACGCAACACATACTTGCTCGACACCTCTAATGCCAGCGCACTATAGCTGGGTTATCACAGGAAGCTTGTTATCGGCTCATTTAACATGTAAAAGGCTACTGAGCATTAATCCTCTCGGTTCTAGAGTCAAGCCTGCAAAACCAAAGCACATTAGGACGGGCTGCAAAGCACTCCGAACGCAAGAGATGGCTCGACCGACTTAGCTCAAGGGCAGTGTCTGATTGCACCGTTCTAGACGCCAAGCTAATTAGTCTCACCTCTCGAGCTTTCGTTGTAAACCAGTTGTCTCTGGCAGAGCAGAACATTGTTAAAAAAAAAAAAAAACTATTGCCGCCCCGGACGACGTGACTCCAAGCCGCTGCTAAGCAGATCAAAAGAACCTCAAGAGTCACAACTGACATTTGTGTTGGCTTTATGTAACATCGTATTTTTTTTTTGTTGCCTGAAACCTTATCCGGGGTTTTACACTGGCACACAGACGCAACCCACCCATCAAACTACCACACACACAAAAAAAAAAAAAAAAAAAAAAAAGATTGCGGAGATCGCTTTGTTGCCAGTCCACTTCATTACCAGTGGAAGCCGATAGCGTTTCTGAAATCTTTGTTAATTTGTTTCGCCAGAGAGACCCAAGGAACATAGATCTATATATACAAAGAGGTGTCAATAAGAGGCATAGATCCTCACGAGCCCCCGTGCCCGCGGGGGTTCATGAAAGTCTGTGTCTCTTGCACTTGGTTGATGTTTGCTCATGTCCTGGGAGTGAAGAGGTTAGCGTTGCGAATGCATACAAGCGTGCATAGGCGTTGTTTGTTCGATCGTTTGTTTCTCGTTTATCTGTTTATTTGCTAGCGTACTGCGTGTCCTAATAATGAAATAGAAAAACCTTCAATATAAAAAATAATTAAAATGATACGTTGGCGTATTACGATGGAAAACTTCACAGCAGGAGATTGCCGGAATATGGACAGCAGTCACAGGCACCGTTGGAGACTGGGCAAATGGTAGACTACTGACCAAAGCATTGTTCTGCAGTTAACATCCAATTATCCAGCAGTCCAGCTGTGAACAGGTGTGACCAGTCCAAACCACGAATGGAAGCCCAGATAATTCTATTTTTATATGACGATAATTCGACGGTGTGTATGATACATGTGTATGTTTCTTTGTGCACATTAACACATTCTCCCCCAAGGACCGAAATCCCCAAATCAGTTGAAGTTGCCCTCTGAAGGCTTGCATTACAATTCCAGAGACAGATCAAGCATGATAGTTCAAGGGTGGTGCCAGAATACCTTGGCGGCTATGGGCGCCAAGCTAATCTGGCACCACCCTTGACTGAACTATCACGCTGGATCCATGTCTTGCTGCGGTGTGTCGGGGCTGAGTGAGTTAGCACTATACAAAGGTCCCTTTTGCGGTATTCGAAACATCATCGAAAGCTTGGAATCCAGACCATAAATGGTCACTGCCAAGCACGTAAAATACAAAAAAAAAAATTCCTTATAACAACGAAAACGTTTAGAAATTAAGGACAAGTACCTGCCCTATCTAAGCGTGTTTTTTTTTTGTTTTTTTTTTTTTGTTTTTTTGTTTTTTTTTTGCGAGTTTCTTTGCGTTTAGATGCAATTGCGGCCGCTCTGTGAAAATTAATATGTAGAAACAAAAGCAGTTATGGTTGCGACTGTTCGCACCATTTGTGTGTGCTGTGTTGTCATATGCGGCCCGATCCGCGCGACCGTCCGGCAAAAGTCATGCATAGGCTGTTTCTCTAAATTCACCATCAGCGGTAGCGATTCGAGGGAGACAACCAGTGTCACAGCGTACGTTTGTTTCTGGTCAGTTTCACAAAGAGTGTTTCGTCTAGTGAAAACCTCCTTTAAAAAAAAAAAAAAAAATCTACAAATCCGCAGTACTTCCCAGTTCGCAAACAATCCCCGGGCCGATGGCGGCCTGAGTTGGTCCGCGCACAGCGGGCCAACTGTGGCCGTCGTCGGCCCGTAGACCATTTGCACGCCGGGTTAGTAGGGATACTGATCTGTCGCAGGCGTGTGTTTGTACACGTGCATCGCTGTGGGGCTGCCAGCACTACGAGTACCGACGCGTGGGACTAATACGTTTTGCATCACTTCAGTTTAATCTCTGTATACACCCACCACTGCCCGGGTGTCATTCAACGATACAACAATTAACCGATATCTATTTTCGGGGCGCGGGAGAGAGGGGGAGAGGATGGGGGGGGGGGGATCAGTGTATATAATGACTGCTGAAACGATGACCCACACCAGATAGAGTCCGAAATAGCTCAGGCGGTTAAACGTCGGAGCAGGAGAGCGAAGGGAATCGCCGGGTCGTGGGTTCGAATCCTGTCTCGGCCCCAGTAGCTGGACTCACAATCCAGGGGGAAAAAACGGATTTGTTAAATAGCATGTCCGTTGAAAGGTCCTGGTAAATCAAAGTGGCACAGTTGGAGTGCGCCTGAGTTGATCAGTGTTCAGGTCGTATTCCATAGGCAATACTGAGATTTCCCTGTCCCCCATAACCCGCCCGTCAGGGCCGTCCATGATCATCTCGGTGCTGTGGACGTTAAACCCGAACTAACCAACCAACCATGACCCACACAGATGTGCGACGCGCAGTTCAGTGTATGGGAGGTAACGTTAGTGATCTTATCAAGCAGCTGTTGGGGCGGGCACGGCTTTATAAGGGATCGCGGGTAAGGTCTGGTTATCACAAGGTTACTTGGACGAGAACTTGAACTCACAACTCTATCAATCGTAAGTAAATTTGCAAAGTGATTGTAAATCAGTTTTCTCACACTGGTTGTCTCCATCGATTCGCTGCGCTGGTCAGCGCAGCGAATCGAGGGAGACAACCAGTGTGCAATCCTCTGTCAGTCAGTTTTGTTAACACATTCTACCCGAGGACCGAAATCCCTTAGTTTTAAAGTTGCTCTCTGAAGGACTGTATTTCAGTTCTAGAGACAGATCGAACATGATAATTCAAGTGTGGTGCCAGAATAGCTTGGCGCCTATGGGCGCCAAGCTATTCTGACACCACCCTTTAACCAACCTATCATGTTTGATACATGTGACTCTGGCATGGTGTGTCGGGGCTGAATGAGTTAAGTTGTAAACTAGACCCGGCAATAGGCTGCATTGAAAACTAACGGGATTTTTTTTTTTAAATTCCTTTACAGTTATATCAAGATGAATACAATCGGCGCTGCGCTTGTATTTGTTGGTATCGCTGCTGTTACAGGTAATATGCACATGTCAATACTGACCACGTAGCACTCTTAGAATCTGCAACAAACAGTCATAACACGTCACATGGCTGTAAAACAGTTTTAAATTGTGGTTCAGTCTTAATCGGCAGATTTATCAGATATATACAAAGTTATATTTTGCAAGAGAAAACTACAACGTATTTGCAATGTATTAGCCAGCCTAAGTACAATGAACACTAACGAGAGAGAAAAATGCGACATCACGGATTCAAATCACCGGAAACATTGCAGTGTTTCCATTGATTCGAATGATGTCGCATACAATACAATACAACTTTATTGTCTGTTCGAGTCAAAGCACGACAGAAATTTGCCTTTCTTTTGATCATCAGTAAATTTCTGTCAGCCCGTTTGCGCTTTGCACCTGTATGTGAGGGATACTGCGCATTATAAGAGTGATTTATTATTATGATCACATGTACCTGCATAATAATTCGCGCAGGCCAATTAACGTTCGCATTTATTTATTTATTTATTTATTTATTTATTTATTTATTTATTTATTTATTATGTATTTATTTATTTATTTCGATCCTGGTGACTGACCAGGCCAACAGCAGTGTGGTTTCGGCAACCAGTGCAGTAGAGCCACCAGCAAAGCTGCTGTGAATGGCGTGACGTTCTGCTGCCCCAGCGGGCCCGTCTTTCTCACCATCGACAATGGTCAGCCCGAGTGCTCGTGCTCTGGAGGCTCATCGGACACGCTGCCTGCACCCAAAGGCGGTGGCTCCGGCCGGAACCGTGGTGTTTGGCGGCCGCGCTACACCCAACGAACCGGTCAGTCAGAATGACTCCCAACAGGTAAACAGAAAAGCATTGCGTTTTGTAGAAGATCCATCTAAGTCATCACAGCGTGAACTTGAATGGATTGACCATTATAGTACAAAGCTACACAGGTTGTCTCCTTCGATTCAGTCGATACCGCTGAGCGAATCGAGGGAGCGAGGAGACAACCAGTGTGGTTCAAATCTTCTGCTGATGAGCAGCTTCCCCTTCCGAGCTTGTACGCAAAGTAACCGAGCTCGTATCTATAGGCCCAGTCTGAGTTGGGTGGAGTGATGCGTGTTACGTTTGTGGTCGTGTTATTCTTTCGGAGAGCGCTTGTGTGTGTTAATCACTGGAAAGATCCGATATTCACTCTTTGTAGTGTTATTATGAATAAGAATTACGTACCTTTTAAGTAGGAATCATTTTCTTTTGCCGGCACGGAGAATTGCGTTCGATTTTCAAGTGAGTTGTTGTGACGCGTAGTTTCCGGCTTACATTAGACTGGAACTGCTGAGGTTCGAGCAGGGTCGCGACTATGGTCTTTCTACTGACCTCAGATATGACGTGAAAGTGTCGGCTACATTTCATAACATTGTATCAAAGACGCCTAATAGTAGTGGAATTTTGTAGTTCATTCTAGTGTATTCGTGTTCATGAATATTAATGAGTGTTTGTTACGTTTTTTTTTCTGATTGGTTGTCAGGTTGTGCGAATTTGCTTGATTATTTGGGAAATCTGTAATAGTATAAAAGACCGTGTTAGTAAGTATGTGTGTACATTGTATGAGAAACGCAATGTGTCAAAAGTGTTTATGCAGTATAGAGGAGACAGTGTATCAGTGTTGGTGCATTTTTGGATGGCGCATTGTGCGGAGATCGCATCGCTGCGATAAAATGTTGTTGAAACTGTTACTCCAGAGTGGTCTACAACCTTATGCCACGTGTGACGAGTTGCAGCTGAGTGAAGTTTCGCTACAAGAACCCTACGTGCGTGCATCTGGTGTGATGCAGCGTATCATACTACGACTACCACTTCCACGTAACAATGCGTCAGTGGCGACTTACTGTATGCATGCACCGGTGATTTATCATTGTGCTACAACTGATAAAGTTAGGGAAAATGACAGAGCGAGTTGAATTTTAATCAGTGTCTGATTATATATATATTTATACATATATATATATATATATATATACATATATATATATATATATATATATATATATATATATATATATATATATATATATATATATATATATATATATATATATATAGCGAGCAGGGCACAGTAATTTGGAATGGCGGAATCTGATAGTCATCAAGTTATGTTTCTGACCTGTGCCTAGCTTGTCACGCTCCAGATTGGTCAAATTCTCGGCCCAGTTCTGCTGAGCTAATATAATACTACGGCTGAAGCAAGCCGGCTCGACAACTGAGAAGCACGTCAGCGTAACGATTTGATGCGACCATGGCAATAAATTGAAGGGTAGCGCTAGAACTGCTATTCTGGCACACTCTTCAAATGTCCTGGTCGAGCAGTCACCAAATTAGAAATGCAGACTTCAGATGACTAATTTGGGTATATTCACTTTTGGGCGGAGTTGTAGTCCTAATTGTATCGTGTCATGGCTGTAATCGTCAACGGACAGCGGCTCCGGCCTAACGTTTGGGAATATTTACTTTAGTGATTACTGTTTTGACTGGACTGAACAACAACAACAACAACACACACACACACACACACAACAACAACAACAACAACACACACACACACAACAACAACAACAACAACAACAACAACAACAAAAACCGCGTCTTAATTTCAACAGAATCAGCCTTCAGCCTCTTCAGGGACAATCGACGATTTTGGCGGTGACTAACGCCCGCATGGCCTGGCTGAGGAGCTCAGGTGGGGGCAGCTATAACCGACCTCAGTACGACTTCTACGGCCGCGGTTGATTCACAATACGTCAAGAGGCATAGATTCTCATGAGCCCCTGCGACTGTAGGGGCTCATGTGAATCTACGCCTCTTACAGATGGCAGAGTTGAATGAGGGACTTGGGGGCAGTTTCACAAATCTCAGAACCATTTCAGCAAGTAACGTGGTTGACTGTGTCAATGTATAACATGACAATTAACCTAAAAGAAGAAGAAGAACAAAAAAACAAAAAAAAAAAAAAAAAAAAAAAGCCGCACGAAAACAATGTGTGTTGCTGTGGACAAGGCCCATAATTAAATTTCTTTTAAAATATGTCTTTTCCATTGATTGTATTGGTCCCTTTAAAATTAGTGGTATTTTACATCCACGTGTCCAGGAAGTAGAGATTTGTGATAAAAATAAAATCATACAAACCTAAACATGTCTGTTATGTTTGTGACCTTGTTCAGTATGGTTCAGTGTGTGTGCAAGTGTGTTGTATTACACGAGGTGGTCTGTATTTATATATATCACCAGCTTTGAGTGCACACACACACACACACACACACACACACACACACACACATATATATATATACGCACACGCACTCACGTATGTAAACACACGAGCGCACACCTCAACAAGTACACTGTCACAAACGTAATGTCTTATTAACCCCATGACTGCCGAGAAAATCATCACCAAGAAGTATAGATTCCCATGAGCCCCCGCAATTGCGGGGGCTCATGAGGATCTATGCCTCTTGCTGAGACCTGCCAGTGGGTATCCTTGTTCCTTGGACGGTTGCAGACTGTGGTCGTTGAATGAACAGGTTACAGAAACGAGAGATGCACGTCCGCACTTGGGTTCAATTATTCAGCGCTTTATGACCATGACTGTTCAAAGGTGAGGGAATTCCCAAAAACAGCAAGAAACGCGCTTAGAAAGGTCACGAACACTACAATTGAATAAATGAGGCTGTACGTATCATCCTTTACACGCTTTGTTTGGGTCCCGGCGGGTGTGCTCTGTTTTAAGAGTGGTGACAGAAGTGCTAAAGATATTTGGGTACCACCCTCAAAACTGTCAGGGTGGATTGGGGGATTTGAGCAATATTCTAGGCTTCCGATGACAACTCCAAAATCTGAATTGCCTCCTCTGGTCTAAGTGAGCTCACTTTGTTAACTCATTAAACTCCACAGCTGCATTCCCCAATTTTGGAGGTTTAGCTTAACGACAGTGCACCAGTTGCAGGAGATGGATTGACCATGATAATTCAAGGGTAGTGCCAGATGAGCTTGGCGCCTGAGGGCGCCAAGCTCATCTGGCACTACCCTTGAATTATCATGGTCAGTCCATCTCCTACGGTAGGGCGTTGGGGCGAAATCGGTTAAATTGGTCCTCTGTAACCTAACCTGAATCCCAGTCTGGCTTCACTCTTGTGAACTATCTGGTCGATCTGTGTCCCGAAGTGGCATGTAGACTTCTCCCAAGCGTGGGCATTTCGACCTGAGGGTTCAATGTCTTAAACCCTTCGCTGGCGAGAAAAGGTGAACCGGGAGGCATATCAGTAGATCCTCATCTCCTCAACTGCAGGGGCTCATGAGGATCTATGCCTCTTGCTGACATCACCGTGTACCCCTGCTCCTTTGACATCAAAACCACAAATCTGTGTCTGCTGGCAGTGAAGGGGTTAAGAGTGAGTTCACATTCCATCGCATTGAGCTTGCCCTTAGCACCACGTGAATGTTCTGTGTTTAACGTTTATGTACAGCGGTGTGTGAGGGAATGCGCGTGATTCACGTGAGCGTGCCTCAGTGTTGGGTTCAGTTCGCGGCTACGTCCTGGGCATTGAGTTATATTATAAATATGAGAAATGCGCCATGTAAATACTATGTATTATTATTATTATTATTATACATGCATACCGAGCAAGCAAAGTTCGAGTCTGGGTCAAATACAGTCCGCCGATACAGTCAACCATCATGTCAAACTAACCGTAGGAAACTCTTTCATCTCTGTTGCCGTCCGACTCTTATATAATTTGTAAATCTACACAGACTTTAAAAGTGTGTGTGTGTGTGTGTGTGTGTGTGTGTGTGTGTGTGTGTGTGTGTGTGTGTGTGTGTGTGTGTGGTGTATGTGTGTGTGTGTGTGTGTGTGTCAGTGTGTGTGTGTCAGTGTGTGTGTGTGTGTGATTTACACAGCTGTTTCATCGCGTGGGTATCGCTGGCCTGGATGGACGGTTGTAGAGGGTGTAAGTGGATAGTAAGACGTAAATGTGTTGTCATTAATGCTGTTTAAGTTTATATAATGTTTTAGAATAATTTCTTATTTTTATTGTTCCCTCCCGTCCACAAACTGTAATTGCCCTTTAAGGTATTTATAAAGTATTTTTTAATTTGAATTTGAAACCCCTCTTTCTATATACTGATCAACAAAAGAAACGCGAATTTTTCACCATAGCGCTTTTCTTCGTAAATATACTACTACTACTACTACTACTACTACTACTACTACTACTACTACTACTAATAATAATAATAATAATAATAAGGAAGATTTATAAGGCGCCTATACATGGTAAGATGCACTAGGCGCCGTACATATGAACAAGAAAAATATTACTCAAAAAGTGACAAAACCAAAGCCACATGTACAATTACACAAAAGAACAGAAAATGACTAAATACATGAACACTGATAATCAAGATGGGAAAAGATGGGTTTTAAGACTGTGTTTAAAACTGGCACTAGATTCACTGTGTCTCAATGATTTAGAAAGATCATTCCAGACTGATGGTTGATTCAGGATCAGGATCAAGAATTTATTTAACGTCTTTCCACACATTGGTGATATTAGACAAAAACAACAACAGCAACAAATATATATATATATATATATATATATATATATATATATATATATATATATATATATACACACACACATATACATACATACATATATATATATATAAATATAAATCATATATATAAATCAACCAAACACACAACTTATGAATATCAAAGAATAGCAATAATTAACATCCAACCACACACAAATTACTTATTATAATTGTTTACCCACCAGACTATGAATTAATATATTAACTATTGGAATGGCAATATTACTATGTAAGATGTCATACAAACTTTCTGCTAAGTGATCAACTGTTATGTTATTTTTTTTCAACAGATTCATTGTAATAGGACACTCACAGAGTATATGTTTAACAGAGATGGGGCTTAAGCACTCGCATTTGATGTCTTTTGCGAATTTTGTTTTCCAAGAATTTAGTCAATGAAGCCGTTTTTCTTGAACAAGGTGGAACATGAGAAGTATATTTCATATCATCGTTGTGAAAAAAGCTGTTTAGCACAGAGTACATTTCATGTAGAGATAATTGCATATTATTACAAACTGCTGAGTTTTCTCTATTTCTTGGCTTGACTTCGCGAACAAAGATTTTATAGGAGCTGACCACGACGTCTGCAGGCTTGTTCGTGGCTGCGGAGGCCAATCCGAGACAGGCAGGTTCGACCGCAGTGGCTGCAGGGGAAGGTATGGCCAGGGTTCTGAGCTGCGGCATCTCTGTTTTTTCTCCTGAGCCGCTTGTCCTTAAGGCTAGCTCTGTGAGAGTCCTCAAAGGAGACAGCTGCCTTGTAAATGGTCGAGCGCCAGGTGTCACGGTCCGCAGCAAGCGAAGACCACTGGTGGTGGTCGATTTGGCAGGCACTAAGTGACTTCTTGAGACAGTCTTTGTATCTCTTCTTTGGTGCCCCTCTGTCACGGTGTCCAGTAGCAAGCAAATTTCACAAATTTCATTCCAATAAATTCCGCAGTGTGTGGGTATCCAAAGAAAATCGATCCCTATTCCTCTGGACATAATACAGCTCATAATATGTTTTATTTCATATATTAAGTCTTTTCTAGTGTTACAATCCCAGCTTTTTAGACTATATTAGTATATAGGACAGATTTAGAATCGACAAAATCAAAATGTTAAATATATCATAAGGTAGAAATTGAATATAATTTAGTGCCATGAGAATCGCATACAGTTCAGACGTAATGATAGAAAATCCTTTACCAAGATAAAAAGATTTCTTCACTTTGATATCTGTAATAACAAAGCCTGCAACACAATCTGAAGAATCTATGACAGACCCATCTGTGAAAAATTTCAAATGTTTAAAATATGTTGTCTGTAATTTTTCTTTCACTAAATTTGCTAAAACGTTCACATCCTCATCTTTTCTCAAATCTGTGTAATCTATATTGAAAGTAGCATTAATATGTTCCCACGGAGGTATAGTAGGAGTTACTGGTAAAACGGGAATAGACTTGATATCTATATTGATGGTTGATTGATTGATTGTACATTGCTTACGTCCCGAGAGCAACAAGGCTTTCTCAGGAAGGGCCAGCACTGCTTGTGAAAAAAAAACACTAAACAGAATATTGAATGTATGTCGCCAGCCGGCAATACGTTAAATAAACCTACGATATTGGGCCTAAATAAAGCTAAGACCATTTAGCAACACGCATCCAATATCAAGTGCTACAGGCAGCGCAGACAGTAGGGAGAGTTTAAAATAGGAAAATACAGGTGAATGGACCACGGGTAGACAGAAACGCATGCCCCATAATAGAGAGGAAACCCCACCCTGTGGGGCTGACCAGGGGAAAAAGTAGTTAACCGGCCCCACCCAAGTCCCCCAGGGCAGACCCGGGTGGGGGGTTAGACTGATGGACCCTGGTAAGAAAAAGATCTCTGCCCAAATCCCTTAGTCCTTACTGTAGGAATACGAAGCATTTTACTGTCAGACGAACTGCGCAATTGCCTCGAAAGGATATAACAGTGAAGGAGCTCTGAGAGATAAGTGGGTCCAGTGCCAGAAAGGGAAACACGACAAATGGGCAAGACTTTGTGCTTGACTCTCTCCTTTACTGGGCAACCAGTGGAGAGCGTGCAGGATGGGGTACACATGGTCTCACTTTTTCGCTTTCATGACCGGACGTGCGGCTGAATTTTGGACTCTGGAGCCGATCAAAAAGAAACTGCGGGCATCCAGATAAGAGTGAATAGGCATAGTCAGTGCGAGACAGAACAAATCAGAGTTTTTGTAAATATGCTTTAATCCGGGTTATTTTGACGTCATTTATTAGAAAATGTTATGAAGAGTGTGTTATGTCCTGTGCAAATAGAATGTTTAGTCTTAAAAATCGGCCATTGATGACTTATGATGTCATCAGTGACACTACCATCACAGGATATTGAAAGTGAAATGGGGAGCATCTGCAAAGGACACAGCTGAAAGCCAACCATTGTGCACTGTCACTAGGGTCCGTGTGCATGAAAATCCGGCCTGTTTGGTCTTGATCTACTTTCGTTTGTCAAAGGCACCTAAATAATCAACATGACCTACAAACATGAAAATCAAAAAGTTCTTTATTTTTAGGTTAGCGGCCATATTTACCTGATCAAATGGATATGGGTGTGTTCTTTATCTCTGTTTTAGTCACTGGAGCATAAAAAATTGTTTGAAAGTAATTCACATTAAATCAAATAAGATTCATTAAGAAAATGATGTGCACTGGTTTTCTAATGAATTTTTCGAGTCAGATTTCGTTTGAGGCAGTTAATAACATCATACCACACAACTTCTGTGTTAAAACATATCAAAGGAAACTTGCTTCACAGAGTGTGTCCAGTTTTGCTTATTTTCACGACTAATGAAACCCTGTGTCCTCCAAGGTAGCCATGGGCGATAACGCATCCAATTTTTGTGTGAAGGTAGCTCAGACAGTAGGCTGAACATCTGAAGTAAGCAACAAATAAAGTTTTCTT
Organism: Semisulcospira habei; assembly: GCA_036245525.1. Taxonomy (NCBI): domain Eukaryota; kingdom Metazoa; phylum Mollusca; class Gastropoda; family Semisulcospiridae; genus Semisulcospira; species Semisulcospira habei. The sequence goes on along the minus strand of BTPG01000008.1, from coordinate 103,997,368 downwards.
GTTTTGCTGTCAGGGTGGCTCTTTGTTTGCAGGTACACTTACAGACACTTTTCTCGTTTTTAATGGAAGTCAGTATATATCAGGAATGCATTTGTTTTCGAAAAAGATTATCAAAACCCTATCTGTTTGGTTTCTTTAAAAGGTCATCAAGAGGAAGTATTCATAAAATATTACAGCTTTTAACACATTCTGCTCCACGACTGAAATCCTCAAACTTTGAAGTTGCCATCTGAAGACTGTATTACACTTCTGGAAACAAATCGAGTGTGATAGTTCAAGGGTTGTGCCAGAATAGCATGGCGCCTATGGGCACCAAGCTATTCTGGTGCAACCCTTGAACTATCACACTCGATCCATGTCTTGCCGTGGCGTGTCGGAGTTGAATGAGTTAACCCTTTGCGTGTTGGTAGCGGTTTTAGTCGCGATGTTTCCTGTAGGAATCATCGTGACTAAAACCGCCACGGACATGAAAGTGTTGACAAAACAGGCACAGGTTAATATTGCGTTGGCAGATTAAGTACACTGCTAGTTCAGATGGCCTAAGTCAGTTAAGTTGGCGTCTTGAAATTGTGTCTTGAGTTGATCAGACTAACCCCCCAAAAAAATTTGCAATCAGTTTTGAATGGAGTTAAATAGCTTAGTATGTGCTGATATGTGATTTTCAGACCTTACAGCTTGAAATTGTATGGTGAAAAATACTAGCACACAAACAGATTATGGTGATACGTTACAGTAATCTTTTACATTTCTGACTTTGTTTTAAAAATAAACAAATAAATAAATAAATATCTCATTCATGAAATTGTAAAAATACTGCAATCACACAAAGACATGAGATGTAACATATAACAAGCAAACATTTCTTCTTTTTAATGCCCCCCAAATTGTCAATACCAGAGGTACAACCAACTTCGCTTTTTCAAATCTTCAATCAGAACACTGATAAATTATATACTCCAATACAAAATTATTATTTACATCAGCAGAGGATCTTCACACACACTCTCTCAACACTTGCAGTTAACCCTTTGCTGTTGGTGATGCTGTTTGTTGAGGTGATTCCGCAGGAATCACCTCAACAAAAAGCGCTACCCACAGCCAAAGGGTTAGATACATTCTATACACATTCTAAAAGTGCATGCATTTACACCAGTCATTTGCTGCTGCAAACAAGAATAGTTCAAACAAAATATGTCATTTGTGCACCTTATTTAATTAACTACAGTACCAAAAGTGAAAGATGGAGCCATTGAGAAAGCTCAAGTGTAAATGCCTGATTTGCTTGCTTTATTGATTGATTGTACATTGCTTAACGTCCCGACAGCAACAAGACTTTCTCAGGACGTGCCTGCGCTGCTTGTGAAAAAAAACCCAACTAAACAGAATATTGAATGTATGTCGCCAGCTGGTCCAATACGTTAAATAAACCTGACATGGGGCCTACATAAAGCTAAGACCATTTAGCAACACACATCCTAATATCAAGAGCTACAGGCAGCACAGACAGTAGGGAGAGTTTAAAAAAAGGAAAAGACAGGTGAATGGTCCAAGGGTAGACAGAAACACATGCCCCAAAATAGAGGAGAAAACCCACCATGTGGGGCTGACCAGGGTGACCCTGGGAACTAAAAAATAGTTAACCCCACCCAAGTCCCTCAGGGCAGACCCAGGTGGGGGTGATTTGCTTGGTGCCTGCAGGCACCAAGCTAAACAGGCCCTACACTTTAGCTATCATGGTCAAACATCTCCTGAGGCTTGAGTCATAGTGAAACTATACTCAAGGTCTCATTTACATATAAACCCCTTCGCTGATGAGAAAAGGGAACACGATCTGGCTGCAAGAGGCGTAGATCCTCATGAGCCCCCGTAAACACAGGGGCTCATGAGAATCTATGCCTCTTGCTGACACCACTGTTTATCCTTGTTTCTTGTACGGTTTTCGGCTCTATCACATCAACTTTACAGATTTCAGAAACACACTCAGCGATCAGTGGCAGGGAAGAGGTTAAGTGTGCAGGCAGTTTCACCCTGTGCCCAAAACTTACACAACGTATGCTGCTTTTGGCTCTTTGACATTGAACTACACAGATTTCAGAAACACAATCTCTTGTCAGTGGCATGTAAGGGGTTAACCCATTACACCCTGAGGTTGATTTTTTTTTTTTTTTTTTGTCTACTGTATTGAAAATACCTCGCGCTGGGACTATATGGCGTTGAGGCGCATCCCCTGGGTGGTGGATAGGGGGTCCCTCGTGAGAGGGGTGCACCGAATGAAATAAGGTGCCGTGAACCAACATGGTCTAAGGGAAGGTGACCCCGACAGAAAACCCCTGGTCCTCCTAGTAAGGGGGTTGGGCGTGGGGGTAGCTTCCCCACCCTGCAAAAAAGGAAATAGCTACAAAAACGCCGACGAAAAGACTAACAGTAATTCCTTTCCTGGAGGAGGAAGGTTCTTCTGCTAGAAGACTTATGACGTCCTGTGGTGAAAGCCGGAAGTCTTCGGAAGCCACAGGACCGAGCCGCCTCTCTCTATCCAGGGATACAACCATGGGCACATGGAACGTCAAGACCATGTACCAGAGTGGCAAGGCCGCCCAGATAGCAGCGGAAATGCAAAAGTACAACCTTTCCCTGCTAGGTATCAGTGAAGCCAGATGGACGCAGTCTGGCCAGAAAAGGCTGTTAAGTGGGGAGATGATTCTGTATTCAGGTCATGAAGAGGAGAATGCCCCCCATACAGAAGGTGTAGCATTCATGCTGTCACCAGTGGCACAGAGAGCGCTGATGGGCTGGGAACCTCTTGGGCCAAGAATTATCACAGCAGCCTTTAGAACCAAGAAAAACCTCAAGCTGAACGTCATCCAGTGTTATGCGCCCACTAATGACAGTGACGAGGAAGAGAAACAAGAGTTCTACGACCGACTCCAGAATGCCTTGGACAAATGTGCGGAGCGAGACATCACCATCGTCATGGGCGATTTTAATGCCAAAATAGGGGAGGACAACACCGGATACGAAGAGGTGATGGGGAGACAGGGACTAGGCTCGGAGATGAGTGAGAATGGGGAGAGGTTTGTGGACTTTTGTGCTCTAAACCGACTTGTCATTGGAGGCAGCATCTTCCCACACAGAAGAATACACAAAGCAACTTGGGTCTCACCTGACCATACAACAGAGAACCAAATAGACCATATCTGCATTAGCAAGAAATTTAGAAGATCCCTTCAAGATGTTCGAGTGAGGAGGGGAGCAGATGTCGCCTCCGACCACCATCTGCTTACCTTAAGAATGAAGCTCAAGCTAAAGAAAAGCCGCACAGAGACAACAAGAAGACAGCGCTATAATGTAGGCCTCCTGAGAGAAACTGGAGTTAGAGAAGAGTTCAAACTGGTGCTGTCCAACCGGTTTCAAGCGCTACAGGAGCTAGTAAATGAAGAGGAGGCGGTCACCACAGAGCAGCAGTGGAAAGCAGTTAAAGAGGCGCTGAACTCAACCTGCAAAGACACTGTAGGGTTCAGGAAACACCATCACAAGGACTGGCTGTCGGCACAGACCTTGAAGAAGATAGAAGTGAGGAAGCAGAAGAAAGCAGCTGTCAACAACAGTCGCACGAGAGCAGCCAAAGTAAGGGCACATGGGGAATACTCGGAAGCCAACCGCGAGGTGAAGAGTAGTATCAGGGCAGACAAGAGGGCCTACACAGACAGCCTGGCAGCAGAGGCAGAAAAGGCAGCAGGCAGCGGCAACATGAAACAGCTCTACGACATTACCAGAAGATTGTCAGGCAAGTATGGCCATACAGAAAGACCAGTAAAAGACAAAGAAGGCAAGCCTATTGCAGACAGAGCAGACCAACTCGACAGATGGGCCGAGTATTTTGAAGAGTTACTGAATAGACCTAGCCCACCCGACCCCCCCAGACATCCAGCCGGCAGAGACCGACCTACCCATCAGCTGTGACAGACCCAGCCGGGAAGAGATCAGAACAGCAGTGGCATTCTTGAAGAACGGCAAAGCAGCAGGCCCAGATGGCATCCCAGCGGAGTCTCTGAAGCAGACCTAGAGACAACAGTGGAGATGCTGTACCCACTGTTTGGAAAGATCTGGAAAGAGGAGGTGATGCCGGCTGACTGGAAGGAGGGGTACCTAATCAAGCTTCCCAAGAAAGGCGACCTCAGCAAGTGTTCCAACTACAGAGGAATCACCTTGCTGTCAGTACCAGGAAAGGTCTTCAACAGGATGATCCTGGAGAGAATGAAGAGCTCCGTTGACCCCCAGCTGAGAGACCAGCAAGCAGGATTCAGGAAGAACCGATCATGTACAGACCAGATCGCCACTCTTTGCATCATCGTGGAACAGTCTCTGGAGTGGAGCTCCCCGCTGAACGTCAACTTTGTGGATTATGAGAAAGCATTTGACAGTGTGGACCGAGAGACTCTGTGGAAACTCCTACGACACTACGGTGTACCCACAAAGCTCGTCCGCCTGATCAACAGCAGCTACGATGGCATGACATGTCGCGTGATCCACGAAGGGCAGTTCACCAGGGAGCTCCAGGTCAGAACCGGTGTCAGGCAGGGGTGTCTGCTGTCTCCGTTCCTCTTCCTACTGGCCATAGACTGGGTCATGAAGATGACCACAGAGCACAGACGAAGTGGAATACAGTGGACACTGTGGACACAGCTTGACGACCTCGATTTTGCAGACGACTTGGCATTACTGTCCCACACTCATCAACAAATGCAGGACAAGACCACGAGGCTTGCTGACATCTCGTCCCAAGTGGGCCTCTCCATTCACAAACAGAAAACAAAGACAATGAGGCTGAACGCAACCAGGGAAGAACCAGTCTTGCTTGCTGGCACCCCGTTGGAGGAGGTGGAGTCCTTCACCTATCTCGGGAGCATCATAGACAAAAAAGGCGGCACTGATGCAGATGTCAGAGCACGAATCGGTAAAGCCAGAACAGCCTTTCTCCAGTTGAAAAAAGTGTGGAGCTCCAGAGAGCTGTCACAACACACCAAAGTCCGGATTTTCAACTCCAATGTAAAAGCAGTTCTCTTATATGGAGCAGAGACTTGGAGATTGACAAAAACCACAGTCAACAGAGTACAGACCTTCATGAACAGTTGCCTTAGAAGAATTTTGAAAATCCACTGGCCAGAGAAGATCAGCAACGTCAGACTCTGGGAGAGAACAGAGCAGATAACAGCAGAGAATGAAATTGGGCGAAGATTGATTGATTGATTGTACATTGCTTAACGTCCCGACAGCAACAAGGCTTTCTCAGGACGTGCCTGCACTGCTTGTGAAAAAACAACAAAAACAAAAACAAAACAGAACATTGAATGTATGTCGCCAGCCGGTCAAATACGTTAAATAAACCTAACACATGGGGCCTAAATAAAGCTAAGACCATTTAGCAACACACATCCAATATCAAGAGCTATAGGCAGTGCAGACAGTAGGGAGAGTTTTAAAAAGGCAAATACAGGTGAATGGATTGATTGATTGTACATTGCTTAACGTCCCGACAGCAACAAGGCTTTCTCAGGACGTGCCTGCACTGCTTGTGAAAAAAAAAACTAAACAGAACATTGAATGTATGTCACCAGCCGGTCAAATACATTAAATAAACCTAACACATGGGGCCTAAATAAAGCTAAGACCATTTAGCAACACACATCCAATATCAAGAGCTACAGGCAGTGCAGACAGTAGGGAGAGTTTTAAAAAGGCAAATACAGGTGAATGGACCTCGGGTAGACAGAAACACATGCCCCAGAATAGAGAGAAAAACTCACCCTGTGGGGCTGACCAGGGTGACCCTGAGAACTAAAAAGTACCTAACCCCACCCAAGTCCCCCAGGGCAGACCCGGGTGGGGGCTACAGGTGAATGGACCTCGGGTAGACAGAAACACATGCCCCAGAATAGAGAGAAAAAACTCACCCTGTGGGGCTGACCAGGGTGACCCTGGGAACTAAAAATTCATTTTTCTTTAAAAGGTATTTTTTCGAAAAATACTTACCGATGACATGACTGAATGGAAGTGTCTACTACTTACTCATTCTAGCCTAAGAGCCAGTTGTGTTAAGACACAACCCGGGAGGCACTCGGGGAACCCCGAGGGGACCAAGAGTTGTCTCCCTATACCCACCACCCGGAAGCTGGGTACCCATAATCCCTCAGTCAGGATACTTGGCGCACGAGCGGCAAGCGGGGCAGGTGGGAGGGTCGTTTGAGTCATGTCATCGGTAAGTATTTTTCGAAAAAATACCTTTTAAAGAAAAATGAATTTGTTTCTTCAAAAACATTACCGATGACATGACTGAATGGAAGAATTGCGAACAGGAGGTGGGTGCCGCGCTCCAGCACACCTTAGGGCCCAAGGGCCGTCCTCCCTAACGCAAACTCCCGACGACCCTAGGTAGGTGAATACCTACGGCGCTGAGGCGCCATGAGGGAGTTGTGCCCCCCGCAAAAAGGCCTCCACCAGAGCGAGGAGTCTCTCTGGCCTGGCAGAGCTCTGCAATCGAGGCGGGCGAAGTCATCCTGCCCGCCAGCCTCCAGTAGCCACGAAGTGCAAGACAGTACAGTCCCTGCCGAATGTGACGTTCGTGGCCCTGCAAGTGCCTTGATAACGTACCTGTAGCCTCTAACCTCCCTGAGGGAGGGGTCCTGTAATTCAGAACGTATGACTGAGCTTAACCAGGAAGAACGTCCGGCATGTAGCGTCAGTGCTGCCGGAACCGGCAAAGAGGCGAGCGCGTCCGAAGCGAACGGCTATGTCGTAGGCACCCGTGAGGCTTGTACAGGGATTTGCTACGTGGTCTCCTGGTGGAATAGCGCCCCGTAAGCGGGCGCAAGGTGAACCTGTGGACCAAGGCGCGGCGGTCCAGGTAAGGTATGGTCCGAGAGGAGCTGTACGTAATTGTTCCCTCGAACTGTAGGCAGACAGGGTGAGGCGTAGCTCCTGAAGCTCGTTAACCAATCCACCACGGCAACATCCCTCAGGCGCCGTATGGCTGCAAGGGCAAGACGTAGCATTCGATGACTCCTCCCGAGGGGAGTCGACAGGAGGCTCCGGACGAGCGCGTGTAAGTCTCTCCGACCCGGGCTCCGAGGAGAGGCGGGTTCCTGCCGGCAAGTGGACCCCCAGCAGGATCCCGGCGGCTTACTTGGAGACGAGTGGGTACCGAGATTGTACGTGGGACGTCGCCAAGCGCGACTCTCTGAACTGGGCTCTGTGAGGCGAGTTCTCTGCTTCTCAAAAGCTGTGTCCGGGCTCACTCCGTCCGGGTAGCGGCCTCGGTCAAGGCCCCATCCTGTGCCCCAGTCCACTGAAAACGTAGGATCATCCTGGTCTCATGCGCCGATCCTCCGAAGGTGTCCTGGTGTATTCCGTGTGTAGCCACTGGTCCCACCGGGGAAGACTGGCCCAGATCTACCGTCGGTCCAGGTAGCGTCACGCACGGAGGGAGATGAAGTTCTTTCCCCAAGCACCAGGGTAGGGGGTATGCACTGGAGGATCGCCAGCTGCCCTGATCCTGGAAGTACACCTCCGCTGTCGCGTAGCCGAAGAGGAGAAGCTCCTGTGACCTATCCTTCCCCCCACGAGCAGAAGAAGCAGGCCTAGTAGTCCGCGTCAGATCCAAGCTAAGCACGCTCTTGTCCGCGAAGTCCGAAGGTCGGAGGGTTGGACCTCGAGAAGAATCACGGAAGTAGGAAGCGTAGCTTGAGCAGCCGGGCTTAGAGACGACTAAGGTGAGTAGATTCGACTCCGTGTAGTGGCTAGGCCTCCACCCCGAGCACAGCCAAGCGGTACCACCTGTCCGAAGTACGGCACCCCCCGGGTGCCCAACGAGAGTTGTCGAGATGGTTAGACGTCAGGGAGAAGGGGCTGCGCCTTGGTTCCCCAGTGTCCACGATGGATGAGAACCCCCGGTGAGTCAAGGGGCGATGCCGGGCAACTTCCGCAGCAGGGCGGCGGCGATGAGCTTGGATGTCCTGACCAGCGCCGGCCGAGTGTCCATCCGCGCAGAAGAACAGGTCTGATGGAACCGCAGCACTGGAAGCCGAAGAAGAGGAAGAGGAGAAACGGCTGAGACGTCCGAGCAACCAGTCCGAGGGGTCGTCAGCCGTCAAACTCAGGGTGTCAAAGTCCCGCTGTCTGGAACCGGCGACCGAGGAGGGCTCCGAGGGAGGGAATCCCGCTGACGGCGAACCGTAGGTCGAAGACTCCCTCCGAAGGGGAGAGCGAAGACGGAGCGACGCGGCGAGGTTCTCCCGTTTGCCGAAGGCGGGTTCCGACGAGGAGAACGGCTGCGATGAGGAGGAACGGAACGGAGAGGACGAGGGAAGGGGAAGTGGCCGGTCGATGGGAAGAGGAACGGGACGAACGGGAGTCCGAACGAGATGAGGAACGCGAAGAAGGCGAAACCAGTCGAGGGAGTCCTGATCCGTCGAACGATGAGTGGAGAAGGTCCTCCTACGATCTTGCGAAGCAGAGCGATAACGGTGAGTAGAATCCCAGCGCCTACGATCCTCGCGAACAGGAGGATCCGGACGAGTGCGTGTAAGTCTCTGTGAACCAGGCTCTTGGGAGAGGCGGGTTGCTTGCCGGCAAAGGGAACCCTGCGGCCAGAGATGAGTGGGGAATGAACCAGGCTCTTGGGAGAGGCGGGTTTCTGTGCACTAATCCGTTGAATACTCAAGTGGCGTCTTCTGTGTCGGATCAAGTTGGTTTCGCGCGTCCGGTGCCGGGGGCACAGCGGAAGGCGTCTTGGGCAACTCCAAGCACCCGAGCAAGAAGGTCCTCTTATGATCTTGCGAGGGAGAGCGATAACGTCGAGTAGAATCCCTGTGTCTACGCTCTTCACAACCAGGAGGTTCCGGACGAGTGCGTGAATGTCTCTGTGAACCAGGCTCTTGGGAGAGGCGGGTTTCTTGCCGGCCAGGGGACCCCCAGCGGGATCCCGGCGGCTTCTTCAGAGACGAGTGGGGAACGACGGTGGAGGAGGGACGCCACGAGCGTCCCACCAAACCAGGCTCTTGGGAGAGGCGGGTTCTTTCCACCAGCTGTATCCGGGCGCGCTCTCTAACGGAGGCGGTCTTGACGGTCGAACTCCCACACTGCACTAATCCCTCGATTACTCAGTGGCGTTTTCTGTGTCGGATCCAGCTGGTCTCGCACGTCTGGTGCCGGGGGCACAGCGGAAGGCGTCTCGGCAATCTTCAAGTACCCGAGAGGGTAGGAGTCTCCCTCCTCTAAAGTTCCAGAGATTAGACCATCGCAGCTCCGGCCAGGTAGCACAGACGTTACAAGAGTGGTCGGAAGCACACCCAGCGCACAGGAGACAGACTGTATGGTTATCCGACGGCCACTGGAAGCCTCCGCATAGCTTGCATGTCCTCAGCAGTCCGATAGTGGTCCCTACTCTGGCGCCGCGCAGAGCGAGCGGGACGAGAGGTGGCCCGGAACTGTGTTGATAGTAGTCTCCGCTTCCTTGGAGACGAGCATTCTTACTAGAGTCCCTGGACGTGCACGTGAATGTCTCTGAGCCGGGCTCCGAGGGAGGCGGGCTTTCTTGCCGGTAAGGGGGACCCCCAGCGGGATCCCGCGGGCTTCTTGGAGACAAGTGGGGCAGATAGTGGACATGGCTTCTTGGAAGTCTTAGTCCGGGCGCGCTCCCTCCTGGAAGCGGCCTCATCGATCCAGGCCCACTTCGTGCACTAGTCCACTGAATCCGGTGTGGGGATTCCCACAGGGACGTCCTGGTTTCAAGCGACCGGTGCCAAGGATACGTTGGAAGGCGTATCCACATCCTGCGCATAGGAGACCCGACCCAGTGGTTGTCCGACGGCCACCGGAACATCTGCCTTGCGTGAAGGACATCGGCATGCCCCTCTTCATCGGGGCGGAACGGGATCCTTCAAGCACCAACAGCATAGGTCGCTCCCGCCTGCAGACGCTTCAATGCTGCCATCCGCGCTGCTGAGGCCAGGTGACGCAATCATCCCAATGTGGTAGGAGGCACCTCCCGTGTCGGAAGACAGGCCTAGTCCCAATGGGCGCTGCCTGGACATGAAGAACACACCTACCAGTAGCAGCCGGGCTGGGGCTTACAGCCGAGAAGCTGCTTGTCCTCTCAAGGTGGTAGTGTACTGCAACGTCCTAAGACGTCGGACGTGTGCGTAATTGTCTTTCCGAGCGGGCCTTGCCAGAGGCTGTTCCTGTGCGCTCCCCCTGGCAGCGGCATCCACGATCCAAGTTCGCGCACTAGTCGCGACATCCGGTGTGGCTTCTCTCCCAGGGCAGTCCGTTGTCGTGCGGAAACCCGCAGTGTCTGGAAGGCGCCTAAACCGGTGCCGATCGCTTGCAAAGCAAGCATGGTCGGCGGGGCATCCGGTGCAGAGGCGAAAGACCCCTGGGGGCTGAACTAGCCACTGTCATCTGTGTGAATGGGTAGCGCATCCCTGCAACAGATAACACCCGAAGGCCTGCGGGCGAGTCCTGTGGGACTAAGCCACGAAAGGTAGCCTTCGTAACAACAAAACACACAAGCACCAAGCAGGGTAACAGACTGTCAAGCCTGCACGCCAGCAGTGCCGCAAGAAGGTAGACTCACTGCCCGCAAGCACTAAGGTGAGCAACCAACATATGTAGCAAAAGTCAAACATGTCATGACAGAAGCGAGGTACCAAACTCAGACCTGTTTACCCCCTGGGTGTAGTCAGTGTACTTTCAACTGACTAATTGTGTACTTTGGACCTCAAATGTGTAATTATTCCCAAGCCAGTGAGTTGTCAGTTTCTCCAAAAAGTGTATTCTTGGGTAAACAGGTCTGCAAACTGCATGCCGACAACTAGCCGTGCAGTAAGCAAGCAGGCCCACTGCCGCCAAGCGCTAAGGCGAGGGAACAACATATGTACACAAAAGACGAATACGTCATGACGGAAGCGAGGTACCAAACTGCACGTCTGCAATCTAGCAGTGCAGTAACGAGGTAGATTCACCGCCGTCAAGTGCTAAGGTGAGCAACAACATATGTACCAACCCCTGTGACAAAAGGAGTCAGGCCCCCAACATTATTACTAAGGGTGACCGTGTGTGGAAAAAAAAAAAAAAAAAACCAACACCGGCCGCATGCTGTACAACTCAATACGCAATGACAATCAAGACAAGAAAAACACCTGGGGCAGAAAATCACCACTTTATGTGGACATGCCACGAGGGGCCCGCCCAGCCAAGGAGCGTAAACCCCCCAGCTGCCCGCCGGAACGTATATCCACTCTCTAAGGTACGTGAGCACTTGTCTACCGCGTATGCCTGCGTATGCGAGTGTGCGCTTAAATCCATCACCCGTGAGCGAAAACAGAACAGGCGCTGGTCCCGAACAAACCACGCGATGACAAGGCGTGACTCAGGCTGTGCCACTCAGCTAATCAGGCCATGGAGTAAAAGAATTCTCCACACCCAAGGTACAAAAGCGTAGGAAACTTCTCTACGAATCACCGAAGGTGAGTGGGGGCGCAATTACAGTGAGAAGAAGACGAAAAACTTCGTACCTGCACAACCAGTGCCCAGCCTGGGAACCAGCCGAGGGTCAATCCCGCTACCTTACCTCTCCGCCGAAGGGGAACGGGGGGAGACGTCCAAAAACCCGCCTGGCACGACCGGCGAAGATCACCGGACAGCTCACCAGAGGCCGAAGCGCAGGCGCCAAGCAGTGGGGACGAGAAAACCACGCAGCAGCACAGGCAGGGCCGACGAAACGATCCTATCTCCCGCTCTTCATTCCAACAGCAAGTCCGAACCCGAGAACGGTCGAAAACCAAAGTCCGTAGGCTAGAGCCGAGCGCAAGACGACCGAATCGTGCGCCTAAGTAGACTAGACTGAGGGATTATGGGTACCCAGCTTCCGGGTGGTGGGTATAGGGAGACAACTCTTGGTCCCCTCGGGGTTCCCCGAGTGCCTCCCGGGTTGTGTCTTAACACAACTGGCTCTTAGGCTAGAATGAGTAAGTAGTAGACACTTCCATTCAGTCATGTCATCGGTAATGTTTTTGAAGAAACAAAGTACCTAACCCCACCCAAGTCCCCCAGGGCAGACCCGGGTGGGGGATAAATTGGGCGAAGAAGATGGGGATGGATCGGTCACAGTCTGAGAAAGCCAGCTTCCAGTATCACTAGGCAGGCATTGTCATGGAACCCCCAGGGAAAGAGGAAAAGAGGTAGGCCGAGAAACTCCTGGCGTCGAGACCTCCAAGCAGACATCAAGAGACTGGGAACCACCTGGAGTAGAATCGAAGGAGAAGCACAGGACAGGAGTTGCTGGAGGTCTCTCGTCGACGGCCTATACCCGGGTAGGGGTGACAGGCGTAAGTAAGTAAGTATTGAAAATACGGTAGACTTTGAAATGGGGCTGGTCGGAGCGCATTCCGGAGCATGCACATTACATTTTTGGAAAGCGGGGCAGAAATTCTGGCAAAGAAGTAACTAGATAAAAATGACATCACGTCTAGCTAGGCAAACCTTGCTAGAAAACGTCTTTGGCACCAAAGTGCCGTATGTGTGTATGTGCGTATGTGACAGCAACTAGAGCTCGCGTTTGAGGACAAACAAGCTTGAAATTTTAGGATATTGTCCCTAAAAGAATTATCTCAAGACCTGTTTTTCGATTTTTTGATTGATGCTCATTGGTGAGAAAATGGCCTTTTCACAAAAACCAGTTGCTCCACACTGGAGTCCGTAATTTTTCTTATTAATACTAGATATTTTGCATAGCTAGATAAAAGGGATATATTGAATGAGTTTGTTGACCAGCATTGTATCTCTAGAACTTTTTGAGTGATAATTAAATATGTTTAAAGAAAATATATAAATATTTTCACGTTTTGGGGATTAATTTCACAAATTATATGGGTTAATCTTAAAACAATTGAATCTTTTTTATGAAAAAAATATTCTTCTCATTACTAATTGCGTGATTTTTTGTATACAGTATTTACACATGAATACAGTTTGTCGCGGCTGTCGGGTACGATTAGGTCAATTGTGACCTGTGTGCCCTAGGTGTGAAAATCAGACAAATATCAGCACCACTTTTTGGGAGTCATTTGTAAAACAGCTAACATAACTTTAACTTTTCTTTTACGAAAAAAACTGTTTTCTCATTAATACCCGCATGATTTTTCATGCCTGCTGTTTGTCCCGGCCCTGAGGTAGGATTTGGTTAAAATTGTGACCTGTAAGCCCTAGGCATGAAAATCAGCAAGAAAATTGAAAAGTTAATTCTTTGATATGTCAAATGTTAGTACTGCACTGGATGACGTATAACATCGAGTCATCACTATGAACACGGCATCGTGGGACTAATGATGCCATGACGTGAAGCTTTAAGTGAGGTAATTTCGCTGCTCGTGCTATTCTTCTTCTTCAGAATAGCTATGCTACACCAGATCACCCAGCTTACGAATGGCGGGAATCACTGTGTGTCTGTCTTTATTTCTGTGTGTCAGTGTGTGTGGATCAAAGGGTGGGTTAGAGTAGAAGGAGATGGATTCCTGTCGCTACACGAGCCCACAGAGCATACTAATGGCGGGAAGCACCGTGTGTCCGTCTTAATTGGTGTGCGCTGATCAGAGGTTGGCTTAGAGAGGAGGGAAATGGATCACAATAATAAGCCTAAAAATATGAACAACTCGGAATTTTCCTAAAAGATAAACGCATCTGAGCTCCAAACAATACGGCAGACTTTGGGATGAAAACCTCATCTTGTTCAGATTTGTGAGTTGTCCTACAATTACAAAGGCTACATTTCAACTCCCGAGATAGACCGATCTGGATAGTTCAAGGGTGGTGCCAGAACAGCTTGGTGCCCTTGGGCGCCAAGCTGCTCTGGCACCACCCTTGAACTATCATGGTCAAATTTATCTCATATGAGAGTGTATCTGAATGTAAAGGGTTAAGCATACCAGTAGTTTCACTCCGTGTCCAAAACTTACACAGTGTCAGCTGTATGTAACATATTTGGACACAGATTACAGCATAAAAAAAACGAATCATTTTATTTTCACATCCAAAGACTGAAACACCTAGAGTTCATAGTTTCAGTCTGTGTCTAAAACTTTTTCCAGTTCAGTCATCACAATCTGTAGACACCTGGGCCTGAGCATATGGACACTGCTCTTATTGGACACTGAGTTCAGTTCTCTCACAGCCTCCGCTTTCAACCTGTCCTCTGCCTCTATCTCATGCTCGTAACACTCCACAGCATAGGACAACTTGAATACTTGCATTGACACCAGTTCTGAAACAGCTGCCATCACCGACACCTGGCAGTTCTGAGAAAGTCTGTTTTCAGCCATGTTGAAGAACATCAGAGAGGTCAGCCCTCGGAGGTGAGGAAAAAGGGAATGAATGGATTCATCATCGAGACAGCAGTCTTCAATTTCTAGCACATGTAGTGTGGATCGGGCAGCCAGCATGATTTCTCTCATTTGCTGGTTGCACGTCTTGAGCTGGTTTTCACTGAGATCCAGCTCCTGCAGAGCTGACATGTGGTGCGAGTGAGACAGGTAGGTCATGTCTGTCACAGTCAACCCACATCCCGCCAGCCGCAAAAATACCAATGGCTGAGAAATGTTCTCCAACAAGCGCCGCAGCCTGGTCTTGATGCGGTTGTTGCTAAGGTCCAAGCGGGAAAGCCGGGGCAAGGAGCTGAGGACATCAGCAGCAGTCTTACACGCATCTTCTAGCTGGTAGAAGAAAATACTGTTGCAGGACAGGTCCAGAGACTCGAGACAGACCAAAGTCTTCAGTGCTGGGGCAATCTTGACCAAGTCCACAGCTGTCAGTGCATTGTACTGTAGCTGTAAGCCAGTCAGGTGCTGTACACACAAAAAGAGACTTTCAAGACCACACTCATTTTATTCCCCAATGCAAAAGGCCATCAGACCGATGTCGTCCGCTGTTGGCTTGCACATGGCAGTGCACAGGCCAACAACAGTCAACATCAGCCTGAGGACCTTTCGCACACTGGGTCAAGACAACATGTGTGAGAACATAAAAAACTTACAATTATCAGGACATTATTTAGATATACTTTTCAAAAATAATTGCTCCACAACATAAAATAAACATCAAAATACATTACCAAGACTAATGTACCCCTCAAAACCGAAACAAACTGCACGTCCACCTACCTGAGGGTCCAACTGATTGAGCAGGAGACAAATGCGAGCGTGTCCAAGACAGGTCATGGCCAGCCGACTGATGATGATTTTCATTTTGCGGTTAGGAAAGCTCGATACCTTCAGTGCTTTACATAGCTCTGAGTGGGTCGACTCTGATGTTACAAATGCGTCCAACTTGATCACAACAGCTGTAATGAAACAAAACTGCATAGGACTGACGTCTGTTTTAGATGGCCCACACAAAGACGTGTGCAGGCCATATAAGGCCGACATCAGCGCCAGGACAAAGACAAAAAAATGTCTAACAACTTAGTAGTATGACCTACTAAGCAACACATTTTGTGCAAAGTTAGTAATAGGGCACTATGCTTCAGCTACTGGTATATGTAGCATGTTTTCCCCAAGCTAAAACTAAGTGTATCACAATCGATCAATCTCCACACAGCATTAGTATTTTGCTAAATGGATCAAGGTTTATCTCAATAAAGCACTAAGTTACTACTTAAGCCTGAGCTACATGTATCATGATCAAGTGCCATTGAAAGACAAATGTATTGAGACAGTTGCAACCATACTAAATTACTGAGATCTGTAACACCTGACTACATAAGGGAGACAATTCTGCAAATCTGCAAAATCAAAGTTTTAACCCATTCAGTGCGAAGAAAATTTGAACATCAGCCAACTGTAGGAAGTACAGATTCTCATGAGCCCAACAGTTGTGGGGGCTCATGAGGATCTATGCCTCTTGCCAACACCACTTTGAATCCATGTTCCTGGGACAGTTAGGGCTTTTCAGTGGTAAATGGATGAAGACTGCATAACCCATATCATACCGAGGCTAAAACTAAAAGCTTCAAATTTGTACACTAACATACGCAAGCTACATTACAGTACTTACAGATAAGGATATAGACCAAAGGCTTTAGTTCAAGGGTCATGCCAAAATAGCTTGGCGCCTAGAGGCGCCAAGCTATTTTGGCACAACCCTTGAACTATTTTAGTCAAAAGTTATTTCACACTGGTGTATTCCAAATGATAAGGGATAAACACAGCTGGCACTGAACCGGTTAAAGTTGCTGCCTAATTACCTCACATTTAACTCATTCATGCCCAAGAAGCACTGCATGTGATTTTGACATTACACCCACATCCACCACTGCTAGAGAAACTCACAAACGCTGCTAAACGCTGCTTCTTCACTTACAGCAGTCCTGTGGTAGACTGTGGCCTGTGGGTTCCATGGTTTCCAGAGGGGAGTCCGGCAGGATGGACCCGGCTTGCTGAACGGCCTGGTTATACATGGAGATGATGGTATTGTGGCGAACCTCATTGTGCGCAAGCATACAGTGCGTAGCCAGAAAGTACACAATTACCTCCGCTGGAACACATGAAAACAAGATTAACTCATTCGCGGCCAACCGCATCCATCTGCGCGGCATAAGCCGCGCATCCGGATGCGGCTTGCCGCAAATGAGTTAAGCCCTTCTCAGGCAAGAAAATTGAAAACTATCTAACTGCAAGAGGTGAAGATCCTCATAAGCCCCCCCCCCCCCCCCCCCCAAGTTGCAAGGGTTTACAGAGGATCTTTGTCCCTTGCTGAAACCACTTTGTATCAATGTTTCTTTGACAGTTGGTGATTTATGTTGAACTGACAATGATTTCAAAACACAATCTGAATCCACTGGCAGTGTTGGGGTTGCCCTGAGCCCTTGTGCATGCAGCCATTACTGAGTATGCACACAAGGCGGTTGACCCTTTCACCGCCATAGTCGACTTTAGTTATCTTACCCACAGGCCGCCATGGGTGACTACAATCAACAAGGAGGGGTCATTTCCCGCAGAACAGTGTTTCCACTGGCATAACCGACGTCAGTGACTTGCAACATTCTACCCTTCACTTCACACACCCACCCCAACCCCCCCCCCCCCCCCCCAACCCCCATGAAACATTTTACAGTGGTATAACCTGATGTGTACTGGGGATTTCCTTTCAAAAGCAGTCGCATGTACAAAAATGGTTGCGAGTTCAAAAATGCGCTTTTACTGCACCTGAAGTTTTTGGCTTTATTTTCAAGGATGAAGATAAATAATGGCCTGAAACTGATTCTAAGACCTTGATTATTCTGCTGATGAAGACTGGAAGCCAGAACCAAAAAATTCCAGCAAGAGTCCTAAAATAAATTTGGGAAGGCGTGTTTTGCTTTTTCACTGACAATGGCCTTGTCACGTGCACTCCACATGTATTGCAAAAATTGTAAAGATTTTGTCTGTGTCATCACTCAAAGTTACAATCACAAATTTGAACTTTGTCATAAAATTAACATCTGCCCCCAATACATACAAAATTAGAAGTAAATATCTGGAATAGTTTTTGAGATACAAACAATTTAAGAGCTGAACAAAAATTTGGCGCTGGGAACAGGTTTTCTATTATAAATTTGTTGGTGAAAGAGTTACAGTTGACATTAGGTGACAAAAGTGACAGCCAAAAAATAAAGAAAATACAAAATCACTTCAGCTGGAGGGCATTGAACTACAAGCAATATTCAACGCCAACTAATAATGACATAAGTAATGATTTACAGGGCCTAAAGAGGTCAAAATTCCCAAATGGGGAGTTGTTGTCGAAAATTAACTCTAAAGACCATATTATCCCTTTGCATGTCAGTACCATTTTTTTGTGGTGATGATTCCTGCAGGAATCATTGCAACAACAACAAAAAAAAGCTACTAACATGACAAAACAGCTTGATCTTAACCGTAAGAGTTGAAAAGTCGTAAAACTGACAAAATAGCTTAGCTATAGCATCACAAGACACTGTAGGATCAAGGGTGATTGTACATAATAGTTCAAGGGTAGTGCCTGATTTGCTTGGTGCCCTAATAAGCGCCAAGCAAATAAGGCACTATCCTTGAACTATCATGCTTCACCAACTCCACAAACCTGAATAAGGTTATTACAATTGAAATATGTTTAGAACATTCCCTATCAGCTCTGTATGCAAGAACAACTCACCAGTAGGAAACCCTGAGAGATCCAAATACTTCAGCTGTGTAGGGGCATTTTTCTTCAGAGCCTCGACATAAGTGTGTGTTAGAGATGTTGTGTAACGAAGTCCCCGTCTCACAATCTCTCCGAGGTAGGCGGGATTGTACAAGGGAAGAATAGAGGCGAACAGCTTAGGAACCATTTTGTTTAGAACAAGAGTCTGAAGCGGCCATGACTCGACGATGCAGCGGATGGCCATCTCTCTATTCTTGTCCAAAGCTTCCTGCAGTAATCAAGAGTAAAAGCAGTAACTTCAATACAGATCTAACTCAAAGATCTGCAGCATTATGCATAATTTTCTGTGTGTTCCCGACTTTTTCTAATCTTTATTAGCTCATTAAACCCCACGGCCGCATTTCTCAAATTTTGGAGGTGACACCTATGAACCATGTACTAGTTGCAGGAGATGGATCGACCATGATAATTCAAGGGTAGTGCCAGATTAGCTTGGCACCTGATGGCGCCAAGCTAATCTGGCACTACCCTTGAATTATCATGGTCAACCCATCTCCTGCTGTAGAGTGTTGGGGCTAGGTGGTTTAAAGTGGCCTACTCCAGGCTGTAAAGAGTGAATAGTTCACAATAGTATGTATTACAAAAAGGGCTAACATAAATTGTGAAATCTGAATGACATGAAATGATAGACTCATGCTCATAGAGTTTCCTGATCTTCTTATTTAATTCTTCTCCTTAGTACGCAAGAGAGTTCCTTCCAATACACTCTAATTCACTTACTTACAAGTTACTGCCTGTAACGCCAAAAGCGCATGGGGCAGCACACTCTAATTCAAAAGGCTGTGAAAACCTCTGGTATGTGTGCTGACTCAAATATATTATATATTGTGAACAGAAGGATAAAAAAGTCTTCACTGAGGCAATACAATACAATACAATACAATACAACTTTATTAATCCCACATGGGGAAATTCACTGTCTGCCAATACAACACATGGCATCATCATTCACTCATTAAATTAACCCATTCAGCCCTGACGCACTACAGCAGGAGATGGATTGACCAAGAGAAAGTATATAGGAGAATACAACCCCACCCATTTAAGAAACAATTGATTTATTTAATCCTTTCCGTAAATAAACAAACGCACTTGACCAAATACATTTAACAGATTTATCTGCCCAGTCAGGTCCCCCAACCCCTTGGAAACAAAAGGCTAGTTAAAATATCTTATAAAAGAGAGAGCCCTGCGACACCTATGTCAGTAATACCGTATCGATACTTCTAAATCAGGGTAAATTACATACGTAATTACGCTAATGACACCTATGTCAGTAATACCGTATCGATAGTTTTAAATCAGGGTAAATTACATAGGCTACTTTTCAGAATTTCCAATCTCCCGTTATCCCAATTCTCAGTGCAAAGAATGTATCTGATTCACCGCATAATGCCCTCTTAACAAACTGCATAATACACCTCCCCCCTCCCCTTAAAACGTCACCACCCACCTACCTCCGCACTCAGCCATACAATGTCACAATAAACAATAGACAAGCACGCGGCGACAGTGAGCTGATTCACTACTAAACAAACTGCGTAATACACCCCCTTCCCCCTTAAACGTCACCACCCTCCGCACTCATCCATACAATTTCACAATAGACAATGCGCCGATTCACTTCTAAACAAACTGACCTACTTTCACAGTCCACCATACAATTGACATGGCCACACAATCGACAGTGCGCACCAGGAAATATATATATAACCTCAGACTAGTAAACAGCCACCTTCGTTCAAGCGCGTTATGATTGGACCTGTTCTGAAAAATATGCACCGAACTTGTCTCGGTATGCACCCTACTTGAGTCAATATGTACGAGACCAAACACAATAATCATAAATGAATTTTTAATTTTTTTTAATATGTACCAGACCCTACACAATATTCATACAGGAATTTATAATTTTTTTAAATATGTACCAGACCCTATGGTTTTCTTTCATATATTCAAATAGCCAGCGGCTTCACACACCCACAATGTGGGCAGGGGAAAAAACCCACTCTATGTATAAACACCATGAAGTCTTCACAGACACAGAACCAAAATGAGTTTGCAACCTGTTGGAAAACAGAGAAAGCTTTAAGATAAGGCCCTTCTTGTGAGTAGACTAAAGGGTGTTTACTGTTGACTTCTGCGCAGGCCAGCCCTAACAGGACTTGTGACACATGCACTCATGCTAGCCTACTCACCCGTAACTCAAAGCTGCCTCCTATTGGCACGTCAATCTCAGTCGCGTCAGTCACTGAGGGCCGTCCATATGATTACACCCGAACTAACCACGGCCTGCGCATGAGGCATAAATTCTCATGAGCTGCTGCACTGAGTCGCAGGGCTTCGCATGAAAATCTATGCCTCATGCTAGCCTACTACCCGTAACTCAGTCAACGCCTCCCGCACGTCAATCTCGCATCTGCTGTGCATGAGGCAATAGATTTCTCTGTCCCACCCAAGGCATAACCCGCTCAGGGCCTCAGGGCCAGTCATGATCACGGCCTCGGTGCTGTGGACGAACGAACTATGTTATGCTAGTTTTGCCTGAAAGATTTTACAGTCGTCTGTGTAGTCATTTTGAAAATGATGTGTTGAATGCAAGATGTGTTTTGCTAGGAAGGATTTATGTGTTTTGTTAAGAAACATCTTGTAAACCAAAAGATAAGTTTTGTTTTAATCATATTGCAGACGGTTACTTGTATTAAAATTATATTTTGTATTAAAATGGACTTAATGACGCACGATTCACATTGCGGCCTATTTTGTGGCGCCACTTCGTGTGGGAAGACTGAATTTGTTCTTAACCTCTTACAAACAAGATACCTTCATCATTTCGAAAACACTGTAATATTTTGTCCAACAATCAAACACAACAAAGCTTATCACAACCGTTTATTCATTTGGACTGACAACAACATATACTTAGTCGACCCTGAGAAAAAACTGAATGATTACCTGCTATATTTTTACAAGCAATTTGAAGGACAGCCAACATTGTTCATAGTTGATGACTGTTCTGCAGAAAAAGACATTGTCAAGAAGAGAAACACTCTAGCAGAACTTGCCTTCAGTGGCAGACATGCAAACATAAGTGTATGGATTCTCACTCAGAAATATAATGCTGTACTGAAAGATTTTCGAGAACAGTTAAAGTTTATCTGTTTGTTTTACTGTAAGGACCGTGACAGCTTTGAAGACTGTCTCAGAGAGAACGATGTCATTCCAAATAAGCAAGAACGGTTGATTGATTGATTGTACATTGCTTAACGTCCCGACAGCAACAAGGCTTTCTCAGGACGTGTCTGCACTGCTTGTGAAAAAAAACTAAACAGAAAATTGAATGTATGTCGCCAGCCGGTCAAATACATTAAATAAACCTACAACATGGGGCATAAATAAAGCTAAGACCATTTAGCAACACACATCCAACATCAAGAGCTACAGGCAGTGCAGACAGTAGGGAGAGTTTTAAAAAGGCAAATACAGGTGAATGGACAAAGGGTAGACAGAAACACATGCCCTAGAATAGAGAGAAAAACCCACCCTGTGGGGCTGACCAGGGTGACCCTGGGAACTAAAAAATACCTAACCCCACCCAAGTCCCCCAGGGCAGACCCGGGTGGGGCAGCAAGAACGGGATGATGTAAAAAATAAACTGAAATCAACTAAGCATCTAAAGCTCATTTTGAAGACAGATCAACCCACTGGATATGGGTTAGTAAATTAATTTATCTTTTTGGTTTGTCTATAAAAAATGACAGACAGACAAGAAAATCAAAATTGGCCTATTGGTAAATTCATAGATATTACATCGAGTTTTAGGGGTTTTATGCTTATTAGTGACTTAAAAACACAAGTTAGACACCCTTTTTCATCACTTCCAACACCAATGAAAATATATATGACATATAGTTTTTATCTTGGATATTCTAATACTTTTCCATGTTATAATAATAGGACAAATGATTTTTTAGTTTATGATGCTAAATCTGACTGGTTTAAGATTATGTGTTTACAAATATACCATCAAATAAAAAAAGAAAATAAAAATGTTAAATTTATTACTGTTAATAAAACAATATTACACATGCAAAAGATTGAACATGATACAACAGAAGACATATCTATGAAGTGGCTTATTAGTTGGTAATTAATTTTGTCTATTATATAGATTTTAGTCAATAAAGTGCCATTTTTCATTATATAATTTTCTATTTATTTTTTTGTCGGACAAATAAAAAAGATGGACAACCATCAAAGATTAAGAAACGTGTTTCACACAACTGACTTACCTATATCTAATATTTACAATGTCTATGAATCAATAGAAAGATCTTTTTTAGTCATACAAAATAACCTTCTTTCTGATAGTGTAAAGATTCAGATTGTTGCAAAAATAGAATTTGCCAGAGATGTTGGTGAAGTTATTGTAACGTATATCTCGACAAGGCAGCACACAGTTAATTCGAGAAGAGAACTAGAGAAAGTGTTTAGAGAAAGATTGTTACCAGACTTCCATGAAGCAATTGACAGAGCAGAAATGCAAGGGTCTGGCTGGCATGAAGGCCTTGTACATGAACTACAACTAAAGCAGTCAAGATATCATCCTATTTTAGGCAAATCATGGATACCACTACCAAAAGAGGTTGTAGACAAAAAGGGTGTGGTCAATATTCAGAACAATGATAATTTCTGTTTTATGTGGTGTGTACTTGCCAAACTGCATTTTGTAAAAACAAAACCTGAACGTGTATCTAACTATACCAATTTTATAAATGAACTCAACTTCAGTGGCATTGAGTTCCCTGTTAAAATAGAGGACATAGACTTGTTTGAAAAACTAAATCCTGGTATATCTGTGAATGTGTTTGTGTGGGAAAATGAATCTGAGAATAAGTTACAGCCAATTAGAGTATCTCCAATTGCCCCAACCTATGGGCAGTCAGAAGATAAACATGTTGATATGTTACTAATAAGCTCTGGTGATAACTTTCACTACACAATTATTAGGAGTATGTCACGACTAATTCATAATCATGTATCAAAACACAATGGCAAACAGGAAATATGTAAAAGATGCTTACAAAGGTTCTCCTGTATAAAAGTGGCACATAAGCATACCCAGCACTGTAGGTCGGCTGATGACATTCAAACAATACTTAGGTATCCAGATCCTGGCAGCAAGGTTTATTTCAAG
This sequence comes from Semisulcospira habei, assembly GCA_036245525.1. NCBI lineage: Eukaryota > Metazoa > Mollusca > Gastropoda > Semisulcospiridae > Semisulcospira > Semisulcospira habei. The sequence continues at coordinate 103,973,904 of BTPG01000008.1, read as the reverse complement.
AACTATGTTAATCAACAAAAGCTGCCATTTGTAGTATACGCAGATTTTGAATCACTCGTCGTTCCATATGAAGGTCCAGTTCCAGAGTCATTACCAAAGACTATAAAATTGAGTGACCAAGTGGTGTGTTCTTTTGGATACATTATTGTTAGGTCAGACGGTCTTCATTCAGAACCTGTTATCTACAGAGGTGAAAATGCAGCTTGTCTGTTTTTAACAGAAATGAGACATCTGTATAGTCAGGTAGTACAGTATCTCACAACATGTCAGATGCCTTTGGTGATGACAGAAGAAGACAAACTGAAATTTGATACAGCTGAGACGTGTTGGATTTGTGAACAGCCTCTGGGGGGTGATAAAGTTCGTGACCACGATCACATAACAGGGAGTTACAGAGGTGCTGCACATAGCAATTGTAACTTGTTATTAAAAATAGATCCTAAGACATACAAGTTACCAATCTTTTTTCACAATCTGAAGGGATATGATTCACACATCATCATGCAGGCTGTTGATGAGTCTTACAGAAAAATTAGTTGCATTGCCCAGACAACTGAGAAGTACTTGACTTTTAGATTGGACAAATTAGCATTTTATGACTCCATGCAACATTTGTCTTTAGGTCTTGCTAGTCTGGCAGAAGGACTGACTGAGTATCCAATAACAAGTAAATATTTTGAGCCAGACTTGATTAAAAAAGGTGTTTATCCATATGAGTACATCAGTGACTGGGTAGTGTTTGAAGAAAGGAGACTGCCTCCAAAAGAGAAATTTTATTCTACACTAACTGGCAAAGGTATTTCTGACTCTGATTACCAGCACGCACTTGATGCATGGGGTAAACTAGGATGTCAGACAATTGGTGACTACCATGACCAGTACTTGAAAGCTGACGTTTGCTTGCTAGCAGATGTATTTGAAAGTTACCGTGAGAAGGGTTTGTTACATTACAGTCTTGACCCAGCTTGCTACATCACTAGTCCTGGCATGACATGGGATGCATTTTTGAAATCCAGTAAGATATTTATAGACCTGTTGTCTGATCGTACGATGGGTGAAATGGTGGAACGCGGATTGAGGGGGGGCATTAGTTTAGCAGCAAATAATTATGCCAAGGCAAATAATAAATATCTTGACGACTTTGACCCCTCAATGTCAAGGTCATTTATTACGTACGTGGACGCTAACAATTTGTACGGATTCGCGATGTGTGAATTATTACCATTAAAAAACTTTTGTTTGTATGATTTGTCACAGTATGGCATAAAAAAATTAACAAAATATATTATGGCTCGAGGTCAAAATGATGAAAAGGGTTGGATCTTTGAAGTAGACCTGGAGTACCCACATCATCTACATGATTACCACAATGATTATCTGTTGGCTGTTGAGAAAATGAGTATGACGGGGAAAAAAGAAGACACCAAACTTGTACCAAATTTAAATGATAAATTCAATTACGTGTGTCACTATCGCTTGTTACAGTTTTACATCAGGCATGGGTTAGTACTAAAAAAAGTTCACAGAGGCATTCAATTTGATCAGAGTGCTTTCATGAAAGATTACATAATGAAGAACACCACATTGCGTGCCAGAGACGGCAACACTGCATTTGACAAAGACTTCTTTAAGCTTATGAACAATGCCTGTTTTGGTAAGACGATGGAAAATCCTCATCACCGCAAAGATGTGAGACTGGTTACAACTGAATCAGGTGCAATTAAACTTACAGGTAAGCCACAGTACACAGGGTATAAAGAATTTCATTCATCATTGTATGCTGTGTCACTCAAAAAAAAGATTGTCAAACTGGACAAACCAGTATTCATTGGTATGGCAATTCTTGAATTGTCAAAACTGTTGATGCTTGAATTTTATTATGATTACTTCAAACCAAAGTATCCTGAGTGTCGTCTGCTATACACTGACACTGACTCTATGATCATAGACGTGCCTACTGAAGACTTTTATGAAGACATGAAAACAGAGTTACACATGTATGACACGTCTGATTACCCAAAAGACCATCCACTGTTTAGCACACAAAACAAGAAAGTGCCTGGAAAGTTTAAGGATGAACTAAATGGTGTGCCAATAGCTGAGTATGTTGGACTGAGATCAAAAATGTATTCTATACTACACCAAAAGGGTAGTCAGTCAAAAGCAAAAGGTATCAAGAAAACAGCAATAAAAAATAAAGACATTCGACATGAACATTACAAGAAAGTGTTAGATGGAGAACTGATGCCTGATTATCCAAACAAAACACTGAGGTCAAATAGACACAATATTGAAATGATTCAAACACAAAAGAAGTCTCTAGCAGTAGGGGACACGAAAAGAGTGTTTCACACTAAGGAAAAGGCTTATGCACCAGGTCATTACAGACTCAAGTTATCTGAAGAAATAGCTGACGAACTGGTTGATGAACTAATCAATGAGTTAGTTGATGAAATGATTAAAAATGCGTAACAGTGTCTGGGGGAATAATCTGTAATTCTTCTCTAACAAATGCCCTCTTTGGTGCAGGCTCATACAGATAATATATTGTTGCATTAGGTGAAGGAACTATTTTTTTTATATTATGAACAGACGTAGACCATATTGAATCAGTTGCCCTGCGTCTTATGTCATTTTCAGCTTCCCCTGGTTGATATAAATATCTCACCTGTTTGGTAAATAAACTTGTGTCTGGAGGTGGGGTTGGCCCTTTTTTTGGCTCTGCAATTGTTTTCAATTTAATAGCATCAGCAGGCTTAGGGTGTCCTTCATTATTCATTGCTTTTATCACATGTGGTAATCTCTTTACCCACTCAGTGTTACGGGTGTCATGCATGAGTTCCTTAGAATACTGGTAACTGAAAAGTCTCTCTGACAACTGTTTATTGAAATTTTCTACAATTGCCTGTGATCTGTGCACACCTGGAATGCCTCTTCTGACCAATACACCATGCTTAGCAAATAACTGATTAACTGCACCTTTGAATTCTGATCCGTCATCAACCTGCACTAGTCTGGGGTATCTTAAAGGGCCTCGACCATATATTTTTGTTAATGCTGTAGCAACTGTACTGGCTGTTTTGTCAGATATGGGTTCAGCGTCTTTATACCTTGAAGCAATGTCTACAACAGTTAGTGCATACTTGTATCGTTTCTTTCTTATTGTGTCATGTGGTAAGAACAAAAGGTCCATTTGGTGTGTGTCATTTGGGGTAGTGTTTTCAAAATGAGGCCTTGTTATTTTTCTTGGAGCAGGAAGATATATCTGCCAAATTGCCTGTCTCTGTAACCATTGCTTGACTTGATTGAGTGTTATATCTCCGCCCACAGCGGCATGTAATTTCTGAATAGCTGTTGCTCCTTTCCAATAGCCTGATGGAGAGTAATATATTTTTGATAGTTTATTTTCGGCTGCCATTTTTTCTAGCAATGAAAACTCCTGTAAAATAAACAAATGTCATTCCCACTAGAACAAAGATTATCTCCCCGTTTCTTTGTTGTGTGCTTGGTTTGTAATAGTCACTTAGTTTTGGTTTTGGGATAGACATGTCTTCACCCGTGACAAGAAAATATTCCCTGATTGCTTCGTCTGTATTTGAAAACGTATGCTGTGCGTGACCTTCAAGCCTGAGTTTTTTATTGATGAAATCAAGTTTCTCAATTCTATTCTTTTCATAATCTTGCTGGGCTTGAGCAAGTTTTTCAGATGCTTCATTATGACGTTTTAATTCTTCTGCAGATTCTTCTCTACCCATTTTTGAAAAGAGATAATTAGAGCCACTAAATGCCAGAGCATTAACCATAGCACCTCCTATCATAATAGCTATCGTCGCCATATTATTTTTATTTACATAGAAACATTTTCGGGAATAATTCCCTGCTTGACAAGAAAGTCTTTTGTCGCAATCGACGCTGTAACAACTACAATTAGCTTAGCGCTGTCTTCGAAATCGAGTCTACTCAAGTCTGCTGATTTCATTTTGAGTAGACTTTTTCCCAGCATAGAATAAGCTACTGCTAATCCGCTGATTACGGCAGAGTGATACACAAGGTTCATTAAATTTTTTGAGTCGTTCATTTCTTAGGCAAGAAAAATTAAAATAATATTTTTATTTACTGCATAAAAAATGGGTCAACGGCTTTGGGTGTTACTGGTAATGTGGCGACTTCTGGTTTTGTTTTTGGAGTGTCTGATTTTTTGGTCACTGTACGAGTCTGTGGTTTGTATTTTTTGTATAATTGATAACCTACGTAACCAAATCCGACAACAAATCCGGCAACTACATATTTTGTTGTTTGAGGTTCGGGGTCAGGGTCAGACTTAGTTGTTTGTCTCTCACTTTGATGAGGGAGTGACGGTACTGACACAGGTCCTGACGATCCTGACAATGGATCAGTTACATGAGTCTTTTCTGTTTGTGCCTTAAGCTGTAATTTTTTTTGCCTATTATATTCAGCTAATCTTTTTCCAGCCTCAACCCTGCCTGGACTTTTAGTCTTCGTCACAGTTTGAACCTGTGTCAAAACAGGGTTCAGTTGTGGAGTCGCCTGGGTTTCGTCCATTTTCTTCTGCAGTAAAATTTATTTTCGAAAAATCAATATGGCTACCAGTAACAAGCAATGTTACGACAGGTGCAAGGTAATTTCCAAACTTGTAAAACATGACACATGCTAATTTGCCAATTGAACTTGAAACAATAGGATTGCTTTCAAGGTCGTGTGATAGACTATCAGTGTCTACAGGTAGGAAATGACTTACAGCTTTTGTATATAGGAATATTATAGACCTGCTTAAATCACGTGTCATTAGTGAGGCAATGTGGTTTTCATATTTAGAATGAAGCTTGATTAGCTCGTCAGCGGTGAGAGATTCAATATCCTCTATCATGTATTGTCTTCCTAGATAAGTCTTTGATTTGCCTGAGACAATCACAGACAAAAGACGCTGTTTTTTCGAGTCTACGTCTTTGTTCTCTACAGCACAGATATCGTTTAGAAGAAGTAATTCGTCTTGATTCATTTTTATAATGAAAAAAAACAAAAAACTTTGCCTGTGAATAACTTATGATCTTACTTGATAACTAATTTCAAAGTTACCTACAACTTACAAGTAACTTTGACGTTAGTTATCATAAGTTCTTAACCCAAGTCATAAGACACTCGGACAGATTTCTCAAGTTACAAGGACAACAAGAAAACTTTTTTTTAGTAATAATCTGGTGGTGGAGCTGATGGCGTCAAATGAGCAGGCATGACATCTCTTTGCGAAGTGTATGACAAAAATAATGGATAACCAAAACCTATCGTTACTTGCTTGTAAGTTCTCGAACTTTTTTCATAGTTTCTTCTACGCCTATCTTTTTTCCTTGTTCTAAAAAAGATTTCTTTAGCTCTTCAACATTTACAGCCTGACTACGCATCTTATTCTGTATTTCAGATTTTTGTTGTTTATAGTTGGTCAAATCATCTTGTACTCTCTTAAATTCATTATCATCAATTTCATTATCATTTAAAGCCTTACTAATAATAAGTTTCATACTCGTCAGCTTAGCTGCTGCGAGCGTACTTAATGCTTCATGCTTCTGCAACTTCATATAAAATTTTTTGTTAAGGGCTTCCATACCAAAGCATGCCAGGCTTGTGACAAGACCAATACCTTCAACAGCAATTCCTATAACACTTCCCACCCCCGTTGCAAACAGAGCTATACCTCCTACAGATAATCCGGCCGAAACCACCCCCATGGCCATTGATGTGTTGTGTACAGAATTGAAAACCGTATTGTAACGGCGTTTACACCTAGAGTATTTTGCTTGTTCTTCTTCCAAATACTTCAACGCTTCTGTAATATTCATTAAACGGAATGAATCTGCCTTTAATGTTTTATCACGCTCAATAGACTCAAGCTGCTCAGGTGGTATTTGTGGATACAAGTTCACCATTTTTTATGACAAATATTTTTTTAATCAGCAATTACATTTTGCAACTCTTCAAAAGTATACAATTTGCTGGCATAATAAAATGCAACAAGATCAATGTGTTCAAGGTTTATGTAAGTTAGACGAACAAAAGTTGTTTTGTCGACCACCACCTTGACAGCTGGAATACTGCTTGAAACGTTAATAACATCATTATTTTTTTGTAATAGCAATAAAGACCTTTGATGATTCTGTTACTGTTTCATTCCATGTAAGTTTAATTCCTTGTGCAATTTGAGCCTCTTTAGCAGTAGCAACAGATTTCATGATAATTTCAAATACTATTGTCGCTTCTCTAGCCACGACTAAGCTTGCTGGCATAAACACAACAGAAGTATCTGATCTACCCTTTCTAGTTGTAAGAAGATATCTCCGTCTCTCATAATTTTCAACTTTCAGTTTTTCTCTGCTATTGTTGTCTAGGGCAAAACTTGGAACAAGGCTTACAATAAGCGGCCCAGAATTAACAACCTTCCTAAACACTAAGGCGCCTTCATCATCAGTGTATACATAAGGACTAATAAATTCAATCTTTATGTCCCAGTCAATTGTGGGTGGTGGTGCCGGTACAGGTGAAACAACCCACTTACTACCCACATGTATTAAGTTGTAAGGCGCATTATTTACAGGTGGAGTAGGTACAGTAACATCACGTAGCTGACCAAGTTTAGGAATCTGTTTTGCACCGTCTTTCATGTCAACAATTACTTTCCTCTTGTACATGCCATTTGAATCAAGTTCAAAACCATATATTTCTCCAATTTCCCCTTCCTTCTCAAAATCCTGTACGTCTGCCAAATCTTTCAACTCTGTTACTGGACACGCAACTGGTATGATTCTAGGCTTTGGACCAAGACCACTCATTTTTATAAACAAAAATAAAATTATTTAACTTCCAAAACAACATAAAAATCATGCATTACAACTGGTTTACCATTCTGATTAGTTACAGATAAGCACAATGATTCAAAGAAACTAGAACCTAATTTTTTAAACTGAGAATTAGGAAATCTAGCAACCACACTTTCACAATATGGGGCAGTTCCAGTCGGCAAGCATCTTAACAAAGTTGAAGGCTTTCCATTGTGTACATTTTCAGTAGTGTTCAGTTCTTTCAAATGAACATTTAGCACTGTGTGTACTGACAAATGAACAGGATATCTGCCAGTTATTCTTGGTTTTTTTGGTGATAGTAGACTACCAACTGATTGTGACCAATCTTCATCTAGATGTGTTATTGTTTTAAAAAATCCAAGTAATAATAAAAGACTAATTGATAAAGAAAACTGACCACTTTTCGGAAAATCAATTGTAACAAGTAAATTAGCTGGGTTTAAAGTTGCTTTAATTTTAAATTCATTTTGAAGCCATTCAGCTAAAGTACAAAAGTCATAATACCCAGCTCGTAAAGTATCACCCTTTTCTAAACCATCGAGAGTTCCACTTACAGAATAATTTTCATCATCCGTTACATTAACTCTTACCAGTTCGCTCTATTTGAGGCCAGTGAACAAAATGACTTTTACCCTCACACATGACCAAGCAAAAATGCTGCTGAAAGCTCTTCTAGTGGTCAAAAGTTGGCTTATTATACATCATATTAAAGTGCATTGAGTCAGCTTTCAGTCAGGATAAGTAAAAAGTATGTACTTAACGTAGTTTAGAAGTTGTTGTTTATTTAGCGACGAAGAAAAAATGGTGTCCGGTTTCCAAAAACAGTTTTCATGAAAGTCACTAAGAAGAAATTTTTTTTGTTTCTTGCCCCTTTGTTTAAAATGTGAATCCAGTGTGTGGACAAATCATTTCTACACATTTTTGTGAAGTTTCAAGAAAATGTGTTTGAATTTCTAAGAGTTACGCAACATAATCTACACCGGTCAAGGGCAGGAAAAAGTGGGCGTGTCAACACCTGGCATGACTGAGACAACAAACATGTGCTTCTCTGAAAATCTCCGACTTGCTGAAAATATCACTGAGGCAATACACAGCAAGTAATAAATCTTGTTTATGTACTTCATAAAGTTTCACGATTCTGAACCAGACAATAGGTAAACAAAGACTCACATGGATAGCACATGGTCAAACCAAAATAGAAAGTGTCACAATGACCTGCGATGGTTTTCTTTCGTTTTTTCCACATCGCTGGTGCTGGAATCATGTTCAGTGGCCTGGTTGCTGGAAGATTCCCCTTCAGTGAGATACTCTTCACTTTCGGACTCAGATGAACTCATTTTGACGGAATATTCGCAGAGAGAAATCGCAAGCAGTGAAAATAACGCAGTAGGGAAAGCAAGATGGTGGACGTAGTGACTCGATCGATAACAAAGGTCACGAACAAACTCAAAATTAATATTTTTTTTTCATTCTATCATATGAAAGTGACTTTCTAATGTCAATAAGTTATTACAATAATACTGAGAGTAAAAATTAATTGGTTTTAATTCAGTAAACACGATGGAATTTTCCATGGGCGTGGCTTCGTATGTATACATACGATGGCCAAGGGAGCGAACTGGTAAGAGTTAAACCACTTTACTGTGTAGAACATTTCATGGATAGCTACAGCCTTGCTACCATCACGATTATCAATCCCATTAGTTAACCACACTGGTTTGCTTGTGTCAAGATTTGTTAAGGTAATAAACATTTTTATTATCACATAAAAAAAGGATGGAATTTAAATCACCAACCATTACCACTACAAACGCATTTCAATTTAATGTAGATGCTAAATATAATGTCGCCCCTACTTATGAACAGAAAATAATTCAACTAAATCAACTCGACATAGCTGTAAGCGAACAAGATTTATTTCAAGTCAAAGTACCCAACCCTTTTGATCATTACCTAAACCCTCCAATAACAGACGATGCTACTGCAAGAAAGTGGTCTTCAAGTCCACTACAGATGTTTCAAAACCAACTTAACTTTGCCATACTGTGTTCTACTACAGGCTGTGGTGTTTCATTTACAGATCATTTGAATCACTCAAACAAACTGATTAGGTCTGTGTATCATTTCCACACGTATTACCAGCTTAGACGTATACTGTCAGAACTGCATACACCACTACCCACTGAATCCAGTTTTAACAGGTTTAACAACCCCATGGATATGAAAGCATTTGAACGGATCTGTAATGAATTTAACATCAGTACAAAGTATGACTTTACACAAAAACTTGATGATCACCACGGCATTGGTACATTATATTATGCTTTGAGTCACAGACAATACCCTCAAGATTACTGGCCTCCCTACACTTCATTCTCATCAAAATCTGAAGTGTGGTTAGGCTCAATAGAACAGAAACAGTCTAACGCCTGGACCACATTTGTCTTGGACAGGAGTGACGGATTTACTCAAGCGGGAGTCGAGCGCATCAATGAGTCTATCAGAACATATGTCTGGTGTATACTAGGTGCACAATCATTAACAAAATCTAATATTCTGAATGGAAGTGGAATTTTTGATTCGCAAAAACAGTTTCTCGCTAATCTTGAAGATTCAGTAAATTCAGTAGTTGATCTCCCATCTAGCATACAACGCTACCAAGACGTTTTAAGATATGCCAAATCAAAAGTTGACTTTGTAGTTGGCACTGGGTTATACATGTTACCATCTGACCTTCAACTCCAAATGGGTACAATAACAAATTATAATAATGAAATCATTGTTGCTGGGAGTGATCAGAAATTAGGCCTCAATAAATCTGTAAATTTAGGAGGAACAACTGTGCATGTTCAGTTGAAAAAAACATTACAAGTGATTACTTCCCTTGCTCCAACAGCTATACAACCAGTACAGTCAACCCCTGACACACATGAATCCGAGAGAACTGCATTGACAATAGGATTAACAGGATTAGGAATATTACTTCTTTACCTGTTTCATTAAATAACCTATCATTAACCCTCCTACTGTCACCAAAAAGACCCACACATGTTCTGCCATAAACCCTACTGCCTTTGCCGCTGTACTAATCAACCAACTGACAACCGTGCCTAAAATGCCAGGCAACGCGTCTACTGCTTTCAGAGCCAATTTCTTAAGCAAGTCTGATATGTGTGACAGTTGTTTCTTTACCCACGACTGTAAGTCTTTTGGATCTGTGGGGACTGGGGTTGGTGGTGCTGGAGGTGGAGAACCACCACCCGTTACAGCCAACACAACTGTACTGATAATAAACCCCAGAGCAGTAATTAAACTGGCAATTGTGATACCCTGTTCTCTGAAAAGTGTTTTAAGTCTCTCAGCCAGAGTAGTGTCTTCGTGAAGTATTTTCTGAATAGTTTCTCTAATCCTGTTGACCTGTGATTTCAGTTTTTCCCTTCCAATACTAATCGCTTCTAACCTCGCTGATCTTTCTATCTGCAAATCATTTAATCTGTGTTGGATTCTTTCTTTCATTTCTGTGTCAAGATTCCCATTGTCTGCGGTAGCCAGTTTCTCTTTTTCACGTTCTATGTGTTTATCAAGCTCTCCCAGTTTGGCAAGATTATTAACCATCTCACCTCTTATTGTCTGCAGTGATTTATCTAACCCTATAATCTCCCGCATTGACAAAGGTGGATCTTCTATTGTTTTCATAACATCATTTATTTGTCCTTCAGTAAATGAGGTTTCTTGTATCACTGTGTTTGCTATTTCTGGTAGGCTTGTTACTGGTGCCATTTCAATCTCTTGCCCTGTTGGTAACTTTGTTTGCGTGTCTTGAAGCACACTAACCAGTCTTGGCGTGACAGGAGACCCACCAATACCAAGTTGACGCAAGGCACTAACACCACCTTCATTTTTTATTGTACTTAAAGCCCTAAACCTACTAGGGTCTTTTTTGTTAGTCAATAGTACTTTTCCTTTGTCAACAGTATTTAAATATAAATGACCCTTGACATCAAGTTCAAACTGGTTAGGGTCTATGTTGTCTGGGCGGCCACCAACATGATCATAAAATGAGTTCACTTTGGTTTCTAAAAGTTTGTGACGTAAACTGTAAATATTTCTTGTACCAGTCATATCTGTCATATCTGTTGTATTACCAAAATCATACGTGTCATCCATTTCAAAATCTTCATGATTAAATCCTCCCGCGGCCATTGTTTTTATTAATTTAATTTTTTTTATTGTGCATAATAAAAATGACACAGTCCTACGGATCAAAGTTAGACCCACACAGAAAACTACGTGAACCTTTCGGTGTTAAAGCAGTTAGACAATCGATAGTCATCACAAACAATCCTAGTACTATAGACCAAAACCAGACTCTTACTGTCAAGTTTCCAAACCTAGGCCCCAGTGACGTTATTGTTCCTGGTACTGCTCGTCTTGCTTTTAATATTGAACTTTCATCGGACGCAGATGACAAAAGAACACTAGTTAACAATCTAGGTAGAGCAATTATTAAGAATATTAAAGTTAAACTTGAAGGACAGGAAGTGTTTAGTCTTGACGATGCTGATGTGTTCTACTGCTACACGGATTTGTGGCTTACAAGAGAAGAACGAGAAGATCGTATTTACCAAGGCATACAGTCAGATAGCATTATGAAAATTCGAATAAATGCATCAGACAAAACAACCACAGAAGGCAAGGACGTTATTGTGGCCGAAACATATGGAAATAGGTTTTGCATTCCACTCGAATTTGAAATCCTAACAGGACATTCGCCTTATTACCAAGGGGCACTAAATGACCGCCTGAGTTTTGAACTAACCTTCAATGATTACTCCAAAGTTATAAAATCATCTGCCACAGATGCATCATACAAGATCTCTAACATTTCTTTGGAATATGAGATTGTCACGCATACTGAACTAGCCAGACTCATTCAAAATCAGTACCAGTCAAGACTTCCAATTTATTATAATCGAGTGATTAGACATAGTTTATTACCCAAAGACAAGAGCGACCAAATTTGGAATATAAACCTAAACACGCCTGCTAGGTCACTAAAAGGCGTTCTTATGTTATTTGTTGAACCAAAAAGTCCTTACCAAGGAGATTCAGAAAAATTCTATAATCCGAAAATTACACATTTATCCTGTACAATCGAAGGCCGACCTAATCAAATTTTTGCGTCTGGAATGATGGGATATCAGCACTATGATGAGATCACAAAGTATTTTGCTGGGGGAAGACTTAGAGAAAAATCAGCAAATATTGCGTGCAAAGATCTGCATCTGTATGACGTAAGAATCGGTGAATACCTGACAGACAAGTACGCACTGTGGCTAGATCTGCGTTCTACGGAGGATAATTTCCTTCATGGTTCTGGCCGTATTATCGAAAACGGTAGTGACGGAATCTCAATTCAAATACAGAAAAAAAACAGAAAAATCTGAAGCAATCAATATATATTTGTATCTGATTTATGATGCGCAACTAAACATCTCTGAGAGCAGGCTAAGTAGTCACATATATTAAAAGTATTCACTTAGCTTGGTTTTAATCCTTCACAGCCCATTTTGAATACCGAAATCACTATAAAATCCGAACGTATTAGTAGGCACGTCACGCTTGTGCTGAAACACGGACTAAACTGAAAATAAAAGGCGTCGTTTCACTGAGGTAACCGTTTCAACCTTCCTGGTCATAAGCACTGTAAAATCTTTCAGGCAAAACTAGCCTATCACACACCACCCTTTGTCAGTGCATGTGTCACAAGTCCTGTTAGGGCTGGCCTGCGCAGAAGTCAACACTAAATACCCTTTAGTCTACTCACAAGAAGGGCCTTATCTTAAAGCTTTCTCTGTTTTCCAACAGGTTGCAAACTCATTTTGGTTCTGTGTCTGTGAAGACTTCATGGTGTTTATACATAGAGTGGGTTTTTTCCCCTGCCCACATTGTGGGTGTGTGAAGCCGCTGGCTATTTGAATATATGAAAGAAAACCATAGGGTCTGGTACATATTTAAAAAAATTATAAATTCCTGTATGAATATTGTGTAGGGTCTGGTACATATTAAAAAAAATTAAAAATTCATTTATGATTATTGTGTTTGGTCTCGTACATATTGACTCAAGTAGGGTGCATACCGAGACAAGTTCGGTGCATATTTTTCAGAACAGGTCCAATCATAACGCGCTTGAACGAAGGTGGCTGTTTACTAGTCTGAGGTTATATATATATTTCCTGGTGCGCACTGTCGATTGTGTGGCCATGTCAATTGTATGGTGGACTGTGAAAGTAGGTCAGTTTGTTTAGAAGTGAATCGGCGCATTGTCTATTGTGAAATTGTATGGATGAGTGCGGAGGGTGGTGACGTTTAAGGGGGAAGGGGGTGTATTACGCAGTTTGTTTAGTAGTGAATCAGCTCACTGTCGCCGCGTGCTTGTCTATTGTTTATTGTGACATTGTATGGCTGAGTGCGGAGGTAGGTGGGTGGTGACGTTTTAAGGGGAGGGGGGAGGTGTATTATGCAGTTTGTTAAGAGGGCATTATGCGGTGAATCAGATACATTCTTTGCACTGAGAATTGGGATAACGGGAGATTGGAAATTCTGAAAAGTAGCCTATGTAATTTACCCTGATTTAAAACTATCGATACGGTATTACTGACATAGGTGTCATTAGCGTAATTACGTATGTAATTTACCCTGATTTAGAAGTATCGATACGGTATTACTGACATAGGTGTCGCAGGGCTCTCTCTTTTATAAGATATTTTAACTAGCCTTTTGTTTCCAAGGGGTTGGGGGACCTGACTGGGCAGATAAATCTGTTAAATGTATTTGGTCAAGTGCGTTTGTTTATTTACGGAAAGGATTAAATAAATCAATTGTTTCTTAAATGGGTGGGGTTGTATTCTCCTATATACTTTCTCTGACCATGATAATTCAAGGGCAGTGCCAGATTAGCTTGGCGCCGATAGGCGCCAAGCTAATTTGGCACTGCCCTTGAATTATCATGGTCGATCCAGCGCCTGCAACAGGTGCATAGTCGTTGGATGATGACTCCAGAATTTGGGAATATGTGCACCAGGCTGAATGAGTTAATTAAATAACCTATAACTCTCAGTTTAAGAGATGAACTGTAACAGATGTACTGTTACCTTTGTAACGCTCTTGGCATCAGAAACACTTATGGTTTATGCCCCATATGCTTCTGATGTCAGCAATGTTGCAGTGAACTACTCATATCTTTGATAATGCATTGTATAGACTGGCAAATTATGGCAATCACAAAGTTTGGCAATCAAACTCAAACAACATTCAATTTCAAAGCTGCCATGTTTTAGGATGATAATATCAACTTCCACCTGTGCTCTTTCTATAGACTGCTGTGCACTTGTGCTTTTCTTCGATTTCTAATTCTACTGTACAGCTTCGCAGTCATAGAGAAGAGAATGATGCAAGTGTGTACAGTTTTAACATTCTCAGATCTGTATCTCCGCGCCCTCTCTCATAGAAACAAATCCTGACCTGCATGAGAGGTACACACAGTGGTTTGGGAATGACAGCAAGAGCCTGAGCTGTCATGTCGGAGTCCTGAACAATGTAAGCTGCACAAATGTCCACCAGCGTTTTCACCTCCCGATGAGAGCTGTCTGAAGTTCTTGCCAGTAAATCCACTGGGTACACTGCTCCCTTGTAGTTTCCATACCACAGGGAGGGGGAGCTGGCCATGACTTGGGTGTGGAAAACTGTCTGTTGAATTCAAAATAACATGATCTGAAAAAAAAAAAGATTTACGTTTAGTAAAACTTTCAGTTTCATGCACCAACAATCCTAAACTCAGGATGTTATGTATGTGGACAATCATGCATTCACAGCAAGATGCGTGATTCTTTCAGGGCCTTACGAGAATCTATGCCTCTTGCAGATAAAGTGAAATGGTGAACTACAGAATGATACCAAGTAGTCACTTCCATGTTAATTCATCATGGATTTTTAAGGAAGGGATCTAGTCAGTGGAACAAGGTAGGGGTGGGGTGTTCTATGATATAATTTTCTTTTATCTCGAACAAACGGAGCATCAAAGGCCCCTGGACAGGAAGGAGAAAAGATCAGTAACTAAAAATATAGATCTGTTTCTCAGTTATCTACACAGAAACACTCGCACGCGTATCCTTGTACATAATATTATTATGTATGTCCCCGTCACGAAACTGGCGCGTTAGAAACTTGTTAGGCAAATATCCAAGATTCACGGACATATTACCACTGCCGTTCATCTCACACTACACCGTCAACTTCATTAGCATCTCAGCTACGATTAAAGCCAGTGTGGACGATAAGCAGACACTGATAGCTAGGTTTTTGTGGAGCATACGTTTGTTTGGGTCCTTGGGTACGGCTAGCCATATAAAGGGTTAGTCAAAATCCCGCGATAACCCGCACAAAATCACACAAATCCAAAGAAACTCTCAGAAACCAAAAAAAAAAAAATTAAAATTAACAAAACGCAAAGACACCCCCCCCCCCTCCTCACCTTGCACACACATACACACACACACACACACACACACACACACACACACACACACACACACACACACACACACACACACATAAGAATAATAAACAAAATTACTTGACACACAATAGATTCCATTGTTCAAGATTCAAGATGACTTTATTGTTGCTGTAATAGAAGAAAATCATACACAGCAAAAATTGTCTTGCCACTACAGGTGCTGCTCACATACACTCACTCGCTAATTCCACAAATTACAATAACAGAGCTACACAATGGACAATGATTTGGGACGGGTGAAGCCCGTCGCCAAGGCATCTAATGGCCGGCGCCAGTGGCCTCATCCCGACCCGAACCTCCCTGACAAAAACAGAATGCTAAGACAGCCCTATGTCTCCTGAACACACTAGTAATATGCTCTTTTGTTAAATTCCTACTTGACTAAAGCTAGTACATAAAAATACAAGTTAACAACAGAAACAAATTACCGTCGAAGGAAAATAATTTCCTATCTAGGCAACATAAAACAACGATCAAAGCTGCACCTGGAGGCCCGTCGCTATAGTACAGCGCCGGTGTTCAGCGGAGGGCACCGCTCTGACAAAGTCCGTCAACATCATTTATAACACATAATATCATGATGGTAACATGAGCCATTATAATAAAATAAAACCAGCACCCCCACACACAGTCAGTTAAACCCGCTTTCAAAATTAGTAGCCTTTATTTTGTACTCAGACACATACATTAGTGTGAAACTATCTTGAAATGTACACCCAAAAAAAGAAAAAAAAAAAAAGTAGTCACTCAGCAGAAAGATTTACTTTGTCAAGGCATTATCAGTGATAACCTATTTATTTTAATACATCTATACAAGTGTATAAAGAGTATATAATGTGTATGCCTCAAAGTCATACATACAGTACAAACAGTACTATTTTTACCACACACAAAATGTCACAATGAAATATGGCCTTAGTTGCTTTCTAGGCATTAACCCATATAACACCATAATCAAATTTCAAATCAAGTGTCACAAAACGACCATGTACCAAGTAAATGAAAAGAAAAGGGGAGACTGCCAGTGCTAATGTACCAGTTGGAGGAAATGCACTAACCATGATAATTCAAAGGTAGTGCCAGATTAGCTTGGCGCCATCAGGCATCTGGCACTACCATTAAATTATCATCGTCAATCCATCACTTGCTGTAGGGCGTTGGGGTTAAATGGGTTAAACCCTTAAACACAAAACATATTACAGGTGTTACAGCCCAAGGGGTGGAATGCCCCAGCCTGTGCACAAGAACCTTTCCGGTCAAGGAGGGGAGGAAGGTGGGGTGGGGGGGGGGGGAGGGGAAGGAGGGGGGGGGGGAGGGGGGGAGGGGTGCAGGTAGACAAAGAAGGCATATGTGTGTGAACACTTGCCAAAATATCAAACAAGTTGGGGGTGGGGTGGGGGGGGGGGGGGGGTATCGTGTGGATTGTGTACCCTGAAGCGAAAAGGATTCTACATAAATGTAGTAAATAGAGATAAATCAGCTAGTCCCACATTTTTACCCTGTGGTAGGCCTCTTGCAAGATGTTAGGCACTTTGACTTAGACAGAGGTTTTCAACGTGGTGTCAACGTAGATGGAAACGTAGGTTATATTACAGTAAATATGCTAAATTTTCCTCCGTTGTTTTTTCTTCTTGTTCTTGTACACTCGACTTTTAAAAACGTTAATGTTGCCATTTTTTGTAATATTTTACCAGGTGGTAGTTGAATATTTGGGGTGAATGTTCCCGTGCTGGTTGAATATTTTACAATTTTTTTATTTTGGTGAAAAATCGTCAAAAACAGCTTGTGGTCAAATATTTAGTGTGGTCGAATATTTCATGATGAGATTTGGTTGTAATAGTACTGTATATAATGTAGTACGACATTGAAAGGCACAAAAATAATGTTAAACAAAATATGTACTTGCCTTGACAAAGTAAATCTTTCTGTACTACATTTCTAACATCCCATGATAGTTTTACACTAATATACGTGTAGCTTTTTTCTTCTTTTTTTTTTTGGTTTGTCGAGTGGCAAAAATGTCATATATACATACATACTGGCTGGCTGGATTACACACATGCGCCCGTGCACATGCTGAATGATAACTAACACAAGCAACCACAAGGGAATATGCACATACATGTACACAAGAAAAAGTCAGTTAATCAGTGACACCAACACCGTACACTCACACACACACACACACACACATTATAACCACATGCTGAATGACAACTAACACAAACAACCGCAAGGGAATATGCACAAACACAAGAAAAAGTAAGTTAATCAGTGACACCAATACTGTACACTCACACACACACACATTATAACCACATGCTGAATGATAACTAACACAAACAACCGCAAGGGAATATGCACATACACAAGAAAAAGTCAGTTAATCAGTGACACCAATACCGTACATTCATGCACGCACACTTATAACCACAAGGACACACTCAGTTGAATCAAATATCTTAAATATTATCTATGGTTGAACACATGCTCAGATGTACATTAACACATACACACTCACACATACACTGATAAACACGCATACAAAAATCTACATGCACAAAACTAGAGAAACACTGACACTGGTGTATATTTGTACTACTTGGTGGGGTAATGGCAATCATTTTGATTTCAGATGGACAAACACATGACATGAACACAAACATCATTCTGTGGGTGCGAGACTTTTTGAAGGACAGGCCACAACGTGTAAATGTACACAGCAGTCTGTCTGACCAAGTGGTGCTAAATTCAGGCTGCCCGCAAGGTTGTGTCCTCTCTCCGACATTGTTTTCTATATACACAGACCATATGCGTTGTCACACTGCCACTTCTCGTCTCTTAAAGTTCTCAGACGACATGGCCCTTGTACGCCTACTCCAAAAAGAAGACAGTCTGGCTGAGTACTTTGCACAGATAGCAGTATTAGAGTCATGGTGCAAAGATAGTTTTCTGGAAATGAATGTACAGAAAACCAAGGAACTCGTCATTGATGACAGGAAAGTTGATGACATTTTTTGTACCTGTCTCAATTAATAATCAACCTGTAGAGGTGGTCACTGAATTTAAATACCTTGGCACAGTCATGGATAGTTGGCTGTCCTTCACTGGAAACACCAATCTGATTGTGAAAAAAAGCAAACCAGCATCTGTACCTTCTTAGGAAACTGAGAAGTTTTGATGTCAGTTCCAGGGTTTTAGAATCCGTTTATAGAAGCCTGATCGAAAGCATACTGACTTTTAACATCATTGCTTGGTATGGCAACCTCAGTATGAAAAACAGGGGCAGACTGTCACGTATCGTCCGAACAGCTGAGAAGATCATTGGCCTAGGACAGTACCCAGTAGATGATCTGTACCATAGAGCTGTCCGAAGGATAGCTGCTAGCATTGTCAATGATCTTCGTCACCCACTATCTGATCAGTTTCAAATGCTACCATCAGGCAGACGTTTCAACATGCCACTTGTCAAAAGGAATGTTTTTAAGAAGTCTTTTATTCCAACTGCTGTCTCGATTTTGAACTCTCGTTTATAATGCCGCGATAAGTATGATCTACTTAACATTACCTCCCATCTTGTGACAGATTGCTTGTGATAGATTGCTGCAATGATAATTTTTTCATATGTTCTTGTAGCGTTTGTTAATGTCTTATATTGTTGTTTCATGACGAGCCTAAAGGCAAATTTCTGTCATGCCTTGACTCGAACAGACAATAAAGTTGTATTGTATTGTATGAACGAAATCATGAATGGAAGCTGACACACACACACGCATGATTATCTTGTCGATGGGTGGAGGGGGGGGGGAAGGGAGAGGGGGGAGGGAGCAGGGGGGGGGGGGGGGGGGGCAGGGGGAGGTTTGGTGGTGTTCGCTGTTCTTCATTGACGACTGTTCTTGTGCGTTGCTTTATACAGGTACATGCGGGTTTCTGTGGGGTTTGGACGAACCGAAACAAAATATTGTTTGAGACTACCAGTTAGATACTCTTTTTGGTTTTTAAAATTAAAGAGTCTAAAAATGGCGGCGCCCTGTCGAAACTGCAACACCCTAATTTCTGTGTTTCAAAACATTGGTTTGAGAAGGATGCTACCAATGTAAGTTTTGAAATGCTTTAATTTTATTTTAAATTTTAATTTGTTGCCAATGTGTCCGTTTCTAGTCAGTCGTCCGTTTTTTTTGCGTCTAGTGCCAGCAATTTTTGATGTCCTTGAAGCTGCATGCCTGGTGCAGTGGTTGACTGATTGATGATGATGGTGGTGATGTCCACTTGTAATGCGCATCCACTCCATGCTAGCAGCATGCTCAGGGCGCAAATAAATAAAATAAAAACAACACACGCGACTTCTGGTGCACAGTAGTCCTAGAATTAAAAGTCAAGAAAGAGTTGGGTTTTGAGGTGCCTCCTGAATGTGCCAATGCAGTCAATGTCCCTCAAGGATTGTGGTAGTCCATTCCACAGCCTAGGTCCGCAGTGTGAAAATGCCCGGAAACCAAGTCGCTTCTTTGTGTGGCTTTCAACACTTGGGGTGCAAAGTTTGGACCGGACAGCAGAACGGAGCTGCCTCGAACAGTCGAAGGGCTATGGCGTGGGACTATTTCCTGGAGGTACTCTGGTGATTCATTCTGTCATTACTTTCGTGTGCAAGAAAGCTAAAAAGGCAGGGTGATTACTGCTTGCACTTGATTGCAGTTATAACAGTTGCTCTTCAGACATCAGCATTACCATTTTTTCTTCCGTCTTAGGGCGACGCAAGTGCGGCATAATCAATACAACCCACATTACATGGAACCAGTAGTTGACAAGAAAGAGCTGGCTCAACCTCTTGATGACGCCAATCCTCGCCGCTTTCGCCCGATCAAGGCCGCGAAAACAGAACAAGTCTCCTCCTCCTATTACGACCCCCTCGTTCAGTAAGTAAAATCGGGAAAAATGCCCACTACATCTTGCACGAGTAGAACATCGACTTGTAAAACATGAACTTTTACTGCCTTCAGTCCATCTATGTTCTAGCAGCTATTTTATTTTTAACCAAGGTTGTTAACTCATTCGAGACGTGCCGCCTCTAGAAGCAGCACGTCTCGAATGAGTTAAAATGCATTTCACAGTCCATATTATGGACAGACCACTGATGTTTGCTACCTAGTACTTGTTGTTTATTATTTGCTTTGATTTTATATTACTTCTGAGCTGGTATACCTCACCCCATGTAGGGTGTAGATTATGCACACAGGGCTTATTAGACATACACAGCTACTAAAATAAAGCCAGCTTTTAATGTAAATAGTATACAAAAATAGGCAGGTAATGATAGACATGCATGTCTATTTTGTGTAAATAAGACACTTTTTAGAATGAAAATGGCTACAAATGCATTCTAATTCAGTATTTGGTACAGGTATTTGTGGTATTCAAAGATGCACATAGCCATGGTAAGAACTACCACAAAACAAGCATACATCCTGATACACTAGTCATAATTGCTGAATGAGGTCCTGAAGTACATAACTTCACACCACGACATTGCAAGGAACATGCTTAAAATGGCTTCCAAATTAAAGAAAAACAAAACAAAATCATACCAGCACAACAACTACTCTGTATTAATTATTAATGCACTTCTGTTATTGATTTTTGTTGGGAGGGGAGGAAATGTGCAGAAAAATGGTGGACAACTGGCTGAGTACATAATTTCACAACAAAATGACTAGGTTTTTTTTTTCCTGTTTTCCATGGTTAACTAAAGTTTTTTTTTAGTCAGGAACTGACATGACCTTGTGTGAAACTCATGATAACTAATGCAGTACTACTGTACTGTAAAAAAACATGTCATCTCTTAGTCTTACACAACAAAAATATTTCGTATCATGATGATGTGTACATAAACTCACAACACTGAATCCAATGTTTGTAGTAAAGTTATGCATGTCTCTCATTGAATATTTACTTCTGTAAAATGCCTCAAAACTACCAAAGGTCTGTCATGTATTATGTTATTTGGATTCTGAAATCTTAGAAATGTGGTAATAGAAAATCCAAAGTGATTTTTTAAGTTACATGATCACATTTGTAATATGTTTTTCAGATAGTCTCATTTTTCTAATTCCAATGATATCAAGTTGAAAATAATCAGACAATTTAGTCAAAAGTTATGAATTAATTTGTTGGGGTTTTTTTTGCACGCCTTTTGGGCGACTGAAAATTGAATGATTTGGCATTTTTGGAATTTCACAGAACCAACCTTATAGTGATATATCTATCTATCTATATCCCGTAGTATTGCCGACCATTGGGGCACCACTGATGACTTGGCAACCAGCTCCCTCCATTCCTCTCTGTTCTCTGCCATTCTTAACGCATCACCCAGCCTCAGTCCTGTCCACTCTGAGATATTGTCCTCCCATCTTTTCCTCTGTCTATAGTGATAATGATACTAAATTCTACTACAATCAACTCTTTTTAGTAATCTGTGACAGCCTAGTCTTTTTCGAGGCTCTTGAACAAGGGCATCTTGCTGAAAATGATCCTTAAACTTATTAAAATCACTGATTTTGATGGCTGAAAAGTAACAAACACAAGACAAATCATATCTTGGGTTGTAATTATTAAGATAGAAACATCATTTAAACATCAAAATGATCAGGATAATGAGATCTGTATAATGGAACAGGATAGACTACAAAGAGAAATAATTTTTTGTCATCACCCTCCCCCAATAATAAAATATATATATATATATATATATATATATATATATATATATATATATATATATATATATATATATATATATATATATATATATATATATATTGACAAACAACACAAAATTGATCACCAGCAATTTCAACTATATTTGAATTGTTGGATTATAATTTTAACACTTGCATGAAATTTGCTCTTGTCTATAGATTAAAATCACGGACAGAAAACTACACACTGATCTCAAAAAGAAAATACTTCATCACACTGTAGTAGACGGAAAACAAGCAGGTCACATGACTTCACAAAAATAACTTTATCTCAAAGTCTACGACCGCCAGAAGAGAATGACTTAAATATAAACGTACCTTAACATATTTTATAACGTAATAATGTTTAATTCATACTTTCTTTTGAAAGAGAAACTTATATTTGGTATTTCCGAGGATAATCCAACACGGTTTGGTTATTTGGGCTTAACGCCGAGCAGGCAACTAAGGCCATCTCACGGCGGTATAACCCAACATGCTTTGTTTACCTTGCAAGACAGCACCGCTGCTCGCTCAAAAGAAACACTTTGAATACAATTGAAAAGCAAATCCAAAACCTCGCAATGTACAGATCAATCAAAAAATGATATATTACATATTGATGTTTTCATCTGAAGTCGGTAGATTGATAAATCTGACGATATATCTTCGCTGAAGCACATGGTACAACTACAGCCTCACTATCGTTTGTGCATGCCATTTTCCGAACATGCGTTAGCTCGTACACAGAGGCAGTGTGTGCACTCTTTTGCTTCGCATGCAGAGTCAAAGTAATCAGGCATGGGAATTGTCCGCGAGATTCCGCGAAAAAGAAGAGATCGTCCGTGAAAATAAAAAGGCGTCTCCGCAAAAAAGAACCATTGTGGGTAGCAAAACGAGCAGAGCACTGGTTTAACATCGCGGGCAGGATATGATGCGGCAGGCTGTGTCCGCGACACGCACTGGTGGCCAAGTGCGCCGCGCCGTACTTACTTACTTACGCCTGTCACCCCTACCCGGGTATAGGCCGTCGACGAGAGACCTCCAGCAACTCCTGTCCTGTGCTTCTCCTTCGATCCTACTCCAGGTGGTTCCCAGTCTCTTGATGTCTGCTTGGAGGTCTCGACGCCAGGAGTTTCTCGGCCTACCTCTTTTCCTCTTTCCCTGGGGGTTCCATGACAATGCCTGCCTAGTGATACTGGAAGCTGGCTTTCTCAGACTGTGACCGATCCATCCCCATCTTCTTCGCCCAATTTCATTCTCTGCTGTTATCTGCTCTGTTCTCTCCCAGAGTCTGACGTTGCTGATCTTCTCTGGCCAGTGGATTTTCAAAATTCTTCTAAGGCAACTGTTCATGAAGGTCTGTACTCTGTTGACTGTGGTTTTTGTCAATCTCCATGTCTCTGCTCCATATAGGAGAACTGCTTTTACATTGGAGTTGAAAATCCGGACTTTGGTGTGTTGTGACAGCTCTCTGGAACTCCACACTTTTTTCAACTGGAGAAAGGCTGCTCTGGCTTTACCGATTCGTGCTCTGACATCTGCATCAGTGCCACCTTTTTTGTCTATGATGCTCCCGAGATAGGTGAAGGACTCCACCTCCTCCAACGGGGTGCCAGCAAGCAAGACTGGTTCTTCCCTGGTTGCGTTCAGCATCATTGTCTTTGTTTTCTGTTTGTGAATGGTGAGGCCCACTTGGGACGAGATGTCAGCAAGCCTCGTGGTCTTGTCCTGCATTTGTTGATGAGTGTCACTGTGGGACAGTAATGCCAAGTCGTCTGCAAAATCGAGGTCGTCAAGCTGTGTCCACAGTGTCCACTGTATTCCACTTCGTCTGTGCTCTGTGGTCATCTTCATGACCCAGTCTATGGCCAGTGGGAAGAGGAACGGAGACAGCAGACACCCCTGCCTGACACCAGTTCTGACCTGGAGCTCTCTGGTGAACTGCCCTTCGTGGATCACGCGACATGTCATGCCATCATAGCTGCTCTTGATCAGGCGGACGAGCTTTGTGGGTACACCGTAGTGTCGTAGGAGTTTCCACAGAGTCTCTCGGTCCACGCTGTCAAATGCTTTCTCATAATCCACAAAGTTGACGTACAGCGGGGAGCTCCACTCCAGAGACTGTTCCACGATGATGCGGAGAGTGGCGATCTGGTCTGTACATGATCGGTTCTTCCTGAATCCTGCTTGCTGGTCTCTCAGCTGGGGGTCAACGGAGCTCTTCATTCTCTCTAGGATGATCCTGTTGAAGACCTTTCCTGGTACTGACAGCAAGGTGATTCCTCTGTAGTTGGAACACTTGCTGAGGTCGCCTTTCTTGGGAAGCTTGATTAGGTACCCCTCCTTCCAGTCAGCTGGCATCACCTCCTCTTCCCAGATCTTTCCAAACAGTGGGTACAGCATCTCAACTGTTGTCTCTAGGTCTGCTTTCAGAGACTCCGCTGGGATTCCATCTGGCCCTGCTGCTTTGCCATTCTTCAAAAATGCCACTGCTTTTCTGATCTCTTCCCGGCTGGGTCTGTCACAGCTGATGGGTAGGTCGGTCTCTGCCGGCTGGATGTCGGGGGGGTCGGGTGGGCTAGGTCTGTTCAGTAACTCTTCAAAATACTCGGCCCATCTGTCGAGTTGGTCTGCTCTGTCTGCAATAGGCTTGCCTTCTTTGTCTTTTACTGGTCTTTCTGTATGGCCATACTTACCCGACAATCTTCTGGTAATGTCGTAGAGCTGTTTCATGTTGCCGCTGCCTGCTGCCTTTTCTGCCTCTGCTGCCAGGCTGTCTGTGTAGGCCCTCTTGTCTGCCCTGATACTCCTCTTCACCTCGCGGTTGGCTTCCGAGTATTCCCCCTGTGCCCTTACTTTGGCTGCTCTCGTGCGACTGTTGTTGACCGCTGCTTTCTTCTGCTTCCTCGCTTCTATCTTCTTCAAGGTCTGTGCCGACAGCCAGTCCTTGTGGTGGTGTTTCCTGAACCCTACAGTGTCTTTGCAGGTTGAGTTCAGCGCCTCTCTAACTGCCTTCCACTGCTGCTCTGTGGTGACCGCCTCCTCTTCATTTACTAGCTCCTGTAGCGCTTGAAACCGGTTGGACAGCACCAGTTTGAACTCTTCTCCAACTCCAGTTTCTCTCAGGAGGCCTACATTATAGCGCTGTCTTCTTGTTGTCTCCGTGCGGCTTTTCTTTAGCTTGAGCTTCATTCTTAAGGTAAGCAGATGGTGGTCTGAGGCGACATCTGCTCCCCTCCTCACTCGAACATCTTGAAGGGATCTTCTAAATTTCTTGCTAATGCAGATATGGTCTATTTGGTTCTCTGTTGTATGGTCAGGTGAGACCCAAGTTGCTTTGTGTATTCTTCTGTGTGGGAAGATGCTGCCTCCAATGACAAGTTGGTTTAGAGCACAAAAGTCTACAAACCTCTCCCCGTTCTCACTCATCTCCGAGCCTAGTCCCTGTCTCCCCATCACCTCTTTGTATCCGGTGTTGTCCTCCCCTATTTTGGCATTAAAATCGCCCATGATGATGGTGATGTCTTGCTCCGCACATTTGTCCACGGCACTCTGGAGTCGGTCGTAGAACTCTTGTTTCTCTTCCTCGTCACTGTCATTGGTGGGCGCATAACACTGGATGACGTTCAGCTTGAGCTATTTCTTGGTTCTAAAGGCTGCTGTTATAATTCTTGGCCCAAGAGGTTCCCAGCCCATCAGCGCTCTCTGTGCCACTGGTGACAGCATGAGTGCTACTCCTTCTGTATGGGGGGCATTCTCCTCTTCATGACCTGAATACAGAAACATCTCCCCACTTAACAGCCTTTTCTGGCCAGACTGCGTCCATCTGGCTTCACTGATGCCTAGCAGGGAAAGGTTGTACTTTTGCATTTCCGCCGCTATCTGGGCGGCCTTGCCGCTCTGGTACATGGTCTTGACGTTCCATGTGCCCATGGTTGTATCCCTGGATAGAGAGAGGCGGCTCGGTCCTGTGGCTTCCGAAGACTTCCGGCTTTCACCACAGGACGTCATAAGTCTTCTAGTAGAAGAACCTTCCTCCTCCAGGAAAGGAATTACTGTTAGTCTTTTCGTCGGCGTTTTTGTAGCCATTTCCTTTTTTGCAGGGTGGGGAAGCTACCCCCACGCCCAACCCCCTTACTAGGAGGACCAGGGGTTTTCTGTCGGGGTCACCTTCCCTTAGACCATGTTGGTTCACGGCACCTTATTTCATTCGGTGCACCCCTCTCACGAGGGACCCCCCTATCCACCACCCAGGGGACGCGCCTCAACGCCGTATGGTCCCAGCGCGAGGGCGCCGCGCCGTGCTGCACAGTAAACCTAGGCGGGCAGACGTGCATTGTATTTGCCGATTGGTTGGTTAGTTCGGGTTTAACGTCCACAGCACCGAGGTGATCATGGACAGCCCTGACGGGCAGATTATGGGGGACAGGGAAATCTATTGCCTATGGAATACAACCTGAACACTGATCAACTCAGGCGCACTCCAACTGTGCCACTTTGATTTACCAGGACCTTTCAACGGATATGCTATTGAACAAATCCGTTTTTTTCCCCCTGGATTGTGAGTCCAGCTACCGGGGCCGGGACGGGATTCGAACCCACGACCCGATGATTCCCTTCACTCTCCTGATCCGACGTTTAACCGCCTGATTTATTTTGGACTCTATTCGCCGATTTTTTTGGGGGGGTCCCTGAAATGAAGGCGTCGTGACTACCCCCCCCCCCCCCCCTTTGTTTGATCTTTTGGCCCCAGGAAGGAAGGTCTAGCGCCTAACCCCCCCCCCCCCCCCCGCCCCCCCCACCTCCCCCGTCGTTTGATTTTTCGGCCCCTGGAAAGGAAAGCAAGGTCTAGCTTCATGGAGGCCTGAGGTTGAAGGCCTAATTTCAGATGATTTAATGAATATACAATATACGAAACTTTGCAATTATATAGTGAAATGATTGCCAATTTTAGGCATATATTTTTCCCTCCTGTCTGTTTTGTAGAAGAGTGAGAATATTACGTTGAAACTTTTCTACTTGAAATTTGAATACATTCCCGTGATCGTATGCAAAAATAAATTATACGAATATGAAGGGCTAGTTCTACTCTACCTAACTGGTAGCTACTTTTAGCCTGTGTCGCTTCGACGCAATGCGCGAGGTGATTGAAAAGCCGATGTGTGCTGTGAACAACGAGCGCACGCTGTGCCGCCGCGGCAAGTCATGAACGACAGATACGCCAGTAAAACATACATAAAGTACTAAACATGTAAAAATAAGCACAGAAACACACATGAACAAAAAGAGTAGACATCATGCTACAACCCAATATACATTTTTTTGATATATGCAGCATATTTTGGTTAACATCAGTGATGGAATATGGGTGAAATTTAGGTCACGCTTAGTCCTGCAAAGAAGGCTTGGAGTACCTAGTGGTATGGCCACATCCATGATGATCTTGGGCCAAATTTCAACCAAATGATGAAAATGCTTCTAGGATGGGAACATTGAATGTTGTGATGTTACTTACAACCTCGGTTGAAACCAAATCAGCAAGGGTGCAGTTGGTGCTTGACAAAACATTTTGGGTACCTTGATAAAACCTTTTTTTAAATTTGACTGTGTAAAGCATCAGAAACGTAGACTAATACCTTCGAAATACATTGCTAAGTCAGAAACTTTCAACAAAATTAAGAAGCATATGTAGTTCTCTCAACAAAACAGTGAAAGAAATGTTTTTTTTGTGTGTGTGTGTGTGCAAATAAATCATACACGACGATTTGTAACAAAAACTTACCTGAATTTTCTCCTCCATCGGCAGACATTTTTTCCACACGGCTGCTCTGATACACAACGTTGGCATGAATGAATGAGTGTAAAAATGTTGCCTAGATGTAGATCCTATTTCCTCCTCTTAAAAAATGAGAGCATAACATTCTGATTGCAACAGAACGCACGCAGAACTCTGCATCGCTTTTTTGTCCTCTAAATGGTGAAGATTTGGTGGGTTTTTTTTTACATTCTTATAGATAACCAGACTGCATCAAGTAGAAACTGATATTTTTAGGGGGTCAGTCTTATTGTGAATATAGACTGACAATTTTTTTTATTTTGGTATTCTTAGTGTATTACAACATTAAGCAACCTATGCATCCAGTCAGAAAAATTGATCGTATCATTTAAAGCAACACAATTTTAAACCAAGTTTTTTTCGGAGACTACGGATTCTTGCTGTGCTGCTACAATCAAAAGCAATGTGGTAGGTACGCAATTTTCATTGCTGTTGCCCGATATATCAGCTTACCAATAACTGTGTCACAAGAGCAGTGGTCGCATGCAGCGCTGAAAACTCAAAAGAAAATTAAAAAAAATAAAATTCATCAATTACTACAACTTACAAGTTTTTGGGACAAGTAAAAAATCTCTGCAAAACTTCCACTTTTTTTCTGAAAAAAGCCGTCATTACTTTTAAACTTTGACAAGTTTAAAGTACTTTAATATCATCTGAAAGCGGGTACAGTAAACAGGCCCTCGACAGTAAATCTGAGCCAAGGCCATATGGTGTTAATTTTCTGATTTAAAATTTTTTTTACCTGGAGTTTCTGCAGGAGCATTCATCTTGTGTTTTGACAACAGCTCTACACTACCAATTACTCCTCTGTATGAGGAACACCACAGCCATTTGTGAAAATGGTGATACTGCTTTATACACCCACAAACCTCGTCCATACGAGGAGCACGGGTGCAGATGATATAAACAGTCATGTGCTCAACTTTGGAATATTTAATGATACAAAGAAGAGACTGATGAAAACGTTGACAATAAATAATTAATTTTATGAAAAACGTGGGCATTTTCCAATAATATCTAAATTGTTTTAAAAATAGTAACGTCTTGGCTATAAAAATATATGTATGTTTATTTTATTCCTGATG
The DNA here is from genome assembly GCA_036245525.1 of Semisulcospira habei. NCBI lineage: Eukaryota > Metazoa > Mollusca > Gastropoda > Semisulcospiridae > Semisulcospira > Semisulcospira habei. The sequence goes on along the minus strand of BTPG01000008.1, from coordinate 103,944,799 downwards.
TTACTTTCAGCAGTCTGGTGCCATATATTGTTCAGCACCCCCAACCTCAAGAAAACAGAGTTTGTTGTTGCCGTCTTGAAGATGTCGGTGCTATTCGTGTAAGCAAGCATATTCATACAGTGTATTCTACTATAGGCCTTTTTTGTAATTGACGCGTTTAGAGTTATCCGCCCTTGCGCTAGTCGGAAGTGCGCCGATAGAGTCGTTCCGGTTTCCAGCAAGACATGGCCAAAGTGAAAGTTATTGTGCGAGGAGGAAAACGATTTTGCGTATGCTGTTCGAACTACGCTGGAAAAAATAGTTGATGGAAGGACTGTATCTCTACACACGGTGCCAAGGGACCAGACCCTTCGACGAGTATGGGAGAGACGCCTGCGTTTCGTACGCAAAGACCGTTCAGTGGTTTCTGTTCGGAGCACTTTGTCAACAACTGAACAAGGCAGGCCTACGCACCGGTGACGACGTGCCTTTCAGATTTTGCAAACCGCACCTTAAACACGTGTACGGCCGGTAAGTGCTATGTTACTACGACCTATATAGACTATTTTTACTACATAAAAAAATGAAACAGACTATCGTGTCGATGACTTGTTAGATCAGCATCCCGTAGGGATTCCCAACAGCTTTGTATTCATCGCATCTGTGTTTTCCAAATTACGCTTTCAAAAGCTTGTTAAAGACAAACTGATCTATCACATGGAGTAATAGTCTAAACATGGTTAACCTTGAAGTTGAGATCCTATCACTAGTTGTTGATGTTGCAGGTTTGTGCAGTGGTGTGTGTGTACTGATGTGACAGAGGCAGACAGTTGCATTCTTCCTCAGCTTATGTTGTTTCATGTGTCACAGCTCAGTACTGCTCGGTTACCTTTTTTTTTGTTGTTGACAGTTATCATATGTTAAATGCATGTTTTTCTTTCGTCTTCATTTATTTACAGGTGGCAGAACAAAGGATGCTCACAAACTGGTGACCCTAACATAATCTTGTAGGGAGGTTGAAGACCACTCTTGAGCAGCTTCATTTTCAGCAGTTTGACCTGTCACTGCCTTCAACTTCTGTCATGCTGCACAACTATGCTGGTAAAGTGAACGTGGCGTCAATAATCCATCATGCACTTTTGTACAGCTGCCTGTCAAACAAAAAACAACCAAGTGGATGCAGAAGTTTAGACTGTGCCTATTGAGGTATCTGGCATGCATACTGGTATAAAATCAGTTGGAACACAGACTGACAACACATTGACGCCACTCAGATTTGAGCATGTTGCAGACAATCCTGAGATGGTAAGGGCCAAATGCAGAGACACTGAAGGCAGTCTTTGAGGAGCTGCCCCGTATTGAAGAAAAAGAAAACAACAGACCCTGGACGCAGATCTTTGCTCAGGTTAATTGATCAGCTCTTCATGACCCTTAGGAGGCTCAAGCTAGGTCTGGTGATTGCTGACCTGAGTTTTCGCTTCAGCGTTTCAGAGTGGATTGACCACTTGTATATTCATCTTTTATTTCTAGCTTACTGGCCAACCAGGGAACAGATCAACAATATCATGCCAGTTGACTTCAGGGAGATGTTTCCGAGGACCCGTTTTGTGTTGGACTGCACAGAGCTGTTCACAGAAACCCTCCGCTCACTGGCTGATAAGTCACTGATGTTCACCCAGTTCAAGACTCACATGACCTGGAAAGCATTGATCGGGATCACTCCAAATGGTGTGGTGTCTTTTATGTCTGATTTGTGGGCAGGATCCATCAGTGACAAGCAAATTGTACAGAAAAGTAAGATTCTGGAACTATGTGAGAAGGAAGATGCAGAGATGGGTGATAAGGGTTTCCTCATTTCTGATATGACAACGCCGATAGAGATTGAGCTGATCATTCCACCGAAGAAAGAAAAGAAACGCCAAATGTCAAAGGCAGATATAACTTTGACAAGGCGGGTTGCAAACTGCAGGATCCACGCAGAGCGACACATGGAGTGAGTGAAAAACTACAGGGTCTTGAACAACTTGGCAGGCACTATGAAAGCTAAAGTATCTAAAATCTGGACGCTCTGCAGTTACCTTTTTGCATTATTGCCCCCTCTTCATCTACATGACCGTGTTGATGAAGCTGACCCTGCCATTGATGAGGTTGAATACGAATTTGTTTCAATGCTGTGTTTGGTCAGTGACAACTATTATGCTGATGTATGTATATCTAACGCACAAGAAATCCAACCTTTGCCTCAGATCAGCGTGCTGAAGCTCCAGTTGTGTGGGAAACCTTATGCTTGCCTAGGGTTAAGAACACCCTGCATTTATAGTATTGAGCAAGCTTAAGGTTTTACAAATGGACTAAGGTTATATCCTTGCGTGCCAGTTTATTAGAAGGAAGCATTAATATATATTCCCATGTGTGTGTGTCGGGTGTCAGTTTTAAATAGGCGCTTTGGAAAATTAGGCACCAAGCCATGCTGAATAATGATTAGGTGTTTTGCTGTCTGTTTATATACAGGGTTCACAAAAAGTTAAGGACCACTGACAAAATTTGCTCAGTTTTCTTGTGGTGCTTAATTTTGTTGATACAAGTTACAAAGTTTGTATACATAGGCAAGTGAATGAACCCAAGCCAGGCAATCATTCTTCCATCTGCATTTTGACTTTCTAGTGTGGAAAGTCCCGGACGTTGTTCCCTGACCATAAAAATTTAGTTAAATAATGCTAAAACAGCACCTTTTCAAATGTGCTCATTATGTTGTCAGTGGTGCACGTGCGACCGTCACAATCACTGCTAGCCCTCTGTAATGTTATCGGCATTATGCATGATACAAGCCATTTCCTGTCTTTTTTATTTGTTTTTGAAAATGGTACCTGAATTATCAACTGGTCCTTAACTTTTTGTGAAGTCTGTACATAATCAGGGGGACAATGATTTTATTATAAGTGCACATTTGTGAAACTGCTGTAAAATCTGATTCAGCATCTATAAATGAAAATGACAAAAAAAATGTTTTGTGTCTTTTGCTATTTTATTTTCCCCACGCACGCACACACAAAACTAAAATTCATTCTCAGAGTCTGACTCACAATAGAAGAACATTTATTACTTGAGCAGTTGTTCCAATGAGCGAACTTCAACTGTTGAATTTCATGGGCATAGTCTGTTCAGCTAAGTGCAATATATAACGCTCAATATGCAATGTTCCTGGTTATAACAGGCTAGCATCATGAACTAAACAATCCAACCACAATTAATGTAATGCAGACTATTCAACATGTGTGACTGTGGAATGGAAACAGGACTGACGCATCAAGAAATAGAATTTCCACTTTAGTGTTATCACTAAAAACAATTTTAGGTTTTTGATTTGTTGTGTTTTTTTGCCCTTCTGACTCGGAGGCAAGAAACAGAATTGATCTACCTGCAATACAAGTTATCAGCAACAGCTTGGCCAGTAACAACAATATTCACCCAAATTCAGCCGTTCCTTCAGTCATGTTTTCCATTACACAGTTGCATTTTGTTACTAACACATGTGCGCACGCACACCAACACAATTCTCCATTTGTTGTTCAACACACACACACCCCAAGCCACGTTTGGTGCCACTATCTAAAGAACAAAATGAGGAGGGAGGGGGGAAGTTCTGGAGGAGACAGACGGATATCCTATTACACTTTCACAACCCACCCCACAGGCTTAAAGCAGGGGTGGCACTAGCTTTCACCAGTTTGCATCGGTGTTTGCAAAGTATTTGGAAGAGTGTGTTGCACTTACTATCACGAAAAACGAACAAGTGTACAATCAATGGTGTAACCATAGCGTTTTCCCATCGAATGCAGATTCTACAAATGAGTCTGTATTTGACAAGAAACTGCTAGGTACAACATGCTGAAAATACAATATTTATGCAGAATTTTTCTTGTAAGTGCGACCCCTGCACACAAAAAGAACACCTCTGTGCTTACACTGAAATCTGGAAAGCCCAGTACCAAGATAAAACAGTCCTAATGTATTCACCCCACTTCATACATGTATACTTCCTTTAGGATGGCATGTCTAAACTGGGGTGGCTGTGCAGCCCTAAAAAGTGAACACACTGTGCTTGTTAAATAACAGTTAATAAAAGCGACAGGCTCACGTTTCCAAAGTGCTCAAATCGTCTCCAGCTCATAAGTTTATGGTACACAAAAATGATTCTCCATTTAGATTTCTACACAATTTCAGGCCTATCCGACATATCTATGGGCCATAAGTGAAAATGCACTGCGCCTACCAGTACTACACATGCCTCATCACAGTGGCGACCCAAAACGTTTTTAATGGAAAAACCAGCAAGCACTCTGTGCAGCTGGGTTACGTCTGAGTAAATAGCATTTGTACAATAGGCAGCAATAATTAAATGTTCTACTGCCTCTCCAAGTTTCTGAGGCTCGATGCGGCATATTTTTTTGGAATGAAGGTGCTGTGCCTTTTTTGGGCTAAGGTGTCGCTTTCGTGGTACCCTCCACTTACAGTCATGCGAGGTGGATGCGTCAAGACCATCCTTCTTCTGTGTGATGTCTACTAGGGTGTATAACAATGCAGCAACGTGGTTGAAGCACCTTCAAGTCTGTAACAAAGCAAACAAAATACTATTTATCAACACGGATAGAAGCAAGAATATGAAATGAATACCTGTTTCAAGCTCACATGCAACTACAAACATAATAAATGTGTTTATTCTCGAGAACTGATGGATACCTGTGAGTCTCTGCATAACAACAGAGTATGTTATTCTCTTTTGCAACAGTATGAAAGATGTCACCAAAATAGTTCAAGAAGCAATTCTACTAAACTTTATTCTGGAACAAGAAGGCAAAGCCATTATCTGATTATGGCTCACGTGTATGGCCGATTTACATGTGTGACCAATGTGACAAGGGCTGGCTTCTGCAGCAGCAAAACCATGTTTTCTGAAAATGTAAGCATTTTTCACACATCTGTCAACCCCCCATGACCTTTGTGATGAGTCGACTAAATTGGTATGCATAAGAAGGTCTTATCATCAGCTATCTTTGTACCAAATTTGGTTGAAAAATTTGCAACATCTAACTACAATTTTATCAAAATATCGGCATTTTACACCCATTTGCCAGCCTCTTGTGACACTTGACCTTTTCAAGGGGTCATCCAAATTAGTATGCAAAGATAGGTCTTACCATCAGGTATCTCTGTACCAAGTTTGGGTGTGAAGTTGTGAATAGTATTTGAGAAAAAACATCTTTTGTTAAAATATGGCTATTTTAAATATGCTTGTTAACAGGACTGACAATGACCATTTCGATAACATGGCTTCTGACTGAATACGCATTATTTGGTAAGGATAATGTGACTGAATCACACATAATCCATATCTACTATTTACTCGTACTGCCTGCGCGACTCTGTCAACTGTTTGTCTGCGTGTATCACATACGCTGCATATAAAACACACTATCAGTATCATCAGCTTACCCAGCAGTGCATGTACAGTATCCTGAATTCACTCTGCCTGTGGTTTGGGAAACGCGCACCCAGGTGTTGTGGTCTGGATACTTGGTGTCAGAAGAAGCTGCACTTGGTACTACACGACACTGTATGTAGCACTGCTCATCTAGGGCTGGCCCAGGATGATATCTGAAATAATAAAACATCACCAACATTAGCATAAACAGCAACAGCATAACAAAGAATGACACTTTAAAAAATAACACGTGAGGAATGCAGGTTCCCATCAGTGATCGCTACTATGACTCGGAGTGTATTTAAATAAAATTGCTGGTGAGTTTGACCATGCTGATTGAAAGGCAGAGTATGTGAAGCTTGGCACCAAAATGTTGCTAAGCTCTATTGACTCTGTCTTTGAATTAACGTTGTCAATATACTCTGTAGACTGACACAGACCGTACAACATGATGCACATCAATCTATTTCAAACGTCTGTACACTGACGCAGACCTTACAACATGATGCACGTCAATCTATTTCAAACGTGCCTAAAAATTCTTTTACCCACGTAAAAAAAAATTGAATTAATGAGTCATTTTCTTACCTCACATTGTGCACATGGCCATCACATAAAATGTTGGCCCTCAGTTGTCTTCGGGTGTTCTTTCTCCTGTTGTCCACAGTCTTGTGACGTGTAAATTAGGTATTTTTGGAGTTCCTTGTCTGTGACATCAGGCCAGTCTTTCTGGTCGACCAAGTCAACAGGAACCCACTTCTGCAGGCCTGCCACAAGGTGGTATTCAGGGATTTCTGTAAATATTTTAAGAAGATATTGTATTAGTGTATGTGGGAGCATTCCAGTCATCGTTATTACCAGGCCATGTAATAGCCACACACCAAACCTCAGGTCATAGAACTTTAGAAGCCTGAGTAATCGGTTATGAATAAAGTGGTGGCTCTCAAAAGGAGTCAATAACGAGAAGAGCTTTTTTATATATAACTTCTTAAAGTTCTTTTCAACCACCCAAATAAACACGCTTCTGATTTGTCTATGGTCGCATTACTAAATTACACAAACTGTAATGATGCCATTCACAATGCTTGCATCAGACCGAGAACTAGCATGCGATATGTAATGTTATCTTCATAGTGTGCTCTCCACTCATGAGTCGTTGAAAGTGCTTTAATAAAAAATTATCACGAACGTAATTCAATTGATAATAATCCAACAACTAGGACTTGTGAATTCTGCATTTTTTTAAAATCGTAAAGTAGTCTATGAGTATAATTCAATCCATTACAGATCACACCAAGCACACTTCGTAAACAAATGACTTACCTTCATCGCCTCCGTCACTGGATTCGGCAATAGGACCAGCTGAAGCGTCGGTAGCCCTTTGCAAAGCAAGCTGAAAAGCGCCTTTCGATCTTCGGATCAGCTCCGATTTGTTTCCACTTAAAACTTGTCCGTGTTTTTGAAGAAATTCCTTCAAGTCATTTACTTTCATTGTGTCAAACGCTTCGCTATCGCGAGCGCAAACCGGAACTACGCATAGCAAAGGGACGCAACTCTTGACGACTCACAGCGCCAATTACGAAAAAGGCCCATAATCCAAATAATCAAATGCAAAAGCCAGATGTTTCTTACTTCTAAATTGCATGAATGATCCGCAGTTCAAAAGTAGTTTGGGTAAATGGTCATTCTAAAGATGACGTCACAAACAGATGTTTTTCAATGTTTCCAAGGCAAAATCTCAATGGTATCCTAATTGTTTCATCAATGCCCAAAATATGGTGTTTGTAGGTTGAATATATATGCAGAATTATGTACTTTTATGGTGGTTATTCGTACTCTACTGAAAAACATTCTAAAACTAACACAGATTGCAAGTGTAAAGTATTAAACTGATGCAAAAACCCAGTTCACATGATGATTTCTCATATTTGTGTGTGCATTTCAAGGCATATAATCCTTTAGGCCTGTGTGCATAATGCACCTCAGCATGATTGGGTAGTGTGCAAAAACCATGTGTGCATAAGCCTTGCATGTATTTACATCCTCTACAGGGTGAGGTATACCAACTCGGTGATATTACTTACATTGAACCTATTATGACACACTAAAACCATGATAGTTCAAGGGTGATGCCCATAGGCATCAAGCTATTCTAGGATCATCGTTGAACTGTCATGGTCAGTCTGTCCTCCAAACTGTATTGTAGTCTTCAGAAGACAACTCCAAATTTAGGAATTTCAAGTTAGTGCTAAGTGTGTTCAGTTATGTTACTTAACTCATTCAGCCCGGGGCATGTATTTCCCAAATTTTGGAGGCGTCATCTAATGACTATGCACCTGTTTCAGAAGATGGATCGACCATGATAATTCAAGGGCAGTGCCAGATTAGCTTGGCACCAACAGGCGCCAAGCTAATCTGGCACTATCCTTGAATTATCATGGTCAACCCATCTCCTGCTGTAGTGCGTCAGGGCTGAATGGGTTAAGAACTTTATTTTATTCTTGCAGGAAGTTCATCAACCGTATAATGAAAGGGGGTCAGAAAGCTCTTGCAAGAAATATTCTTGAGAAGGTAAATCAAAAGGGCCTGTGACAAGGTCGCTTGTGCCTAAAGTAATGACCAACGGAAATGTCCAAAGTAACAACCAACTCGGTTGTCTTAACTCCTTACGCTCTGAGGACAAAATTGTCAAATTTTTGTAGATATCCTCTCAGGTCTATATTACAGTTTTGGAGATGGATTGACCACGATATTTCAAGGTTGGTGTCAGAATAGCTTCGCGCCTCTAGGCGCCAAGCTATTCTGACACCAACCTTGAAATATCATGGTCGATGCAGATCCTGTTGTAGCCTTTCTTCAGGGCTTTATGGGTTAAAAATAGGCTTATTTTATGCACTGGTTAGTTTTGATGTATCTGGCATGTGAGCATGTGAAATTAAAGATTTGTGAATGCAAAAATATATGATTTCCAGCAGAGAATAATAAAATTTACTTAAATCTGGCCCTTTCTGAAAATGTTGGTTGTTATAGGGGAAATACAGAGATAAATATGATCACATTGTCAGTTTTTCTTTTTAATTCTCTTTCAAAAGAAATTAATTTTATAACCTGTTCTCAGAGGTGGAAGGATGACAAGTAGTTTATTCCTTTTGAAATTAGTTTTCTTTAACAATCGGTGTTGATTGTTGTGGTGGATATACTCAACATACAGTCAATTTAAATAACGAAAACACATTCTTTGTTTGATTACCAAGTTTTGTGAATGTTCTTCTAAAACTCATTGTCCATAGATGGGATATCAGAAATACAAATATGTTCGTGTCACTCAGTTTTATAGAGAAAAATGTTTGTTGTCACACTGGACATACTATTTGACATACACAATATAAAAATCATCTATAAATTACTCCATTTTGGTGAAAAGGAAACTTTGAAAAATGTCAGTGTTCCAGCAACAATGTCTTAATAGGAGAATCACAAAATGAACTAATTTCTTGTTGTAGTGTGTTTTTTTTACAAAAAAAAATGTGTCGGCTGTTATGCGCATGATGTTTTGTCACAGGCTTAGCAGTGTTATTTTTAACCCATTCAGCCCTGACGCACTACAGCAGGAGATGGGTTGACAAATGATAATTCAAGGGTAGTGCCAGATTAGCTTGGCGCTTGTCAGCGCCAAGCTAATCTGGCACTGCCCTTGAATTATCATGATCGATCCATCTCCTGCAACTGTTGCATAGTCATTAGATGATGTCTCCAAAATTAGGAAAATATGGCCGTTGGGCTGAATGAGTTAAACTAATGTGAGCAGCCTTCATGGTAATCAGCCAAAACCAGCTAAGAGCAAGGACTTAGCATGAGGGCTCTTTTTTTTCTGTGTAAGTTTATAGTCTTGGCATCAGAATTGTTTTGGTGTCTGTGATAAAAATTAACTTCAATGATTTTTGGCTCATATGCAAAGCAAAAGCGAGTGTGTTCTGGGCCAGTGGTCATCCGTCCATCACGTGTGGTAAACTTTAATGTTGGCATTTTCTTGGAGACTATTCAAGCGACACTCTTCAGACTTGGCCCAATGATACTTTGTGGCAAGACCTTTATAAACATACCAATTTGAGCGACTTCTCTCTGAGGTCAAGGTCACATGGGATCAGGAAATATGTCCAAAACATTTTGATAAAATTTATGTTTTCTCAAGTACAATTCACAATTTCAAGTCCAAACTTGATGCAAAGATATCTGGTGGTAAGACCTTTCTATACATACTTATTTGGCCCCTCAGAAAGGTCAAGGGTCAAAAGAGACCAGGAAATAGGTTAAAAAAAAATAGTCATGTGACAAAACATATTTTTCTCAAACACTTTGGGTGTAACGTAACTGTGTAAGACCTTCCTATGTATACTCTATGTAATTTAGATGACCCCTCGTAAAGGTCACAAGAGATCAGGAAATAGGTCACAAATAGCCATGATTTGACCGAAAAAAAATTTTCTCAAATACTTTTTGCAACTTCCATCCTAAACCTGGTACAGAGATACCTGATGGTAAGACCTTCCTAGGCATACTAATTTGGATGACCGCTCGGAATGGTCAAGGGTCACAGATCAACAATCATGTCTATTTTTGGGCGGTAACATTTTAGTTTATTGAGGATTTTTGCAAAACTTTTGAACCAAATGTAGCAGAAAGGTAGATGATGATAAGACCTTTCTATGCATACTAATTTTGTACACTATTCACAAAGGTCAAGGGTGATGGGAGGTTGACAAAAGTAAAAAATGCTTTAAATTTTCAGAAAACATTGATTTCTCAGTTACAAAAGGCAATACTTCCCTTATGTTCGAACACTTGCTTATTTCAGTGACGTGTTGGAAAGGTAATGGTGACAAAGGTTAGATTAAGCATGTTGCTCAGCCATGCACATGCGCCTTAAGGGCTTTCCCGTGTTTGTTACTAATTAAGAATAGACCCTTAGTTACGTTGTGAGAAAAAGTAATTCAGCATAATAATATTTTGTTTATTCTTACTGTTGCTAAAGTTAAATTTATGCTAATTGAATTCTACCACAATTTCTGTTCTGTACAGACATTTGAGAACATCAAGCACATTCAAGTGGAGAAATACAACAATGCTTCAACACCTGAGGAGAAGGCTGCTGTTGAGTGCAATCCTCTGGTGATTTTTACCCAGGCTGTGGAGAACTGTAAACCCCAGATCATCACCACAAAAATTGTGAAGGGTGGTGTCACTTATCAGGTGCGTCAGTGACTGATGTTTGGCTCACATGCGAAGGAAAAGTGAGTCCATGTTCTGGGCCAGTGGTTGTCTAAGAGATCAGTAAATGAAGCGAAAAAATGTCTATTTTTTTGTTAGGATTTTATAATTTTGCAAAACGTTTCAACCAAATTTGGCAGATAGATGATAAGACCTTTCTATGCATACTAATTTGGTTCACTACTCACAAAAGTTAGATTAATTATGTTGATTGGTCATGTGTGTGAGCCTGAAGGGCTTTGCCATTCTTGAATTTCTTTCTCTTTTTCATGCTCCATCCCTCCCCCTTTTGTCACATGTTCTTCCTTTCTGTTGCCCCTATATAGCCCTATTACCTGTATACAAAGAAAAAACCCGCTATGACATCGTACCGGTGTGATATACCGGTGCCGGTGCCATGTACCAGTACGCTGCACTATTCCCCAATAGCAAAATGTCTTCGGGCCCATGACGGCCGCAGTTGGCCCATGCACATCCATGTGGGCTCACTGCGGCCGCCATGGGCCTGAGGACCTTTGCTTACTGGTTATTAGCAATGAACAAAAACAAAAAGTAGAGAAAAGAAAGTATCGGATCTAGGGCCGGAGGTAACTAGTGTGATCTGTTTTCTGAAGTATGCTTCTGTTCAACTTTGTTCATTACATTTCCAAATCATCTGATACAAATAAATCGCAATGAATAAATCAGCCGCTAAAGTTTCAGGTTGGCAACTGATTGGCATGGCACTGGACAAACCATCTTATGCACCACCCTTCATCCGTCATGCTCAAGTGTGTGTGTGCATGTGTGAGAGAGAGAAAAGGTTTGAAACATCTATTAAAGGATAAACAATTAGGTGTGATATTGCTCATCACTGGTATGTGAACTCTTAAAACTGCATGCAGACAAACATTTAACAAAATTACTAGAGTGCGAAAGGATAGTTGACAACAGTTAGTATTGAGTTTTTACAGCAAAAATGCGTTTTGAGAAATAGTTTAGCATAATTTGTTGATCATGTGAGGCACCCATTTATACCATTGTGTCCCAGGTTCAAAATACCCACATTTTGGAGTTGTCCTCTGAGGACTGCGTTACAATTCCGGAGACAGATCGACCATGATAGTTCAAGGGTGGTGCCAGAATAGCTTGGCGCCTATAGGCGCCAAGCTATTCTGGCACCACCTTTGAACTATCATGGTCAATCTATATCTTGCTGTGGTATGTCGGGACTGAATCAGTCCATTACATCTGAGGCTGATTTTGTAAAATGTGCTTATTGTCCTACGACGGCTACATTACAGATTAGGAGGTAGAGCAACTGTTTTAGTTCAAGGGTAGTACCAGAATAGCTGGGCGCCTGAGGCGCCAAGCTATTCTAGCACCACCCTTGAACTATCAGTGAAATTTATTTAAAGCAGTGGGTGTATCAGAATGAAAAGGTTTAAACGGATCATCTACTAGCTATGACACCTAACAGTCGATGTTCAGAAGTATGTTCGGTGGGTTCGTTATTGCAGGGGGAAAGTTTGAGATAGAGTTGATGTTGCTGACTCGCGGTTAGCTGCAAGCATTTAGTTTGGAAAGGGCTGATTAGGTTTTTAAACATCAAAGTGAAAATGTCAGCAAGGCTTTGTTGCAGTAGACTATTAACCATCGATTCCTTTGTAGCCTGGTAAGAGAGTAGTGTGTGCGACTGTGAGCGCTTATGTCATGTGTGTGTGGCTGACTGGTGCACTGATAGTTGCGGTTACTGGTATATCGAAAGAAAATACCGGTATGACACATAAATACTGTTAAAATACCGGTACGGATTTTCGTACGGGTATGCAACTCGTAAGCAGTATCAAGTCGTCAAGGGAAGTAAATGCCAATCTGCATGACTTACCAGTCCTGAATCTCTGATCCTATTACTTCCCTTCTTACCAGTCCTGAATCTCTGATCCTATTACTTCCCTTGCTTAGGCTCAACACTTGCCAAGAGCTGCTGCACTGTGTCAAAAGGCACACACGGTAAAATAGATCACGTTATTTTTGTTCAGTTTTTCTGTAGCTTGGAGATCACACTCCTTCACATCTGCCACACACCGCTAAGCCATGCATCAGGAGTCAGTTGCATGAGTGAGCTTAGTCCTGCATCAACCTCTAAGTAAGGTGCTCTGCGGCTATAGCATCTTGCTTAGTGGCTGACGCAGGACTAAGCTCACTCATGCAACTGACGGAGCACCTTGCTTAGTAGCTGATGCAAGACTAAGCTCACTAGTGTTTCAGTGGAATTGCAGATCAATTTCAACAAATTTTCTGTCCTTCGAGAATCACATCTCACGGTCTGCATATTAGCATTACAATCTCTGAATGTAGAAGGTAAAAAACTCCTAAAACTTCGAGGATATTATTATCCTCCTCTATACAATTATGACGCGATATCGAATAAAGTCCAAACTGCGTTATACATTAGAGATGACCTAGAATATTCGTCACTAAATATGTACTCTTTAGCCAAAGATCTAAATGATATCTATATCACTGGGGCCATGGTAAAATTAATAATCAAAATACTTTAAATGTGATATCCGTATACCTAACTAGAGGGCCAAAAGATGACAACACTGACTGGCTAAAAGATATTGATTCTCAGCAGACAACTTCCAGTCAATGGATGGTCCTAGGAGACTTCAATGCTCATGCGCCTTTCTGGGAATCTGGATGTACGATTGTTACAAGCAATCGTCTAGTAGAAAATATTTTAGACTCCCAAGTTAATCATTTTAAATGATGGTAGAATCACTGGAATCCCAGACCTTTATACTCATAAGGTATCTGCTCTTGATATATCACTAGTAAGCCCAACCTTGGCAACAAATTGCACTTGGATCACTGAGGAAGATTGTTTGGGAAGTGATCATCTCCCAATCATTATACAATTAAACACAATCCCATATCTTTTACCTATACGTAACTATGTCAAAGATGCTATAGAAAACTGCAATATAGATACCAAGTCTATTCCAGTTTTACCAGTAACACCTACTATACCTCCGTGGGAACATTTTAATGCTACTTTCGATATAGATTACACAGATTTGAAAAAAGATGAGGATGTGAACGTTTTAACAAATTTAGTGAAAAAAAAACTTACAGAAAACATATTTTAAACATTTGAAATTTTTCACGGATGGGTCTGTCTTAGATTCTTCAGACTGTGGTGCAGGCTTTGTTATTCCAGATCTCAAAGTGAAAATTTTTTATCTTGGTAAAGGATTTTCTATATTTACGTCTGAACTGTATGCGATTCTCATGGCTCTAAATTTTACTCCCCCCACCCGGGTCTGCCCTGGGGGACTTGGGTGGGGTTAGGTATTTTTTAGTTCCCAGGGTCACCCTGGTCAGCCCCACAGGGTGGGTTTTTCTCTCTATTCTGGGGCATGTGTTTCTGTCTACCCTTGGTCCATTCACCTGTATTTGCCTTTTTAAAACTCTCCCTACTGTCTGCACTGCCTGTAGCTCTTGATATTGGATGTGTGTTGCTAGGTGGTCTTGTCTTTATTTTATTTGCCCCATGTGTTAGGTTTATTTAATATATTTGACTGGCTGGCGACACACATTCAATGTTCTGTTTTTTTTTTTTTTTTTTTCACAAGCAGTGCAGGCACGTCCTGAGAAAGCCATGTTGCTGTCGGGACGCTAAGCAATGTACAATCAATCAATCTAAATTTTACTCAACTTGTACCTTATGATATATTTAACATTTTGATTTGTGTCGATTCTAAATCTGTCCTATATAGTCTAAAAAGCTGGGATTGTAACACTAGAAAAGACTTAGTATATGAAATGAAACATATTGTGAGCTGTATTATGTCCAGAGAAATAGGGATCGATTTTCTTTGGATACCCTCACACTGCGGAATTTATTGGAATGAAATTTGTGACAGACAAGCAAAAAAAGGAGCTATAAATAGAAAAAACTCAGCAGTTTGTAATAATATGCAATTATCTCTAATTAGTACCGTGCCGGGCACAGCACTGAAACTGCTCTCCTCTGTGTCGTTAATGGCCTCCTAAGTGCCTATGATGAAAACCAGATCTCAGTTCTTGCCCTGTTAGACCTATCAGCTGCGTTTGACACCATTGACCACTCCATCTTGCTCCAATGTCTAGAAAACTACTTTGGTATTTCTGGTAAAGCTCTCACCTGATTTTACTCTTGTCTGTCTTCCCGTCAGATCAACATCTCTGTCAAGAACATTCTTTTTGAAGCTGCTGCGCTAGAGTTTGGGGTCCCCCAGGGCTCTGTCCTGGGCCCCATTCTATGTACGCTGTACACTTAGCCTCTGTCTCAGGTTATCGCATCACATTCAACCGATCATCACATGTATGCGGACGATACACAACTTCGGAAATCTGCACCTCCAAACATCTCCAGTCAGGCTATTTCAGATGTTCAGAACTGTATCTCAGATGTTAAGTCCTGGATGTGTGAAAATAAACTTTAGTTAAATGAGGGCAAGACAGAAGCTCTTCTTGTTGGTGCCTCTCGACTGCTGCCCAATTCTCCTGACTCAATGCGCATTTGTGACGCACCTATTCCATTTTCTGATTCTGTTCGCAATCTTGGCGTTTTTCTTGATAAAGATGTTCAAATGAAGGAGCATGTAAATCATGTTTGCAAACTTGCTTTTCTGGAATTAAGACGTATCAATTCTATCCGTCATTACCTGACTACTGAAGCTACTACCAAACAGGTCGTCTCTTTAGTCTTGTCCCGCATTGATTACTGCAATGCCCTCTTTGCTGGCCTCCCTCAGTTTCTCATTCAGAAATTGCAGTGAGTTCAGAATTGTGCTGCACGTCTCATCATCCGCGCCTCACAGCATCAGCCCATCACTCCTATTCTGAGACAACTTCATTGGCTGCCAGTCAAACAACGAGTCTCGTACAAAATCGCCTGTCTGTGCTACAAAGCTATTAACTACTCTACCCTTGCCTATCTCGCTGATCTTCTTCAACTATACACTCCCTCCCGCTCCCTCCGTTCAAGTAGTGACACGCGCCTTCTCAGAGTCCCGCACTTCAAATACAAAACCAGAGGTGACCGTTGTTTTGCGCACGTTGGACCTGTTGTCTGGAACTCACTACCTAGAGACATTAGACACTCTTCCTCATTCAGTGCCTTTAAATCTGCCCTAAAGACCCACCTGTTCGATACCCCAATGTAGCTCAGTTCTTTGTCATTATGTACCTGTGTGTGTGCGCGTGTGTATTGCAGAATCCGTTGTTTCTCTGGTTTTATGACCCCCTCCACTCCCACTCTTTATTTGTAAAGCGCTTAGAGCTTATTTAAGGATAAGCGCTATATAAGTAACCATTATTATTATTATTATCTCTACATGAAATGTACTCTGTGCTAAACAGCTTTTTTCACAAAGTTGATATGAAATATATTTACCATGTTCCACCTTGTTCAAGAAAAACAGCTTCCTTGATATACAAGACTAAATTCTTGGAAAACCAAATTCTCAAAAGACATCAAATGCGAGTGCTTAAGCCCCGTCTCTGTTAAACATCTAATCTGTGAGTGTCCTATTACAATGAATCTGTTGACAAAAAATAACATAACAGTTGAAAAATGAGCAGAAAATATGTATGACATCTTACATAGAAATATTGCAATTCCGATAGTTAATATCATAATTCATAGTCCGGTGGGTAAACTATTATAATAAGTAATTTGTGTGTGTGGTTGGATGTTAATTATTTGCTATTCTTTGATATTCACAATTTGTGTGTTTGGTTGTTGATTTTTGTTTGTGTGTGTGTGTATGTGTGTGTGTCTAATATCACCAGTGTGTGAACAGACGTTAACTCATCCTACCCCAGACACACCACAGCAAGATAAGGATCGACCATGATAGTTCAAGGGTGATGCCAGAATAGCTTGGCGCCCATGGGCGCCAAGCTATTCTGGTATCACCCTTGAACTATCATGGTCGCTCTGTGTCCTGCACTGCAATGCAGTCTTCAGAGAACAACGGCAAAATTTAAGGAATTCGGTGTTGGGGTAGAATGAGTTAAATATAATCCTGATCCTGACCACTCGTGCAACTGACCCCAGATGCTAGACGTCCAGCATTGGGAATGAAACAGCAGATCTGTGTGCTGGTCAGTGATTTGGGACCTTACAGCTGAGTGGTTTGTCCAGAATCACAGACCAGTACAGACATAGGTGTCTGATGTGGGACCTTACAGTTTACAGACGTGTGGTCCGAAATCACAGGCCAGCACATACAAGCTTTTTTTCCCCCCAGGTACCAGTGCCGTGTAAGCTGAACTACCAGCTGTTCAAGGCCAGCAAGTGGCTAGTAGACAGCTGTCGAGACAAGGAACGCAAGATCCCCATGGAAAAGAAACTAGCCTGGGAAATTCTTGAGGCCTACAACAATGAGGTGAACTGTGGCGCTGGCTTGAGCATACACTTATATTACAGTATACAAATCTTTCATTCATGGGAATCCTCCTGATGTGTTTCAGCACTCGACACCCATGTCTGGTCTTACTCTGTAAACGTGCGGTAGCCTAAAATAATATGCTTAATTAACTTTTCGATAATCTTTTAAATTCAGAGAGACAGGGGAAGTCGTGGCTGGTGCAGGACTAAACTCCTTCAAATCAGGAGTGGAGCCCCGAAGGCAGACAGTTGCCTGTATTCACGCACTGTTCTGGCAGCTCCTGCAGCCAAACTGGTGCCAAACGTACTGCTTTGCATTCCTTTGGATACATCAGCGAGGCCGAGAGGGGGATCTTGACGACTGGGCACCCCATGATCTACATACACTTTGCCCAGGCTTGCGCCCTGGAGAGGTCACTCCAGTGACTGACCCAGCAAGCGCATATACTCCATTGTCTTCCGAGACAGGATGCCAAAACAAAACTCATTCATGCAACTGACCTGCAAAACGCAAAGGTGCCACTGGACCTGGACCGATTTAAGAAGGAAAAAAAGTGTGGTACCAAACTGTTCGACGTTTTGCATTTGTACTCGAGGAGTTAGTTAACCACTGCTGGGGCACTGTAAATACCACCCATCTGCAAGGAGCATAGATCCTCATGAGCCCTTGCAACTACAGTGGCTCATGTGGATCGATGTCTCTTGCAGTTGGATGGGGTGGATGCTCTCTAATCTATCTGTACGATATAAATGTTGACTTTTAACCCATTTGTCCTGATGCTCTACTGCAGGTGATCGATCAACCGTGATAATTCAAGGGTAGTCAGGCGCCAAGCTAATCTGGCACTATCCTTGAATTATCATGGTTGATCCATCTCCTACAACTGGTACATAGTCTTTAGGTAATATTTCAACAGATTTGCAGACTTTGGAAATGCAGCCTTGGGGTTAAATGGGTTAAAATGATTGTGATTTTTGTATACAAAGTTCTACTGAAGTAATGTCCACTGTCCCCTTGTGTTTGTTATAGGGAACAAGCATCCGGAAGAAGCAAGAGCTGCACAGGCTGTGTGAGGCCAACAGAGCGTACGCACACTTCCGATGGTGACAGCATTCTCGTGGATCATTCAGTGTAAATCATCATTGCTAGACTAGGTTCTCTGTGTACAGCTATGTATTGGGATGTGATCATGGAATAAATGTGTGAATGGAGGTCATGTCGACTGGTTGGCGTTTTTTTTTTTTTTTTTTTTCTGTTTTAAAGTTGTGTTTAAGTGTTTGTATTAAGTGGTGATACTGTAATTCCACGCCACGCCCCCACACCGGCCACACTTATTCATTCGGTTTAATTTTGCATAATCTATGGACAAATTAAATTCTCAGTTAAACCTGCATATAACAGTCACCTAAAGGACAGATGTGGCCGCTGTCAGTAGGCGACTTGTATAAAGGGTGTTTGCATGGTAAAAATGTGGGCTGGTGAGGAGTATGCTTTTGGGGCGGCTGCTATGGACAGGTGCCATGTGATATAGGTGGGCTTTAGAACAAGTTTGACTGTATCTGGTATGTTCAGGCGTGCCGGCAACATGCACGTTCGTCGCAGCTTTCCTGCGGCTTGTATTGAGGCGCAATTGACATGCTGTCATTTCTTTGTGAGTATATCTACTTTGATATTTAACCTCATCACGGAGACGACGCGAAAACCACCCATCTGCAAGAGGCATAGATCCTCATGAGCCCCTGCAGTTGCGGGGGCTCATGAGGATCTATGCCTCTTGCGGACACCACGTTGCGTCCATATTCATTTGACGGCTAGGACCCTGAGGTTGAATCTGCAGCGATTTCAATAACAATAACTGGGTCCACTGCCAGTGAACCATGAATGCAGCACGCTCCGTCCAGCAGACCAAGCTTGCCCGTAATATATGAATGCAGCACGCTCCGTCCAGCAGACCAAGCTTGCCCGTAATATATGAATGCAGCACGCTCCGTCCAGCAGACCAAGCTTGCCCGTAAAGTCTGAACTCGTTCAGTACCGGCTGACCCAGACTGTACTCTGAAATCTTCGTTGATTCAGCACCAGAAGGGCCTACCCGTCCCGGGAACATGGATTCGAAGTGGTGTCGGCACAAGGCATAAATCTTGATGAGCCCCCCCAACTGCGGGTCTCATGGGGAGCTATACCTCTTGCAGTTGGGTGGTGGCTAGATTTTCTCGGCACTGAACGGTTTTAAGCACAAAGGACAGAGACGACTAACCTCTCACACACCGGTGTGTGAGGATGTGTGCTGATAATGTGATTTTGGGCATTACGGCACAGCGCCGTAAGGTCTAAAATCACATACCAGCACGCAGACAGTGCTTTGATTCTCAATCTCGAAGTCTCGTCTAGAGCAAGACCTTGCATTATGGCCTTGTTCGGGCAATATGACGGGTGATGTAATGGCCACTAGACACGAAGAGCGCGTTTGAACCATCTACGTGCTACTTAACACTAAAGCAAACGATGAAGGTAAGCAGAGACGGTAGCAGGTGTGCTGGATCAAACCAGTGGCAGAACAGAAAGCACCACTGACATGATCATGAAGCGTAGTCCTTGAGGTCTGTCCGGCCAAGGGCGGAGAGCCCGTCCCCCCGCCCCCCAAAGGCCAAAAATCATTTAAAATGCTATAGCAAAGTTCCTTTTGGGTCATTTTGGAACCCACCCATCCGGCCTCGCTGTATTATTGTTTTGCGGTGAAAAAGTTGCGTGCTTGTCGTTCTACCCCGTCCCCCTTCCCCGGTTGATTGTTCGGCGACTGTTGACTACCCCCCCCCCCCCCCCCCAACAGAAAGTACTGAGACGAACATGAAGCGTAGTCGTTGAGGTCTGTCCCCAGGGGCAGATCTTGGTGGGGGGGGGGGGGGTTTCAAGGGGTTCCGGCCCCCGTCCCTGGCCAAAAATTATTTAAATTGCTACTATAACGAAGTTCCTTTTTGGTCATTTTGGAACCAAACAAAATTTTGGACACTCCCCTCATCCTCGACGTAACTGATCCGCCCCTGTGCCACGCCACTCTCATACTCAGGCCGCCCCCCACCCCCACCCCACCCCCTGCCCCTCCCCCTCATCCCCCAACCGCTTTTTGAACTTCATTGTTAAAATAAAATATTTAAAAGAAGATAGGATGAACCATAACCCACAAAGTCCCTTCTATATGAGAGCTGTCCTCGCTGTCAAGTGTCTACCTTTTGTCTTTGACCTGATTCTGATAGTGAAATATCTCCTATTGAAAAGTCTACTCACAAACCAGATAGGTGAGGCTAGCGCTGAGTAATTCCCCTTGGTTTGTTATATCCTATTGAAAAGGTCTCGCAGATCTGCCAGTGAGCTCAAGGGGCGCAGAACATGCGCGTCATTGGTTTGTCAAACGTCATTTGTCATGACGTAAGTTTTAGTTTTTACGTAATTTTATATTTTACGTGATATGAGTTTCACTTTGCTTCATAGGCTTGAGAAAATGGTGGCAAAACTAGAATTTCACGGTACAATTTCAATCTTGTTATAATTTGTGTGAAAGCAGGTTGACTTTACCTAGCTACATGATATACTAAGTACACGGGTCACTTGCATGCTCTTCTGCAAGCGCGTCGATATGCGCGCGCGCTCCAAACATCTCCAAGATGCACTAGATCCTCATGCGTCCGGAGGGCGCATGAAGATCTATGCCTCTGGGAGATCCGCGCATGATTGTGTTTGAGATAGAGAGTACATGCGAGAGAGAGATTTGCGTCGTATTCTATTGTGTCAACGTCTGCGTTGTGACGAGCTGCTTCTTTTACGTCACCGCCACTGTCTGACTGACTTTCTCCAGACGTCAAGGTTTTTTTAAAAAATTGTTTTAATTTTTTCTGTAAAGAATTAATTTTTACTGAAGAAGTTGAAAAGCTGTCTGACAAAGCTGTCTAACGAACTCATCCAATGTCTTTCTCCAAACTAGCTATATCGGGTCACCTGCATACTCTTCTGAAAGCGCGACGATGTGTGTGTGTGCGTGTTAGTGCGTGCATGTGCGCGCTCTCCAAACATCTTCAAGAGACATAGATCCTCATGCGCTCTCCGGGCGCATGAGGATCTGTCTTGGCAGATGCGCGCATGTCTGTTTCTCTCTCTCTCTCTCTCTCTCTCTCTCTCTCTCTCTCTCTCTCTCTCTCTCTCTCTCTCTCTCTCTCTCTCTCTCTCTCCCTCTCTCTACCCCACCCGGGTCTGCCCTGGGGGACTTGGGTGGGGTTAGGTATTTTTTAGTTCCCAGGGTCACCCTGGTCAGCCCCACAGGGTGGGGTTTTCTCTCTATTCTGGGGCATGTGTTTCTGTCTACCCGAGGTCCATTCACCTGTATTTGCCTTTTTTAAACTCTCCTACTGTCTGCTGTGTGTGTGCTGTGTGATTTTGGATGTGTGTTGCTAAATGGTCTTAGCTTTATTTAGGCCCCATGTGTTAGGTTTATTTAATGTGTTTGACCGGCTGGCGACATACATTCAATGTTCTGTTTAGTTGTTTTTTTTTTTTCACAAGCAGTGCAGGCACGTCCTGAGAAAGCCTTGTTGCTGTCGGGACGTTAAGCAATGTACAATCAATCAATCAATCCCTCCCTCTCTCTCTCTCTCTCTCTCTCTCTCTCTCTCTCTCTCTCTCTCTCTCTGTCTCTCCCTCCCTCCCTCCCTCTCTCTCTCTCTCTCTCTCTCTCTCTCTCTCTCTCTCTCTCTCTCTCTCTCTCTCTCTCTCTCTCTCACGCATTCACTTTTGCTCGCTCCAGCGCGCGCTTACACACACTCTTGTCTCTCGTGTTCAATTTCTCTCCGAATCTCTCTCTTATGAGTTTTTTTTTTTTTTCTTGACGTCATTTTTACTTTTTCCGCTCTTATGTTCTTCCTTTTCTTTTATTTTATGTCACCTCCTTCAGTTGCCACATTCCTTCTGCGAATGAATATAAGTAGCGGCTGATCTCTCTGTTTGTCTAGTTTGACAAAGGGTATTTACCCGAAATATTAATAAATTGTGTTGTACCCGTCTTTTCTAAGCGTGTTTCTTTCTCCGTTAGGTACTTCTTTGTGAGAGAGAGCTAGAGAGACGTCATATTTAGAGTATTATGTCAATGTCTGCGTGGTGACGGAGTTGCCTCTTTTACGTCACCGCCACTGTCTGACGTTTTATAGAAGTCAAGGTTTTTTAGTGTTTTAATTCTTTTCTGAAAATGATTAATTTTTACTAAAGAAGTTGAAAGGATAGAAAGCTGGTTAACGAACTCGTCCAATGACTTTCTCCAAACTAGCTATATCCAAAATTTCAAGTAAATATGACAAAAATTACGGACTCTAATCTGGGTCAACCAACTTCCTATAAACAGTTGTTTATGTCTCCAATGAGACTTTCAATTACAATATGCTCGGAGGTTCTCTTAGCCACCCCTTTAAGAAAGTATTTCGTAAAGTTTCAAGCTTGTTTGTACAGAAATGTCGGAGATTCTCTTGTTTACATACATGCGCACACATACATACATACGCACATACGGCGCTTCGCGCCAAATGTACGTACAGGGGCGAGGTTAGCGTAACTAGACCCGCTGACGTAATTTGTATCGTTATTTTTATGAAGTGACTTTAATTGTGAGAGCTTTAGGCCTGCCCGCTTTTGACATCATGGACATGCTATTAAATTCGCCCCACCGCAACCCGTCCTTAAAAAAACGACCAAAACCCCACTATATTTATTTACTATAATGTGCTGAACTATGGCTCGCACATTACAAAGTCAATAGCGTACGCATGCCATTATCAGGCAAACAGCCCTCGGAGCCGAGACAAATAACACTCTACCACCGTAATCGTTCCGTATACCTCTGCATTCCTGATTTTGCATGCAAGCGCGCATATGTGTGTGTTGACACCAGAAAAGCACGTTGGCTGTCTCCCGGAATTCGCTACCGCTGATCAGTCGAGGGAGATATCCAAGGTGCTGAATGTTCCAAGATTGCACGTGACCCTCTCTTTTCCGTGTTGGGTTGGGAGAGGCATACCATAATCCTCGTGGGTAGCAGCCCGGAGGGCCCGCGCACGGCTGTTCGCGGGCCCACTGCGGCCATCGTGGGCCCGAAGACGTTTTGCTACTGGGGACAGGATCTGCCTAGCCCAGGCTCTTCCAGACGAGTGGCGTCGGCACAGTGACCGCCGTGGAGCAAAAGCAAAACCTAAAGACGCGGTCAGACCTTAGTGGAGGATCACGTTGAGCCGAAAAATATAAATTTGTCCCGCAGGGGCGCTGATGCTCATGAGCCCCCGCAAATTGGCGGAGGCTCATGAGAATCTGCGCCTCTTGCAGATTGGTTGGCGTTTTCCGAAGAATGATGAAATGTATTATAAGCCGACCAGTCCAGTCACTGAATCGGCAGTACTCCAGTGATTTTCGTTTCTTGATGGTGATGTCCTCAGACGCGCGTACTTAGACGTCTCGAGAACCAACCAGTTGCCATGCTGATTGTCAACCAGCCGTACGGAATAATGTCCAGAATTGTGTGCCGGTCTGTGATTTGGGACCTTACGGCATCAGGCCGTAAGATCCAAAATCACAGACCGGCAGACATTGTCAATTTCCTTTAGCACTAAAAACCCATCCATCTTCTGCTACCTTTTGATGGATGCATAGCTCCTCAAAGTTCCCGTAATTTGCTGGGTTGCTGATTTCTGCCGTTGGTTGTACATTGCTTAACTCATTCTACCCCAGACACACCACATGAAGATAAGGATCGACCATGATAGTTCAAGGGTGATGCCAGAATAGCTTGGCGCCTATGGGCGCCAAGCTATTCTGGCATCACCCTTGAACTATCTTGGTCAATCTGTGTCCTGCACTGCAATGCAGTCTTCAGAGGACAACGGCAAAAGTTAAGGATTTCGGTGTTGGGGTAGAATGAGTTAACTTCCCAACAGCAACAAGACTTTCTCAGGATGTGACTGCACTGCTTGTGAAAATAAACAGAATATTGAATGTATGTCATCAGCCGGGTTAATACGCTAAATAAACCTAAGACATGCTAGGGACGCTGCACCTTCAAGCAAATTTAGCGTACCCTAGTTTACAAAAAAAAGGGTACTAGGAAATCATTATAATTACAAAATATGTACAGGGAAATGATACATAAAAGAAAATGCATTAACCGCAAACACATAACTCATCATCTCTTAGGTGCAGCAGATCGTTTAGCAACACACATCCAATATCAAGGACTACAGGCAGCGCAGACAGCGGGGAGAGTTTATAAAAAGGAAAATACAGAGGTGAATGGACCAAGGGTACACAGAAATGTGCCCCAGAAAAACCCACCCTGTGGGGCTGACCAGGGTGACCCTGGGAACTAAAAAGTAGTTAACCCCACCCAAGTCCCCATTGCAGACCCGGTGGGGGTACCGTTATATGGCAAAAGTCAGGATGTCCATTTTTAGAAAAGCGATATATTTTTTTTTTTTATAGTATAACAACGAAAATTGCTTTTCTCAAAAATGTACTTATTAGCTTTTGACATATAACGGCAGGGCTTACGTCCTCTGCTTCCCATGCCCCAAGGTAAAATTTCTCAAATTTGTCTTCTGAATATTGCTTAGCGATTTTGACCACGCCTAGTTCAAGAGTGCTGCTATAACAGTTTGACGTACTGCTCTAGAGAATGGTTATCGAACGTCAGTCCAGTTCCGTATTTCTCGCCTGTCGAAGCACCACACCAGCAAGCCGAAGGCCATCGGCCTGAAGTCGGCCGCAGTGGACCCGCGCACAACTGTGCGCGGGCCCACTGCAGCCGACTTCGGCCCTATAGCCGTTTGCGTACTGTGACGACAGTACTGCAATTTCACGCGATGTCGGCCTGCATTGTCCGTATCTCTCGTTCATGGTCTGGCAGATGAAAATCAAGACGTGATTCCCCAGCTTGACTGACTTGCCGTCGCCTTGTCTAGCGCTATCTGAACGGTGTTTGATTAGAAATTTGCGTGGAATGACAAATAATCTGAGTGAAGGATCTTTCAATAACCCTTTCGCTTCCAGTGGACGCATGTACCAAATTACGTCTTTGAAAGCAAAGCAAATTTAGCACTTAATAAACCCATCAATCCAAGGAACATGGATGTGACTAGGGTCAGCAAAAGGCAAAAGAACCTCATGAGCCCCCGCAGATGCGGGGGCTCATGAGGTTCTTTGCCTCTTGCACTTGGTCTGTCTTGCATTTTTTCAGCAGTGAAAGGGTTAAGGGCGGTATGAGAGTAGCACACATTCCACTCTGCACTGATGGACGCTTTTCATTTTTCTAAGGCACTGTTTTAGAACCGCCAGGCTATTTTGGTGCACCACTCTCTCTGAAGGACAATGGCCAGTCGCCGGAAGGCGATACAGCGCACTGTTTTTGCAAATGTCTGATGGCTTTATTGCGAACACTTCCCATCATCTCTCATTACCTGCCTCAAATAGACTGGTTCATTTAATCTGCAATCATGCAGTTCAGAGACAGTCTTCAGACTCTCAATTCAGTCTAGCACTAAAGCTGACTGCATCATTGTTAAACGTTGCCAATTAGAGATCATTGCGATTGCTTGATAGCCACATCTTTCTAATCGCTAAATCAGTCCATCTTCCATCCGCAAGTGACATAGATTCGCATGAACCCCTGCAGTCCCACGGGGTCATGTAAATCTTATGTATCTCGCCAGATTTTCCAAGCGTCGCCGAGTCAGTATCCACTTGCCAATTAGAGAACGCTGAGATTGTTGATGGCCACATGCTTGAGTTTTGCTTCAAGTCCGACTTTCCGCAAGAGACATAGATTCACATGAGCTCCTGCAGTCGCAGGGGCTCATGTGAATCGATGCCTCTTGCTAGAATACACCTGCTTCTCAAACTGATGTTGTTTTCTGGACTTTGCGTCCGACTCCATTATTTGGCGTTTACTCTTTCCGCCAAGATTCGATTTCCCCCCGCAAAAAACCGGATAATGGCGAGATACATTTGTTCTGCCTCATTACATGGGACAAGCGATTTTCAATGCCACTTGCAATGCCCAACACAGGAGGGTGTTTACCATGGTGATATTTGTGTCTGTGTCGCCAAGATCATTTCCTGATTGTCTTGGCCTATTTTCATTGGCTTTACCATTCTGTCGCATATAGACCATACTATTTACATGACGCGTACAAAGACAATGACAGATAGAGTCCGAAATAGCTCAGGCGGTTAAACGTCAGAGCAGGAGAGCGAAGGGAATCGCCGGGTCGTGGGTTCGAATCCCGTCCCGGCCCCGGTAGGTGGACTCACAATCCAGGGGAATAAACGGATTTGTTCTATAACATGTCCGTTGAAAGGTCCTGGTAAATCAAAGTGGCACAGCTGGAGTGCGCCTGAGTTGATCAGTGTTCAGGTCGTACTCCATAGGCAATAGATTTCCCTGTCCCCCATAACCCGCCCGTCAGGGCCGTCCATGATCACCTCGGTGCTGTGGACGTTAAACCCGAACTAACCAACCAACGACTCAATGACAGAGAAAGGCCCGTACAAAAAAAAAAAAAAAAAAAAAAAAAAAAAAAAAAAAAAAAAAAAAAAACAGGTATGCAGTACAAAAAGCAATTAAGACTGCCAAGCGCAACTTCAGAGACAGACTAGAACAGAAAATCGCAGCTAGTAACCATAGAGACATTTGGCAAGGCCTCAAAGACATTACAAACTATAACCAAGTCTGCCGATGTTACAGATGTGTCTCTCACAGACACTCTGAATGACTTTTATAGTCGTTTTGATAAAAAGAATACGACCCCACCTTCTTCTGTGGTGAGGAGTCATACTGAGAATCCACCTTTCATTGTTCTAGATGCCAATGTCAGGTGCATGTTTCAGCGTCTAGACAGCACTGAGGAAAGCTGCCGGTCGAGATAACATTTCTCCACGCTTACTCAGAAACTGTGCGGACTAGCTCTCGGACGTCTTTACTGACATTTTCAACATGACTCTCTCTCTCAGAGCATTGTTCCTCAGTGTTTCAAAAGGTCCACCATCATTCCTGTTCCGAAAACATCCAAAGTGTCCTCTCTAAACGACTATAGACCGGTCGAGCTGACCTCACGGTTGCCAAGAAGACGCTCGAGCGCCTGGTCCTCCGGTTTTTGAGAACACTTACAGATCCTCTGCTGGACTGTTTTTAATTCGCGTATCGCGATAAACGTTCCGTGGAGGATGCGGCGTTACTTGGTTTGTTTTATGTTTTACAACATCTTGAAATCCCAAACACCTATGCCAGAATTTTATTTGTTGATTACAGTTCTGCTTTTAACACCATTATTCCATCCAAACTGTACCAGAAGATTTCAGCAAATCGGAGTTCCAGAGGCATTGTGCCTCTGGACCCTCGATTTCCTGTTGATGAGACCACAGGCCGTTAAAATTGGTGAAAATGTGTCATCCACCCTCATTTTATCCACGGGTACGCCTTAGGTGTGCGTGCTCTCCCCTATGCTCTACTCCCTGTTTACTTATAACTGTGCTTCATGCCATACGAGTACTAAAGTTCTGAAATTTGCAGATGACACCACAGTGGAGGGGTGCATTACAAACTCAGACGAATCCGCCTACCGTAGTCAGCTTGAGACTCTAATTAGATGGTGTAATAATAACAACCTTGAACTGCACACCGGCAAAACAAAAGAAATGATTGTGGACTTTAGAAAGAAACAGTCCCCTCCCCCTCCCCCTCTTGTGATCAATAGTAAAATCATTGAAACAGTCCAGAACTTTAAGTTTCTAGGCACTGCCCTGTCATGTGACCTTAAGTGGGAGGAAAACAATCGCCTCATCGTCCAAAAAGCACAGCAGCGCTTGTTCTTCCTGCGACGTCTGAAAAGTTTCGGTCTCGGTGCCCACATGTTGCAATTTTACCGAGCTGTGATTGAGAGCGTGCTCACCTTTTCGATCACGGTTTGGTATGGTTCCCTCACGGCCAAAGAGAAAATCAGACTGAGCAGAGTGGTCAAGACCGCTTCAAAAATCATCGGCAGAGATCTTCCTAGCCTGGACTCACTGTACCAGCAGCGTCTCTTACGTAGAGCAAGTCTTATCTCCAGTGATTCCGCCCACCCCGGCAATGAACTTTTCCAACTTTTACCATCAGGGCGTAGTACAGGTCCATCAGTAATAGGACCAGCAGATTCCGCAACAGTTTTTTTCCCTCTGGCTGTTCGCGCTCTCTCTGATCAACCGGACTGATTGGAGAGAGCGCGAGTAGAGAGTGAGAACTTGTCGGAATGTGTACATTCAGCTTTTAACTGAATCAGTGAGGCGTGCCCGTTCGCCGTGTTCAATACCGGTATTTGCTTAGTATTTTGCATGAAAATCATATTTTAGAGTTTACTCTTTGTGTGTGTGTGTGTGTGTGTGTGTGTGTGTGTGTGTGTGTGTGTGTGTGTGTGTGTGTGTGTGTGTGTGTGTGTGTGTGTGTTATTTTAGTCTTAGTAACTGACATCAAGACAAATTCCAATGTTTTTATTATTTTGTACATGGAAACATATGGCAATAAACTATCTTATCTTATCTTTATTACACATGTACAATATTTTAATATTTGCAGGGATGCAACTAGGATTTGGACATCGGTCTTTTTCCTATTGCAGGGCTAAAATGTCCGATTACTGTAGGTGCCAGTAGGTCAAAATAATGTCCTATAGTAATTGCCTCGAAGCTGCCTTTGTCCGATCACTTTTCTGTTGTCTTGGACTTTGGTATTTTACGTAGCACATTAGCATTCTAAGTCTGCACTGCTCGTAGTGACCACTCACGAAGCGCTATCTTAAATGTACCTACCATACTGACGAGCAAAGGAAATGCGACATCATTCGAGTCATCGGAAACACTGAAGTGTTTCCGATGACTAGAATGATGTTGCACTTATTTTGCTTGTCAGTAAAAGACAGTCTTAAATTTCTGTATGGTGGACATTATGTCCTATTCATGTTTGCAAACCCAAGACATTTGGCCCATCTGCGGAAATGTCTAATTGCATCCCTGTATTTGTCTTCGGAATAGACCGTGAGCGCTTTCTGCCAGTATACAGTTCACTTATTTCAGCATCATGTTTTTTACTACGATGATTTCTATGTTCGCCCGTTTATAAATCAATGCTCAAAAAAAGAAAGAAACACGCTTAGAAAGTGCAACAGGTTTTTTTTCCCAAAATAGACTCACAGACAGTAATGGGCAACATGTGCACGTCTGTTGCAATGAGGTACGGAGTGATTGAAGAGCGATTGCGTGAGATAAATAGGTCATCCCTCTAGTAACTTCTTGCCTCGCTGAAAATGATACGTGAAGGTACTCCGTATCCGTCTGTATCTCTATATTCTTTTGGAATAAACTTTTTTTAAAAAAAAATACGTCAATAAACAATTTCCTGAAATCAGAAGTAGGTCGAGTGTCCGTGTTTCGACGAAAACAGTGGATTAAAAGCCCGGACAAACAGGCGGCCGTATACCGCCTGTTTGTCCGGGCTTTTAATCTACTGTTTTCGTCGAAACACATACACTTCTAACCTACTTCTTTTTTCAGGAAAGTGTCTGATGTGTTGTGGTTTGTTTGTCCTATCGAGCTTGTTTGTTTTGTTTGTTTTTTTTGTTAAAAATTTCTTTGTATTTTACACGCTTGACACTCCCCTGTTTAATTCTGCATTCTGTCTTTTTTTAAAATTTATAGGCAGTAATGTTTATTTCTATCCTTGTCACATACCACGCTATGATAAATACATATTATCAGGAATCATTATCCGGTATTACCAGGGCTGTTTTCTTACTGGCCTCATCAATTCTGAAATAATACGGCATCAAGGACTTCCTGTTTTGCCCAGCAGTTAACCCGTTCACTGCCAGTGGTCGATCATCGTGTTAGTGAAACCATTTTTCATTCAGCGCCAGAGAACTTAATCCGTCCAGGAAACATGGATGAATAGTTGGGTCATCAAGAGGCATAGATCCTCATGAGGATCTATGTCTCTAGTAGTTGTTCATTCTGTACTCTCAGCATTCAAGGGGTTAATCGACGCAGAAATGACAATAATATCTGCTAAGCGTGTTTTTTTGGAAAATAAAACTGACATTCTGGTTGCCATTACGACGCGTGTTCAAGTTCAAAGATGTGACGACACATAACGCCATTGGCATTTACGTCAAATCTGAAGAAAAAAAAACTTGGAAATAAAACGTCGTTTAAAGCTGTGCAACAGGGCACGCACGTGCGGAAATTTTATTTTAATTTTTTTCATCGTGTAATAATGCTCAAAAATGCGTCGACTTCGACTTTTGACATTACCTTGTCTGCGTAAACAAGAAGTTAAATTGCTCTTTGGAAACGTTCACAGACTCGCTGGCTTCCTCACAATGAGGAGAAATATTGGTGTGAATGACTACAGCCAGCAAGATGCCTTGATTCTCATGAGTCCTCTCTAATGCCGATTCTAAAATTTTGATCAGTTCTGCGCCTCAGAACCCTGTCCGTTAAAGGAACATGAATGTGCGGTGGGGTGATCAAGAGGCATAGATCCTCATGAACCCCCGCACCTACGGGGGCTCATGAAGATCTATGCCTCTTGCGCTATGGAACGGCGTGATCTCGCACCGGAGGCTGTCTAAGACAACGTTAACACGCAAGCAAAGTATTGCCAAGATTTTCAGTGCAGCCCTTACAAGGAAAAGTCAACCTCCTTAGAATTATTAGGCACCACAATCAATTCTAGGCAGACGGATCGACCATGACGGCTCAAAGAGTAGTGCCTGATTAGATTGGCGCCTACAGCGCCAAGCTAATCAGGCACTACTCTTTGAGCCGTCATGATCGATCCATCGTCTGAAGCTGGCGGCTGGAGGCGAAGTGGTAGCGACTCGTAATGGCTGAAAATGTTCGGTGACATTAGTTTTGGAGCCGTAACGTGATAGACGTGATCTTTTGCCTGCGATGCGATGTTTCCTGTTAGAATTTCAGTGACTGCGATTTAAAAAAAAAAAAAAAAAAAAAAAAAAAAAAAAGGAAAAAGATACACCGTGTTTTATTTCATGTTGAAGATCACGACTTGGAGGACGCGCAGAAAGAAGTTTCAGTAAAGTCTGAATGCAGGAAAAGTTTATAATCAGGTGCGTGTGTGTGTGTGTGTGTGTGTGTGTGTGTGTGTGTGTGTGTGTGTGTGTGTGTGTGTGTGTGTGTGTGTGTGTGTGTGTGTGTGTGACTCTTGTTTCCTTCGTATTCGTGTTGTATTTGTATTGTATGCAATCCTTATGTGTTCCTGGCACTATTTTGAAGGAAAAAAAGCTTTAATTAAAAATTAAAAATAATAATAATGAAATTTTTAATAGTCTGACTGCAGCGTTTAGTCTTAAGCGATTTCACCTTATTTGAGGACAAGGTACCCGATGTAGCAGAATTATCGTCGTTCTCATCGTAAACATCATCATTATATTGTCGAGATCATCGTCATCTGCGTCCTTCCTAAGAATAGCATTGATTTAAATCGCATAGAACATTATATTTATTTTATCGAATTGTATATTATTGTATTGCATTTTATTGTAATACAAGCATCAATACCCAATGCGCAATAGGTCATCGGACCGATGTCGGCCCATTGGCCTTTGTGCACTGGGTATGTCATAGTAGCGAATTCGGATATGACGCAGTTGGGTTTGTAGCTCAGTCCAAAGTAAATACCCATTGAGCAAAAAGTCTACTAGCCGATGTCAGCCTTAACTGACCTGTGCGCGGGCCAGCTAAGGTCGCTGGCTTTGGCCAGAGGACATTTTGCATACTGGGTGTTTTTTCTTCACAAACCTGTGTAAGTTTAGCACCACATTACCGGGAACGCCAATATGGCATTCTGCCTTTATGTCCCCCAGGTATCGTGATAAATGTATGCTGATCTGGTATGGCACCTGTATTTGCTGCAGGGATCGACCCACCGTGAGCTGTGAAATCCGCAGCTAAGCAATATTATTGGCAAAACGCATTAGGGAGTCTGTGCATTGATCTGACTTTTAGCTCCGACTTAAACCTAATCATAGCTAATAACTGGACCCATCGTCTGCGCATTAGCTTTCTCTACGGTTCCGTCAGTTTTGCCTTCTACATAATGACGATCACTTTCCGGATTAATTGTACGTGTGCTATTTGTATTCCGAACCCCTGGGGCCTAATGGACTTTTTCTTTCTGAACAATGGAGTCTGGATTTTGCCGACGTGTGCGCTTAATCCATTCATTACCAGGGGTCGCAGACAGCGCTTGTGTGTGAAGTCTTCGCTCATTCAACGCCAGTGAGACCCAGACGTCTAATGACCATGGATGCAAAGTGATGTCAGCAAGAGGCATAGATCCTCATGAGTCCCCGCAACTGCGGGGGCTCATGAGGATCTATGCCTCTTGCATTTACATCCTGTTCACTGTTGCATCCTCTCGCGGCATTCTCTTTCACTTGCATCCTGTTTCTCGGCAGTAAATGGGTTAATTTTATTCGCGCTGTGCACACGGAGGCGGACAGGCTGTACCAGGTTCGGACCTGCGGAAAATGAGCACGACTGAATCTCTGACGGTCCAAACCTGAAATGCCAGAATGACTTTTAACGCCATTTAGATCAGGGTCACGTTTCGCGAACGCGGCCAGATCACCCGATGAATGTCACTTTTGGCGTGGCAATAGTTTGCGTGAGATAGGTTATCGAATAAATTGCAGTGCCAAATGACTCTCAGATGAAGCAAAAAAGCAAAAAAAAAAAAAAAAAAAAAAAAAAAAAAAAAGGCAAGTGGCGGTGATGTATTCGGGGGGTGGGGGGGGGGGGGTAATTAAGTTTCCAAGTTTTCCAACTACATGTAAGTGCATCAACTGCAGGGACCGGTTGCGTGGGTGAACTTCGTCCTGCGCCAGCCACTAAGCAAGGTGCTCCGCTGTAGCGGAGCACCTTGCTTAGTGGCTGGCGCAGGACAAAGCTCACTCATGCAACTGGCCCCAGGAGAATTCGAGATGGATTATAGGGATGGATGGGCGTCAAGATACGGCACCAGCCGAGAGCTGAGGCGTTTGTATTGACCCTAATTAGCCCAGAACTCTGTATCATGGGATGGTGAGTAAGCTACTTCAGTGTCAGAACTTAGAGAACACTGCACCTCTGCAAGAGGCATAGATCCTCATGAACCGCCGCAGATGCGGCGGCTCATGAGAATCTATGCCTCTTGCTGGCTTCAATCATGCCTGTTCTTTCTGCTGATTCACTGCTTACAGGGCTGTCTGCAATGAACTTATCCGGAGACAAAATTTGTTTTTGCTCACGACAAGTCAAATGCTGGAGATGGATAGACCATGAAGGCGATAAGATATTCAGTTCCTACCCCTGAACCAGCGTGATCGATCTATTTCCAGTTTCTCGTCCGCAGTCAAAATTAGAGACCGATTAACTGCCGAGAAAAAAAATGAATATCACCCATCTGCGAGAGTCCCGCAGTTGCGTGTGCTCATGACAAAGCATATGTACCTCTTGCCGAAACCACTTTGTATCTCTGTTTCTTGGACGACAGGGGGGTCTTTGGCGTTAAATTAAAAAGATTTCAGAAACGCAATCAGCATTCACTGGCAGTGAAGGGGTTAAATAAAAAAGCAAATTTCAAACTTGCTGATCGATGAAGCGGGCCATTCTTAGAATCTGTCAACCTCACCACTCACTTCGAGCATAGTGTGGAAATAAGGAAGAAAAAATAAGAAGAAAATAGGAGGGGGGGAAAAAAGAAGAAACATGGATTTTAAAAGTGAAAAGATTGCATGTCCTCGTGCGGGTTTAATTGGACTCATTTAAAACAGCAAAGCCCGTGACAGAAAATCGAAATCCTTTGCGTTCAAGAATTCGAAGGAATCAAGAATCCGGTTAGATGTTACGCTGAGATGAACGACATTTCCAATGGCCGTGGCTCTTTCACAGACATGCAGCAAACAAACGACAAAGGCAACAAACAAAAACTGGGGAAGCACCTCGAATACTTCAAATTGCATTTGTTTTTGTCACAGAGATGCGAGTCTGGGTTTTATCTGTCAAAGAGCATCGGTCTTTTGAAGAATTCGTGTGACAAACCCCTTCACTGCCTGGAAATGCGAACATCACCACCTGCAAGAGGCAAAGAACCTCATGAGCCCCCGCGGATGCGGGGGCTCATGAGGGTCTTTGCCTCTTTCCGGTCATATTCATATCCACCTTCCTTGGGTTGATGAGATTATTCGGGTGAGCTTACCTTGCTTTCAAAGACACAATTTTGAGGCCCACTAGCATTGAAGGGCTGAACGTGGAGGAAACTAGATTGTCGTATCGTCTAAAAACATACACACACACACACAAAATAAAATAAATAAAATAAAAGATGGGATGAACCATAACCCACAAAGTCCCTTCTATATGAGAGCTGTCCTCGCTGTCAATGGTCTCTACCTTTTGTCTTTGACCTGATTCTGATGGTAAATTATCTCATATTGAAAAAGTCTCGCAGATCTGCCAATGCGTCAGTGAGTTCGGTAAGGGGCGCAGGACATACGCGTCATTGATTTGTCAAACGTCATTTGTCATGTCGTAAGTTTTAGTTTTAACGTAATTTTATATTTTACGTGATATGAGTTTCACTTTCGCTTCATAGGCTTGAGAAAATGGTGACAAAACAAGAACTTCACGGTACAATTTCAGTCTTGCTATAATGTGTTTGAAAGCAGGCTGACTTTACCTAGCTACATGATATACTAAGTACACGGGTCACCTGCATGCTCTTCTAAAAGCGCGTCGATGTGTGTGTTCGTGTAGTGCGTGCGTGCGCGCGCGCTCCAAACATCTCCAAGAGGCATAGTTCCGCATGCTCCTGGAGGGCGCATGAGGATCTATTCCTCCTGAAGATGCGCGTATGTTTGTGTGTGTGTGTGTGTGTGTGTGTGTGTGTGTGTGTGTGTGTGTGTGTGTGTGAGAGAGAGAGAGAGAGAGAGAGAGAGAGAGAGAGAGAGAGAGAGAGAGAGAGAGAGAGAGAGAGCCGCGCGCGCGAGAGAGAATCACGTCATATTTAGAGTATTATGTCAGTGTCTGCGTGGTGACGGAGTTGCCTCTTTTACGTCACCACCACTGTCTGACTTTCTCTAGAAGTCAAGGTTTCTGTAAAGAATTAATTTTTACTGAGGAAGTTGCAAGGATACAAAGTTGGCTAAAGAACTCATCCAATGTCTTTCTCCAAACTAGCTATATGCAAAAGTTCAAGTAAATATGACCAAAAATACGGACTCTAATCTGGGTCAACCAACTTCCTATAAACGGTTGTTTATGTCTTTAATGAGAAATTCAATTACAATATGCTCGGAGGCTCTCTTAGCCACCCACTTATAGCCAAGTTTCAAGCTTGTGCGTACAGAAATATCGGAGATTTTCTTGTTTACATACGTACGCGCACACATACATACGCACATACGGCGCTTCGCGCCAAATGTACGTTCAGCATCGAGGTAAGCGTAACTAGACATGACGTAATTTTTATCTTGTTACTTCAATTGTTAGAGGTTTAACCTGCCCGCCTTTGGCATCATGGGCATGCTATTAATTTTCCCCCACCCGTCCTAAAAAGGCCCTTCTTAAAGAGACTTTTAAAAAAACCAACGTTCCATCTGACCAGATGCATTAACAGGACAAAGAACGAATGAAAACGCTTGTCACTGAATTTGAAACTTTCTCTTTGAAAGACCTGCGGAACATTACACCATAGCAAATATCGTCGAAGCGGCGTCCATGACAGCACAGTAGAGATGCATACTGTTTTGCTTAGTAGGATAAAAGAATATGAAAGGATAAACACTTGTGTGTGTGTGTGTGTGTGTGTGTGTGTGTGTGTGTGTGTGTGTGTGTGTGTGTGTGTGTGTGTGTGTGTGTGTGTGTGTGTGTGTGTGTGTGTGTGTGTGTGTGGGTTTTATGTTGAACAATGAAAAACGCTTGCATGTGCGTATATCATGAACAATAAAAACGCTTGTATACATACACGCGTTTTTATTGTTCAAACGTGCTTTCATTTTGAACAATGGAAACGCTTTTGTATGCTTTTATTTTCAACAATGAAAATGAGGTGTTATGCGTTTGACGAGAGAGAGAGAGAGAGAGAGAGAGAGAGAGAGAGAGAGAGAGAGAGAGAGAGAGAGAGAGAGAGAGAGAGAGGAGCGCGGGGGGTTACGGGGGATGGGGTGCGGGCATGCTAGCATATCACTTACCATTTTCTTAGTCAACCCATTCCATCTCCTCTTGGCACAGACATCGAGGGCATCACGACGTGCGACATGGCCCCATTAGAATTCATAAATAAAAATACACTGCTTATCTCCGTCGATTCGCTGCGCCGATCAAGAACTTACAATTTCACACTAGTTGTCCCCCTCGATCCGCTGCGCTTATCGGCGCAGAAAATCGAGGGAGACAACCAGTGTGAAAATCGTTCTTGATAAAAACTAAACCACGGGTGAAAATCATTTTTTTTAATAGGTGAAAGGAGGTGAGCCACCTGCCTCGGTCGAGTAATGCCTTTTCCAAGGTGAGTTTCAAATTGCAGTTGATCTGTGCGCTGAAGAGATCGATCAGTACGTACTGTGCATTCATGTACGTCCTGAAAATGAGTGTCTCATCTTGTGTCTATGAACTAGACTGCAGAAGAACGGCCTCACGGAAATAGCGGTTCTAGAGTAAATGAACACCACTCCACCTTTCCGGCCCAAAACCATTCCCTTCAAGCATATGTTTTGCATGAGTGAGCTTAAATCCTACGCAAACCACGACGCAAGGTGCTCCGCTATAGCGGAACACCTCGCCTCGTGGCTTGCGCAGGATTTAAGCTCTCTCACGCAAATTACTCCAAGGTACCATCCTCCATCCTTCGTCCTTCAGCATCACAGACGGAGGAAGAACGTTTTTTTTAAGCTTACTCATGCAACTGACCGCGTGACCCCCTCCCCCCCCCTCCCCCCTTTTCAGCATCAGAGAGAGGAGGGAGAAAGGTTTTTATCGGCTCTTCCGAGCCACTTGATCTGAAAGATCAATAGCAATCGCCTGTCCTCTGAGTTGAGATAGCCCCGGCCAACCTGCCCTGCTACTACAGTGAACTGCTTCAGGCGTAGATTCCCATCAGCCTTTGCATCCTGCCAGTTGTACTCAACAGACATGTACAGCCCCTCGACACAAACAGCGTTATATTCCATCTGGAGGAGGCATAGATTCTCATGAGCCCTTGTGTTGACAGAGGGTCGTGAAACTATTTTATTTTTGCTGAACCTCTTGAACCCTAAAACCGCTTTTTCTCGAATTTTATGTGTCACTAACAACTATGTACCAGTTGCAGGAGGTCAATCGGCCATGATAATTCAAGGGTAGTGCCAGATTAGCTTGGCGCCGTCAGGCGCCAAGCTAATCTGGCACTACCCTTGAATTATCATAGGGTCGATCCGCCTCCTGCTGTAGTGCGTCAGGGCTGAATAGGTTAAAGCGAGAAAGGATCAGCCCTGTTCCGTTACTGCTCCTCAGTGAAATGGCCTTAATCGCCTACTCGGCGTCTAAATAGCTAACGATCTGTTCCATTAACAGAATTTCCAGCGGCAGATGCAACCCGTCCTGTTTTAATTTCAAGAGACATAGATTATCACGCGACTCTATGCCTCTTGTTGTGAGTAGGGATCGGTCCTTTTCACGGACGTCTATATGCGTTAGAGAGAGGAAGGTGTTGAGGGTTAAGCAAGAAACTTGGAAGAAGGAAGGTGGGTTGAAGGGACGCCTTCCTCTGTCTGCAGATGTGAGAAGATGTAACGACACTGAAGATGGAGGAGAGGAGAGATAAAGGCGAGGGATGTGCCGGTGTGTGTGTGTGTGTGTGTGTGTGTGTGTGTGTGTGTGTGTGTGTGTGTGCGTGCGCGTTTGCTTTAACCCTTTGGCTGTCGGTAGCGGGTTTGGTCGCGGGGATTCTTTCAGGAATCATCGCGAACAAAAGCGCTACCGACAGGCCAAAGGGCTATTACACCGGTATTGCTTATCAAACCCATGACTGTCGAGACTGAAAAAGACATCTCACTCCACCTGCAAGAGACAGATGCCCATGAGCCCCTGCAGTTGCGTCAGCTTATAAGGTTCTGTGCCTGTTGTGATAACACTGTATATCCATGTTCCTTGGACGGCATTGGGCACTTTGGCACTGAATCAACAAACACTTCAGAAAGACAATCTGCGTCGTGGAAAATATGGATAGTTGACAAAGTGCTTTCAGCAAGAGGCATAGATCTTCATGAGCCCCTGCAGTTGCGGGTCTGTGTCTCTTGTAGGTGGATCATAAATTCTATAATCATTTTTTTTCCTCGGCGCTGAAGGGGCTGAGGCTCAAAGCAAAGTGTGTTGTTCACAACTGCCCAGCAGCTTACGGAACAGGAGAAGTGTTTCAAACTGAGGATTTTAACCCGTTGCATGTTCCTACAGGAATCATCGCGACTAAAACCGCTACCGACACGAACAGGGTTAGGAGCTATAGTCATGTGTGACCGTCAACGACTTTTTGTATTGCTCTTTCGCTGCATAACGACTAGTTCACTCACTGTAAAGGACGGTCAAGTTCTGTTGTGTAAACAGAGTATCGAGTTTTTACGGCATTGGGTGCGTAGTCTATATGATATACTTGACACACTATGCCGCGCTATTAGCAAGAAGAGTGGGGAGGTGGTCAGTGGGTAACGGTGAGGGAGTGCATGCCCTAAAATCGTGATGCATGACTGGCGGTTTTCTGTTTTCGGTTCTCTTGGTTCATGATTGCAATTTTTTTTTTTCTTTTGTCCTCGTAATCCGTGAAAGCCTACATGAGATTCGCGCTCTGGTGAAAACGTCTGGATGGTTTGATCAAACGTGAAAAGTCTGCTGGCACACTATACATTGCGGTACACCCCCGGGGGGGAAGAGGGGGTACAGTTTACAGCGTGCCAACCTTCTGTCCATGTGGCGAATTGTAGCGATTCGAGGGAGACAATCTGTGTGAAAGCAACCGTGATAATACTCCCCTCTTCCTCACTCTACCCCCCCCCCCAAACACACACACACACACACAGCGACCCCCCCCCCCCCGCTCACCCCCCCCACCCCCACCTCCACCACACACACACTTCCCCAAACTTCTTTTGCGCACTTGTAAGTGTGTACTCGATACCCATGTATACTGTGCCATTGACCGCAATGTAATCGGATACACAATGGCAAACTATGTCGTTTGTAGGGCAAACACGTTGCCACTGTGATCAAATATCGGCTGGAATTGGCTTTCACCCACCCATAATTACCTATCTGATGGCTCCTGCGGATCTGTTGTGCAGGTGGGTGGCATTGGCTTTGGCGGGAGGGGGTTGGGGGCAGAGAGGGGTGGCCGGTGGGGGTTGGGATGGGGGATGGTGACCAAATAAATTCAGATTTTACGCAAGGTTTGGGAGTAAAGGATATACAGTAATTTTCGCATAACCCATATCATACTGAGGCTAAAAGCGTCAAATTTGTACACTGCCATATTCAAGCTACATCATAGTACTTACAGATAAGGATATAGCGCCTAGAAGCGTCCAGCTAATCTGGCACCACCCTTGAACTATCATAGTCAAACTTATTTCACACACTGGTGTATTCCGAATGCTAAGTGATAATCAACAAAGTGGTTGTTCCTGTAGTGAAAAAAAGAAGTGTTATAAGCGAGGCTAAATACATAGGTCGAACTTGACGTAGGTACGGCCTCTGAACACATGTTGCAATATCCGTCTTTTTGTTATATCCTACCTTGCTCTAGGCGAAGTCGACTGAATATCAGAGCAGAAAAAGAAAGTGGTCTGGAAAGACCGGTGCTTTCTTGAGAGAAGTCTTGATGGGCGGAATGTGTCACCTTCTGTTAAAGACCGTCATTTGGCTTGCTACTACAGCCAGCTAATTGATGGTCTTTAATGACGGGTCTTTAATAAGGGTGATCACTCAAAATAGGTACTGCTGTACACCACCAGTCACTCTTGGAATGGATGAAACAAATATAGTCTGGATGTGCTGCCTGGAAATGTTGGTTGTTTCGTATGTGGGTAGCCCATGTAGATAGGCTGTGTGTGTGTATGTGTGTGTGTGTGTGTGTGTGTGTGTGTGTGTGTGCGTGCGTGTGTGTGTGTGTGTGTGTGTGTGTGTGTGTGTGTGTGTGTGTGTGTGTGTGTGTGTGTTTCGTGTTAGAAATGCGCCTACATGGTGCGAGCAGATGTTTATTTAAAGAGTGAGTGTGTTCTAATTTTTCTCCTTTTTAATGTTTTTTATGTGCTGTAAAGCGCTCCGAGCTTGCTGTTCGTGGGGAAGGGCGCTATATAAAAACTATGTATTATTATTATTATTATTAAATATCCAACACTATGATATCGTCTGTTCTGTATTATCCCATTTAACCCCAAGGCCGCATTTCCCAAATTTTGGAGTGTCACCTAACGAATATTATGTGCTATGTGCAGGAGATGGATCAACCATGATGATTCAAGGGTAGTGTCAAATTAGCTTGGCGCCGTCAGGCGCCAAGCTAATCTGGCACTACCCTTGAATTATCATGGTCAATCCATCTCCCGTTGAAAGGCGTTGGGGCAAATTGAGTTAAAGATCAAGATTTCAGTAGCTCGATAAAGCAGGAAAACTACATCAATTACATACCAGTGGCGGTCTGTGACTTAGGACCTTATATCACGCACATAAAAACAATGTCTTTGTGACGTATGGACGTGGATCAGAGAAGTTGAGAGTGACTGACAGGAGGAGCAGGATATGGCATGACATTTTCTGTGTTAGTGACTGACAGACAGCACATACACGCCCCACTCACCCCCCCCCCCCCCCACCCCTCACCCCCATTCAACGACCCCCACATCCCCTCCCCTCGATCCCGCCCCGCTCCGACCCCAACACACCTACAAGTAGACCCACTGGCGATAGTCTGTCTGTCACTTGTTGTGAAATATAGGGTGTGGAGCTTGGCAAAAAACACACACACACCATAATTAGAGGTGGAATTGTGCTGGTAGACCGTGCCTTAAACTGCAGTCAACAAATATCAAATTCACTGTTAATAAATTGATAATTGTGTAAAACACAAGCAGTAAACTGACTTTCAACGTTAACAACCAACCAACCAACCAACCAAACAAACAAACAAAACAAACAACCACCAAACAAACTGACAAACAAACAAAAGACGCAAACGAACAAGCAGAAACCAACCAACTAAAGCACCAACAAACAAAAGAACGAACGAACAAGTAAACAAGCGCCAGATTGGACTTTGTAACAAAATGTACTCTGAAGGTTAACTGTTTAAAAAGTCGGTGTAGCGTTATCAAGCGGAGGCATTGGTGCTGGGTCAGCATTGTGTGCTGGTCCGTGATTTTGGATCTCACTGATCGATACTGTAAGGTCCCAAACCACGGACTAGCACACATAGCTGATGATCAAGGGGGGAAAAAGCGTTCAACAGGTTATCGAACGAACATTACACGGTAGACTATGCAGCAATCCTTCCTTGCTCCCAACACGATCAACTCCACTTCAGAAAAACGACATGATGCTCACGAGAGCAAGCAAGAGGCATAGATCCTCATGAGCCCCCGCAATTGCGGGGGCTCATGACGATCTTTGCCTCCTGCAGATGGCTAAGTCTCACAGGATTGTCGTGGGTAGGCCTGCTATCTTTCGCGACGCTCCAAAAACATAAGGGGCCATTGCATTAGTTTTTCTCTGGTGATCAAACAATTCACCAAATTCTTGGAGCCCACGGCATATCCCCCTCCAACCCATCAAAATCTCAGCCTTACCCCCCGGGCAGGGGAAACATTTTTATCTCCCACTGTCAGTACGTAGCGGTGAGCGGTCCCAGCTCCTGGACATGTCCTCTGAACCTTCTCTGGGACTGACGACCCGTGCTAAAAGTATAGAACCACGTACAGAAATGCATACTAAAATAGCACACACACACGGATCAGACTTCGTTGATTTTTCTCTCTCTTGTGTCTAAGTGAAGCAACAGGAAGTGATAGTTATCTTATGCTTTTTTTCAGTTTTAGTTTACAGATTTTGTTGTTCAGAACTGTATCGATTTTGATGATTTTTGTTTTCAAAGAGGGAGTGGGAGGAGTGTGGGGAGAGGGAGATGGGGATTTTACTTTCCATATCCGACTTCTATAATTAAAAAATAAAATTAAAAAAAAAAAAGAGAGAAAGAAGAAAAGAAAAAAGAAAAATGAAAACGGAAAGTAAATAAATAAATAAATAGAACCCGCAGTGTGTTGCTGCTTTTAGGACATATTTTAGCACAATATCGGTATCTCCAGAAAAGTCATATCGCCTACATGTTCTTTTCAGAAAACACACACACCGATAGCCGAAGTCAAGGCAGTGCACAGTGGCGCCTTGTTTGTTCAACCGATTTGTCGTAAGTAATAGCTTTTGTGCAAGTCTGTGATTTTGAGCCTTACGGCTCTGGCCGTAAGGTTCAAAATCACAGACCTGCATACATTAATACCTGGGGGATTAAAACGGGCTCAGTGTCTCCAAGAGCTGATAAAAGAATGAGAGAACACCTACGCTTTGTACTTACAGCAAGACAGTTGATTGACAGATGGCGCGTCTCGATCAGCTCATGGACTGTGTTGGAGTCGGGGAGCCAAACGTTTGGGAGGGGTGTGTGTGTGTGTGTGTGTGTGTGTGTGTGTGTGTGTGTGTGTGTGTGTGTGTGTGTGTGTGTGTGTGTGTGTGGGAGGGGGGGGGTCGTGGAGGGGGGGGGGGGGTTCGGGCCCAGGTGTGGTTTTGCTTTTGTTTTGGTCGATCTGTGATGATCATAGCTGTCTGGAGTTAGTTAAATTTGTGAAGAAAATATCTGGAACCTTAAACTTTTTTTGTTAAAAAAAAAAAAAAAAGAATTCAGCGTGACATCGATTAGTGATTTCATTGCTGGAACACTACAGCATGGTCGATACGACAGGACCTCGTTTGAACGACCAGCCTTAGGAGAGACCACCTGTCATTGGTCTTTAATGACAGGTGACACTTACTTTTTTGCCTTTGACGACTCTTGAGATAGTACTTGTCGTTAGCGACCACTTTCTCTCCGACAAATGAATGCTCAAAACAGGTTGAAACAGAGAAGAACGCAACGGAGAAAGAAACACGATTAAAAAAGACAGTTACAACACAGCTGTCTTTTCTAAGCGTGTTCCTTTCTCCGTTGGGTTCTTCTCTGCCCTTTTACAGTCACCTTTTTAGTCTGGATTAAGTTAACTCATTCTACTCCATCACCGACATCTTTAAATTTTGCCGTTGTCCTCTGAAGACTGCTTTGCGGCAGTGCAGGACACAGGTCGACCATGATAGTTCAAGGGTGATGCCAGAATAGCTTGGCGCCTATAGGCGCCAAGCTATTCTGGCATCACCCTTGAACTATCATGGTCGAT
The DNA here is from genome assembly GCA_036245525.1 of Semisulcospira habei. NCBI lineage: Eukaryota > Metazoa > Mollusca > Gastropoda > Semisulcospiridae > Semisulcospira > Semisulcospira habei. Next base: position 103,901,087 of record BTPG01000008.1, on the reverse strand, counting down.
CCGTATCTTCCTGTGGTGTGTCTGGGGTAGAATGAGTTAAAACAGTTTCTACTGCATTCGTATACTACTGCGATGATACGGTAACTTCCTATTTATGTCCCCCTTGCACATGTAGTGATCGGGGACAGAAGTCGGATGATACTACTGCAGTTAGTTAGTTAGTTAGTTAGTTCGGGTTTAACGTCCACAGCACCGAGGTGATCATGGACGGGCCTGACGGGCGGATTATGGGGGACAGGGAAATCTATTGCCTATGGAGTACGACCTGAACACTGATCAACTCAGGCGCACTCCAACTGTGCCACTACTACATGGGTAATCGTGTTTTATACTACGTACTTTGCAAGGCACTGAACCCACGACATTTCAGATGCAATTATGTCCGGTAATTGCCATCTGAGCCAGGCATCATTAGCTCACAGTCTGCACGCTGATCTGTGGTTTTGGACCTTACGGCGTACATCCGTAAGGTTCAAAATCGAAGACCAGGCATCAATTGGATACAAACGTCGCGAAACACGACCGTGCAAAGACGATTCTTCTAGAGGTTACGTTTCCGCCGGACATCCCCAAACAACGTGTAGTAAAACTGTTGCCGCTAGGGTTTCACGTGAAAGAAAAACAGAAGATAGTGGTAGAAAACCCTTTAAAATAGAAACAAATAACGACGTTTCGGATCAAAGATCCTTCCTCAGGTGACATGGAAACAAACGTAGAACAGAAAAGAACACGACATAAAGAAAAAAAGACGTCATCCTGTATAGAGAGAATTTAGAATGACGAAAAAAAAAAAAAAAAAAAAAAAAAAAAAAACACACACACACACATAATGACGCAAATACACATGCACAAAACACGTACCACAAAACTTACGTCTATATACATACACGTCACTGCATACATTCGCATTCACTCCTGCCTGCTGCAGCTCACGCACATGCACACACACACACACACACACACACACACACACACACACACACACACACACACACACACACACACACACACACACACTCAAAGGTAGCATCCAGTATCAACAGTGAGGTCAAGTCTGGCACCAACTACCCATCAGGCCGAGCATACCCCTATGGGCGAATGTTCAAGCCGCGCGGATGGTAAGTCGGTGCCAAGCCTGTCCTCGGAAAAAGGATTCTGTCATTTTGCGGCGGATGAAGTGGGATGTATTTTGCCAAAGGATGCGTATGCTGAAATGTGTGAGGCTATGAGGAGGTTTGTTGAAATGACGTCCAACCTGGTTGTTGTATCCGAGGCGGATCGAACGAACATGTTCCTCGCAGCGTTCAGGGAGTGTACCCCCAAGACATCGTCAACACCGCTCGTTCTAAAGCTGAGGCCACAAGCAGTAGTGAAGCTTTGAGGGAGAAAACTCACAGTGCTGCAGAGGACCGGCCGGTCCTGTGTATCACGTATCATCCTCACAACATCCCCATCAAAAACATTCTCCTCAGGAACTTCCACATCATTCAGAATGACACAGTATTGAAAGACATAATATTTCCTGAGCCTCCGCTGGTCGCTTACAAACGTGACACTAACCTACGCGATCATCTTGTTCACAGTTCACTTCGCGCATCTAACACCTTACCACCTGGCACACACCCTTGTCAGCAACCACACTGCAAAGCATGTCCGTACATCAACACATCCCCCGTCATCACCGGACCCCTGTCATCTTTTCATGTCCACCGATCATTCACATGCCAGTCATCGGATATTGTCTATGTCATCTCATGTTCACTGCCCAAAGATGTTGTATGTGGGGGAGACATACCGTACACTCCCTGAACGCTGCGAGGAGCATGTTCGTGTCGATCCGCGTCGTGTACAGCAACTGTGTGTGGACGTCGTGTGTGACGAACGTCGTCGTAGCGTGTGACATGTGTCAGCATGCGATGTTTGTGCAAAGTGCATCCGAGCTTCATCAGCCGCAAGAATGACAGAATCCTTTTTCGCGGACAGGCTTGGCACTTACATCGCGCGGCTTGAACATTCGCCCATAGGGGTATGCTCGGCTGATGGGTAGTTGGTGCCAGACTTGACCTCACTGTTGTGCTGGATGCTTCCTTTTTGTGTTTGTTTGTGTTTGTTTCCGTGTGTGTAGATGTCTGTCTGTACGTGATGGCGTGTGTTTGTGTGTCTGTCGTGTTGTGTTCATGTTCGTGAGCTTGCATCCAGGTCACTGAGTGAAGCGAATGTTTGCAGTGACGTGTATGTATATGACGTAGTTTTGTGGTACGTGTTTTGTGCATGTGTATTTGCGTCATTATGTGTGTGTGTTTTTTTTTTTTTTTCAACGAACGAGAGCAAAGTGACGTCGGATAAGTTGGTACCAGAAGCATAGACAAATACTCCAAACATCTCCAAGAGGCATAGATCCTCATGAGCCCTCTGGGCTCATGAGGATCTATGCCTCTTGGAGATGTTCGGAGTGCTGTCCACGCTTATGGTAGAAGTTGGTTATCAGCTGTGACTTCACTGTCGTTCGTTGTTTGGAGTCGTTCGTTGCAAAAAAAAAACCCGGTAAATATTTGCTGGATTGGTCTCGACGTAGACTTTTCTGATGAACCCACCTAGCTATTCACTAGCACCTGCGCGCAACCACCATAGAAAGATAAGCAGAGTATTGTATGCTGTATGTCTATTTTGAAAACGGCTTTCAAACCGAGAATTCAACAATTTGTGTTTTCATTGTCTTTTCTAAGCGTTTTTCTTTATTCACTGGGATTTTCTAAGCGCGTTTTTTTTTAATATATATAAGAAAGAGGTCTGAAAAGATGAGTGCTCATTCAAGAGACGTTTCGAAGGGCCAAATGATTCACCTGTCATTAAATACTACCATTCAAGATTCAAGAAATTTTATTGTCCATTAAAGGATGATCCTAGTCACCCACTATCTGATCAGTTTCAAATGCTACCATCAGGCAGACGTTTCAACATGCCACTTGCCAAAAGGAATGTTTTTAAGAAGTCTTTTATTCCAACTGCTGTCTCGATTTTGAACTCTCGTTTATAACGCCGCGATAAGTATGATCTACTTAACATTACCTCCCATCTTGTGACAGATTGCTTGTGATAGATTGCTGCAGTGATAATTTTTCATGATATGCTTTTGCAGCGTTTGTTAATGTCTTATATTGTTGTTTTATGACGAGCCGAAAGGCAAATTTCTGTCGTGCCTGGACTCGAACAGACAATAAAGTTGTATTGTATTGTATTGTATTGTATTGTATTGTATATTTGTCTTTGCTACAGCCACCTGAATGGTGGTCTTTAATGACAGGGTGTTCATAGGGTGTTCGCTCAAAGCAGGCTATGCTGTAAATGTATTATGGTACAATCCGGTGACCACGAGACAAAGGTGCTGACAGACACAAATCAATATACTGTACACAATACGCTTCAGGGGAAAATCACTAAATTGCGACTACATGTACAAGTCTTAATTACTGTGAGAACAGTCCACCAGCGAACACCTCTCATCTGCAAGAGGCATAGATCCTCATGAGCCCCCGTAGGTTGCGGGGGCTCATGAGGATCTATGCCTCTTGCTGGCCTCAATTTACCTCCGTGAAGGAGGGGTTTATCTGACATTTTCTACAGGCTGGATTTTTTGGGACCTGCGCTCGTCAGCAAGACGATGTTGCATAATGTCGCTGTTTTAATTTGCCGGATGATTTCCCTCAAACTGCGGATGCACATAGAGCAGATCTCCGTCAGCAAGAGGCGTAGATTCTCATGAGCCCCTGCAGTCTGCAGGTGCTCATGAGAATCTATGCCTCTTGTATATGCGAGACTAGCTGATTGAAGCATGTGTGTTTCTTGATAAAGCTGAAAAATAAATGCCATAGAAGTCAACATGACATGAGGCTTGTTGAATGGGATGTGCCCGGAACTCGACTTATAGGTCTACAGCAGAACCTGCTTTAAGCGACCACCCTAATAAGAGATCACCCGTCATTAAGTCTTTAGTGACAGGTGACACTTTGTGTCCTTCAAGACTTCTCTTAACTCATTCTACCCCGCACACACCACAGCAAGATAAGGATCGACCATGATAGTTCAAGGGTGATGCCAGAATAGCTTGGCGCCTATGGGCGCCAAGCTATTCTGGCATCACCCTTGAACTATCACGGTTGATCTGTGTCCTGCACTAGAGTGCAGTCTAAAGAGGACAACGGCAACATTGGGGGGGGGGGGGGCGGGGGGGGGGGGAATTGTATGTTTCTCCTGCCTACTTCCTAAGTTCCGGAGAAAGACATGGGTTATATAAGAGACCTGATGCATCCTTTTTAGGGATGTAGATGATCGTCTTGTTCTATTGACCTGCGTATTTCTCTGTGGGCTGGCGAATGGGTGCCTGGTAGGCGGGGGCAGGGGATCTAACTGTTCGTCTGTCCAGCGCTGAGTAATTCCCCTTGGTTTGTTGTGCAATTTACAAAAAGTATTAAAAAAACTGTATAATTATATAAATGCATGATAACATGTCCGTTGAAAGGTCCTGGTAAATCAAAGTGGCACAGTTGGAGTGCGCCTGAGTTGATCAGTGTTCAGGTCGTACTCCATAGGTAATAGATTTCCCTGTCCCCCATAACCCGCCCGTCAGGGCCGTCCATGATCACCTCGGTGCTGTGGACGTTAAACCCGAACTAACCAACCAACCTATACATGCATGCATGCTGATGGCCAGTTTGTTTGAGCCACCTATGAATGTGCCTTTAACTCATTCACCCCGACGGCCGTATTTCCTAAATTTTGGAGGCGTCATCAAATGACTATGCATCAGTTGCAGGAGATGGATCGACCATGGTAATTTAAGGGCAGTGCTGTGATGTATCAGGGCTGAAAGGGTTAATGTGTATTATCATGTTTATGTCGATTTTAGCATAGACATACACACAGTTGAACGGGTCGCAAAAAAACTCTGGGGTGGATACCACCTGCATTGTATTTTGCAGTAAAACAGTACGATTGTGTGCATCACAGAAGAAGGAAATGGGACATTTGTTTTGCCAAGGGTTTCCCAGTACGCAAAGGTCCTCCGGCCGGCGACGGCCGCAGGGGGCCCGCGCACGGCTGTACGCGGGCCTACTGCGGTCATCGACGGCCCGAAGACCTGTTGGTATTGTGGTTCGAGTATCTGATTTGTTTCGTAGTGTGACGCTCGGAGCCAGTCAGGGGCACGAAACATTTAGCAAATCAGTCTTCTGTCACCTCCCCGGCCTTGTGTGTGCACCCCACATAACCTAACGTACCATCAGGAGAAGGGCTAGAAGACTTTTTTTCTGCAAGTAGTTTCTTGCCTCTGACTAGTTTCGAGTGTCAGTTGGACATGTAGCATTCTTCTCGGAGCACGAAACTCTTGGCATAAAACTCTTCGATTTCTTCCCCACCTGTGCACTTGTGTGAAAAGACCAGACTAATCTTGCGCTATCCTTCAGCTATCATAGACTATTCTTCTGCGATGTCCGATAGAAGAGTGTGCTAATTTGCAGTAGTATTATAGTCTCAGGTTTGGACTTAGGCCTACACCGGCCTTTCCTTTCAGTCTGTGTCTCTTTTTGATGGAAATGCGTCTGATCGTATTTGTTGGTCGAAGCCGGCAGACGGCCTCGGCCTTTTGCAAGAACACCGCCACACGTAAATTGGGTTGCCGGTGTTAGTAAAAAGGCATCGAGAAGCACAACGTTATTCGTGTGGACCCATTGGCTGCATGGGGCTTATGAGGATCTACGCTTTCACCGTTAGTCTGGTGACAGTGTCTTTTGATGGCGCAGGTCGTCACTCGTCACTGGAGGCCAGCTCCTGTTCCGTGCCGCCGACAACTCCAAGTGGCGCGCCGCAGACTTTCACTGGTCACTCTTACGCTAAAACCCCGTCGACAACCTCGGTCAGCAAGAGGCTTAGTTTCTTACAAGTCCCTGCGTCAGCAGGGACTCATGAGAATCTATACCTCTTGCAGAAGAAATGGGACTATTTGCAATGCTCGTACGATCTTACTCTTACTCTCATTCACGATGGTACAGTTCCCAACGCTAACATTCGATCAGTTGTTGAACGCACCCTGCGCCGGCAGAGGCTCATGACAGTCTATGTCCGTATCAGAAAAGAAGGGTTTGGTCTAGAGGCTTTCAGTCAGTTTTTCTCCCAGGCACGACTGTGCAGTTTCCAGCGCTTACCGGCGTTCGATCAGTCGCTGAATGTGGCAGGAGATTCCACGTGTTGATCAGATAGCGTCTATCTGTATTCATCGCTGGCCTAGCTTCCTGCAAACTGTAGCAGAGACGTACGTGCGTTGCAGCAGTGTCTCTGTAAAGAAGGTGATTACTCAACAGCGCATTTTCGATAACTGGTATACATTTCTGTTGCAAGTCGTAGAATAATCATGTGTTATTTGGATAGAATTCTTCGTCATCTGACTTAAAAGTGCGTCACTGTTGACAGTACATATAAATCGTTTCTACGTCTTGAATGACGGTGGAAAAGACCAAAGGTAAAACACGATTTATCTTCGTCTTATTATTAGAATCTGTATTGACTTTCTCTGTTGAGCCTAACGACGCAACAAAATCGTTTGTTTCCTGCGTTGCGCTGTGTTAAAGCACACAAAAAGAACGCGAGTATTTGCCACTATGCATAAAATCACTAACCGCCTGCGTGTCTTTTGTGCTGTTGCCGGGGAATAGTCTGTGCGTTTAATGGAGACTCTTAACCCCTGACTGCTGCTGACCGTATACCGCTGGGCGAGAAAGACGCGTAACTATACTGACGAGCAAAATAATGACTCTGCGACATTTTGGAATCATCGGAAACACTTTAATGTTAAGTACACACATGTGTTTGTCCGGTCCTTACACACGTGTTAACACAAAGTTAGGGTATTACGTCGCACACGCAGCGAAGACTATCTCATGAGGAGAAAACACGGAGGCGCTTTAGTTACTTGCATGCAGTACGATACTGAGCCGGCATAGCTAGTTCCGTGACCGATTCCATGTAATATGAGAAACACTTGGGCTGCGTTGCATGACACAGAGAGAGAGAGAGATGATGATGATGATGATGATGATGATGACTGATGATTTTTTTTTTTATTCGGGATAAAGCTATTTGCTCAAGGCCTGTCTTACAAGCCTGTCCTGTAAACAAAACAGAACATAACACAAAAAGAAACGCAGCATGCAAATAATAATAATAATAAAAGGAAAAATTGCGGACAAAACACAATAGGTGAATTATTGAAAGGAGAAAAAAAATTGCAATGGAGAATTCGTAACTGCCACCGATGCAAAAGCAAAGGAAATAAATGAGTGCAGAGCACTAATATTATACTCATCTAAGACAGTGTCATAGAATCAGCAGCATCAATAGCGTATAGCGACACCGACAACACAATAGATGTTTAGTTAGCAAATGTATGGAAAAAGAAAAAAAATGTTGGACGTTTACGTGTTATCAGCAGTATTATGTTTATATGGCGAACTGTGAAGTCACGCTGAGTGGAAGTGGATGTGCAAAGCACGTTTAAAATGGGGTTTGCCCGAAAATGATTTAATGTTTAAAGGCAATGATTTCCAGACAGAACTACCTGAAAATAGAAGGCTTGACTTGTAGATATCTATCCTGGGGCGGGGTAAATGAAGCAAGCCATTCCTCGTATGTAGCTGATGCCTAGGGCTGAAGTTAAATAGCATGCACAGATATTCGGAAGGGGGGGGGGGGGGGGGGCTTGATAATGAAATATTTTGTGCATGAGGACGCATTTGTTAAATATGAGTTGTTCCTTTAGTGGAATCAGGCCAAGGGATTTTATTTTTTCGTCTTTGGAAGTAGGGTTTTGAATAATTATTTTAACTGAACGATGATAAAGTGACTGAGTTGATTTTTTTAATATGAAGTTCACTGCATTCGTAGTCCCACAAAGAGGACACATAGTCACAATGGCTTTTAATGTGTGTGTGAAAGAACAATGTACAGCACTTTGTACTAAGAATATGTTTAAGTTTAGAGAGCAGAAATACATTCCTGGAAAAGGTTTTGCACACACTGTCGATATGCGGCGACCAGTTGAGCTGGTCGTCAATTACAACTCCCAATTGAGGCGGTGCTTTGATACTTGCTGGATAGGTTTATTGCCAAGTGACTGTTTCAGAGGGGCAGGATTTAGCTGATATTTTTTGCGGGTTGTTATCAACATGCTTTTGGTTTTAGAAGTCCTGATTAGCATGCGATTTTGCGTACACCAATCTGACACTTCATCGAGACTTTGCTGGAGGGAGATAATATTTAGCGTTGTTTCACGTTTTCTGGTGTATGCAGCGTTGAATCGTCAGCAAGGAGTTTGCATTTTACCTCAGGATTTGAGATGGAAAGAGGGAGGCCATTGATGAATAAAGAAAATAAAAGAGACCCTAGGATAGATCCTTGGGGGACTCCGTGCCTTACTATACCACTTTCGTTCGAGTAAACCTTCTGTCGCCGGTTACTTCGTGTACGCAGTGTGTGAGAGAGAGAGAGAGAGCATACGTCGTGTGTAAACATATACCCCAGATAATATGCTGTCTGCGAGCGAAACCTTGCGCAACCCACTATACCCAAGTGTTTTCCAATGAGAGAGCATACAACCTGCGCAAGCCTCTATGGAAGGTGCGCCGCTGTAGCGGAGCACCTTGCACAGTGGCCGGCTTGCACAGGTTGTACGCCAGCGAAACACCTTGCATAGAGAAAACGCTCTCTCATAACGAAAGACCATTTGTTGTGGCTTGCACAGTGTGTATAGCTCTAATGCATCTCAGATATCGCTGGGCACATAGCGAGTTTCTTTCGCGCAAGGTATACGCTCTGTCATGCAACGCAGCCCTGAGCGGGCGGGTTGCGCAGACACGGTTGTAAGTGTTCTCCTGCTACATGTCACACCGATATATCCGTAACTGACACCGTCAGTGTGCGAGAAAACTAAATCGTTGGCGCAGCTTATAACGGAATTCAGGCAGCCTAAGGCCGTGAGACTACTACGTTCACAGCTGTGTTTGGACGATAATATCATATCGAGTTTTTGTCAGTCCGCCTAGGGGAGAGAGAGAGAGAGAGAGAGAGAGAGAGAGAGAGAGCGTCGAGGTGTCAAAATAGTGTTGGGCGCTTGTTTCGTATCGAGGTATTGTATCAGCGACCCAGAGCGATAATACGAATATACTTTGTCCTAGTTATCGGAAGAGAGAAAGAAAAAGAGACACACAGGCTAGAACTGTCACTGAAAAGCAGGCCGGCAGACGATAACGCTGATATCGACCCCCGCATCTGGCGCACGGACAGACATAGCGTCAAAGCCGAGGGACAATTATCCAACGTGTGTGTGTCCAGCAAGGAGACAACAATAGGCTAAGGTAGAGAAATGATGTGTATCAATACAAGTACAGTACTTACTTTTTGCTGTTCACTGTCTTCTAAGAAAACAGTGAACACCAAATAAAATACTCGGTTTTCACGATTGTATCAATATATATAATTCGTTTCTTCTGTTCAATGTCTTCTTCGACAGCGGAAAGAAGTGAATGATGTACATTGATAGATAAATGTGTTTTCACAATGTTTCTCAATGTACAATATTTATTTCTTCTGTTTGATGTCTTCGAGAAGTCCGGCTTCTACAGGAAAACAGAAGAAATAAATACTGAACATTGAGAAACTTCATTATAACGGCTCATTTCTCTACCCTAGCGAAGAGAGGAACCCTTTGCATTCATTCATCTGACAAAGACTTGTGACTGACTCGTGCTTGTGCCAAAGAAGCGTTGACAGTTGTTGGCTGAGCTCAGCGTGCTGGACTCGGGTCTATTGTGTGCACCTGGAACATACCAGCTTGATCCTACACTCTAACACGAGGTAAGGCGCGTACACGTGTAAGTCAGTATCAAACTGTTTAGCGTCAAGTTCGCAACCTGTGCACACACACTTGAGATTCGAGATAGGGCCTTGAGGGTACGAGAGAGAGAGAGAGAGAGAGAGAGAGAGAGAGAGAGAGAGAGAGAGAGAGAGAGAGAGAGACAGAGAGACAGAGAGAGAGAGAGAGAGACTGAGAGATTTTGCAACGCGGCTCAATCATCCCATGCCTGTGTTTAGACTAGCCACTGTCTTTTCCTAGCGCTTCCTGGTCTGCTAGTGCTGTTTGAAACAAGGTAATTTGCCCAACAAAGCGACATGCAGCGCGCTTGAAACACAAATCTTTAACAGCCCCGTCTTAATGGGCTTCCTCAACAAAAATGGAATCCTTTATTGACTTTCCAGTCACGTGCACGCACTCCGATCATGTGCTGCCTCTGGAACAGAGATATAAATGGCGCCGATCCCTAATAGCAAGAGACATTAATTCTCATGAGTCCCTGCGACAGCAGGGACTCATGAAAATCAATGTCTCTTGCAGACAGACAAAACTGACTACTGAAGAACCGACGCCGCCTTTAGCACTGATGAGAAACAAAATTGCTCACGAGCGCTTTTCAGAAGACACTTGTTGGCGCCTCTCGAGATTAACTCCTTCAGAGCTGAAAAAATGTGAACACCGCTCTACTGCAAGAGGTATAGATCCTCATGAGCCCCCGCAGTTGCGGAGGCTCATGAGGATCTACACCTCTTGCTGAAGCCGTTCCTTGGACGGATGAGGCTGTTTGGCCGTTGAACTAACAACGATTTCAGAAACAGAGTCTACGACCACTGGCAGCGAATGGACTGATTAACTCATTCGAGGCGTGCCGCCTCCGGATACGCGGATTAAACCGCGTATCCGGAGGCGGCACGTCTCGAATGAGTTAAAGCTCCCTCCTGATAGACAATGGCGGACATTAGACTGATCTACATCTGTCAAAAGGCTTTTAAACCATCACCAACAACGTGTCCACGCTGAACAATAAGTAACATTCAGTTTATGAACAAAAGTAATCCAGTTTTAGAAACGTGGAACGTTTAGGGATTAATGTCTGTTGTCACGCCAAATCCAGTTTTAGACGGCACCACGATAAACCATTATGCTATATAAATGTAGGTTTAGAAATGTGTTTATACTGACACCATCAACCTCTAAATACGTTTGGTTCGATAGGACTTTTTAAATTCCACCCGTGACATTTACGTTGCGGTGAAAAAGAGACCGATAGTTATTCCTTGCGTGGGCAGCTTGATGGTGGGTTTGGTTCCAGTAACACACTTGTCGCCCCCACCCTGGAGACCTCCAATGGGGTGCGCGGTCGTTGGTGATCCGGGCCCCGACCGATCCGGCATGTTATTCTTATTCTGTTGCTTGTCCATCAGTCCTTTCAATGGGCTTAGGCGAACTTGGCGGCGCCCGTCTCCTCTCCAAGTATTTCAACTGACTGAAAGACGCGTCAGCCCCTCACAACGTTTCGCCCGCCAGCAGAAGCGGTTACCGGGGTGTGGCTAGGTAAAGGACCTGGAGCCAGCTGTGAGAGTTGAGTGCCATGTGAAGACCAGTGCTCCCGCCTGCCCCAAGAGGCGCTGCTGGCTGAAAAGTCAAAGGTACTACTTCTCCATGAACACTCTACACCCCAAACCCACCATCAAGCTGCCCACGCAAGGAATAACTATCGGAACTTGGAACGTTCGCACACTCTACCAGTGCGGCAAAGTGAAGGAACTCACCCACGAGTTGAAGCGCTATCGCTGGGACATTGTAGGACTTGCAGAAGTTCGATGGACAGGCTTCGGAGAAACAACAACAGATGAAGGCCATAAAATCTGGTTCAGCGGAAAAGAAACCAAGCACGAACATGGCGTAGCTTTTATCGTAAGGAAAGAGGTGGTTGGAACTGTCATCAGCTGCACTCCCGTGTCAAGCAGACTAATCTCCATCCGCATCTCCGCCCGACCGCACAACATCACTATCATACAAGTATACGCTCCAACAGCAGACCATGATGATGAAGAATTAGAAGAATTTTACGAACAACTGGACAACATCATCAAGAAAACACCTAAGAAAGACATTCTGACTGTCCTCGGTGACTGGAATGCAAAGATCGGCCCTGACGCCTACCAACAATGGGCAGGAACAGCTGGCAAGTTTGGCCTTGGAGAAACAAATGACAGAGGCCTGCGACTTTTAGAGTTCGCAGTCACCGTCTCACCGTTGCTAATACCCTCCATCCACACAAGAAGTCAAGAACAGTGACATGGCAATCGCCAGGAGGCCTGGTCCATAACCAGATTGACTTCATCTTGCTGCCTCGACGATTCAAATCCAGTGTTAACAAAGCACAAACGAGGTCCTTTCCTGGCGCTGATATTGGCAGCGACCACAACCTCGTCCTTACTAGCCTCAAGTTGAAGCTGGCATTGAAACGAGATAGCAAGAACCCTCGCATCAGATTCGACCTCCAGAAGCTAAAAGACCCGGAAGTAGAAGAGCTCTTCCAAGCCCAGGTGGGAGGCAGATTTGCAGCCTTGGCTACTTTGGACTGCGACGTAGACACCCTTGCTGGAAATATAAAAGAGGTGTTACTTTCTACAGCAGAAGAAGTGCTGGGGAAGCAGAGGAAGCGCAAACAGCCCTGGGTCACCGATGACATCCTCGATCTCTGTGATGAGAGGAGAGCCTGGAAGAAAAAGAGAGGCCAAGACCTCACATCAGCAAACAAGTACAGACTTGTCAACAAGAAGATCAGGAAGAGGATGAAAGAAGCCAAAGAAGATTGATTGAAGACCAGTGTTGTAGCGTGGAAGAGGGCATGGCAAATGGCAACAGCAAGAAGGCTTATGAAACGCTAAGGACCCTCACCAAGACTCAACAGCGAACAGCCACAGTCATCGAAGACAGCAGCGGCCAACTCCTTACGGAAAACACTGCTGTACTAAACAGATGGACTGAGTACTGCCGAGACTTGTATAACTACAAGGCTGAGCCAGACACCAGCATCCTCCAAAATAACCAGGCTGGGGCCAGGAAGGCTGAAGACCTGCCAGTGTTAGCTGAAGAGGTGGAAGCAGCCGTACGCGGCCTGAAGGGAGGAAAGTCTCCAGGTGTAGACAACGTACCTGCTGAACTGTTGAAACATGGAGGAGAAGTAACAACGAAGGTCCTCACTACACTCTGTCAAAAGATCTGGGAGCAAAAGAAATGGCCAGTAGAATGGACACAGTCTCTAGTGATCCCGCTCCCCAAGAAAGGAAACCTGAAACAGTGCCAGAACTACAGAACTATCAGTCTGATAAGTCACCCTAGCAAAGTAATGCTTAGAATCATTCTCAACCGCCTCAAAACTTTCGCCGAGGAACTGCTGGCAGAAGAACAGGCTGGCTTCAGAGTTGGAAGAAGCACTGTAGAGCAGATTTTCAACTGCCGCGTCCTGATCGAGAAACATCTGCAGCATCAGCGCGAACTCTACCACAACTTCATTGATTTCAGGAAAGCATTTGATCGCGTCTGGCACGACGGACTCTGGCAAGTCATGAGATCGTTCAACATAGAGGAGGGACTGATCCAAATGATAGAAGCGCTTTACAAGAACGCCTGCAGCGCGGTTCTACTTAACAATCAGTCAGGCGAGTTCTTCAGGACGACGATCGGTGTCCGTCAAGGATGCCTGCTCTCTCCTGTCCTTTTCAACATATTCCTGGAGAAGATCATGCAGGAAACCCTCCACGACCACCATACTTCAATCTCTATTGGTGGCAGATCCCTGTGCAATCTTCGATTCGCAGACGACATTGACCTCATGGCAGGCAGCAATAGTGAGCTCCAAAACCTGACAGACAAACTTTCAAGTAGCGCAGGGTCTTATGGCATGGAGATCAGTACGGATAAAAGCAAAGTGATGATCAACACCACAAGCGACAGCAGCAGCAACATTCACATGAATGGCCAAAAGCTAGAAGTGGTCAATAGCTTCAAGTACTTGGGAGCCACCCTGTCCAAAGACGGTAGTTGCATAGCAGAGATCCGTATCAGGATAGGTACAGCAACATCCGCAATGGCCAGGCTGGACAGGATATGGCGAAGTAACTCCATCAGCTTCACCATCAAGTACAGGCTTTACAAGTCCCTCATAGTGTCTATTCTACTCTACGGCTGTGAGACTTGGACACTGCTTGCAGACTCAGAAAAGAAAATCCAGGCCTTTGAGAACAAGTGCCTGAGGAAGTTGCTCCACATCTCGTACCGCGAGCACAAGACCAACGAATTTGTACGGAGCATCGTCACTTCCCTGGTGGGCCCACATGAACCCCTTCTGGCAACCGTGAAACGGCGCAAGCTTGCTTGGTTTGGCCACGTGACCCGACACAACACCTTGTCCAAGACTATCCTCCAAGGCACTCTCGAAGGAAGTCGTCGGCGAGGTCGTCAGAGAAAGAGTTGGGTCGCAAACATAAAAGAATGGACCGAACTCGAGATGTCAGACTTGCTTGCCACCGCCCAAAATAGAACTCAGTGGAGAGCACTGTCTGTTGCTGCTGCCTTTCAGTCCCCCCAACGCCCAGTTCGGGCAAGGGACTGATGATGATGATGATGATGAAAAAGAGACCTGAATAAATTTGCTCTCCTGTGATTTTCGACTTAACGGATCCAGTCAGTAAGGGCCAGAATCAAAGACAAACCTAAAAATGTTAATTCGCTGACTTCGTGTCTGGAATGAAGAGCGTCGTCACGTCTTTTATTTATTTATTTATTTATTTATTTATTTATTTATTTATTTATTTATTTTGCTGTTTATGTATTGTGTGTCAGCATATAGCCTTATATGTATGGTCACCGTAATGGCTACATTCAAGTACATTAGTACTTGGCAAGCCAAAAACGAACGTGCGACATTTAAAATATATTTTTACTACGGGTTGCATCTGCAGGTCGTCGTGGCAGTGAATAATTAGAGAACTCTTCAACCCCGTGCCATAAACCCTCCCCCTTGGAGGAGTTTCAGATCACAGGATGTAACTGCTCTCAAACTATGCACCGTCTCTAGTGTGGTTTTCGAGCCTCACTGATGGAAGTCCATCAGATGCAAGCCCCCCAACGGTTTGTGCGTGCTGGTCTGTGATTTCGGACCTTACAGCCTACGGCCGTAAGTCCAGAATCACAGACCAGCGGCGCACTATGACTTTTGCTTTATTATGGCTTTCAGAGAACGGCAGCCATATGTCTTCAGTCGTATCTCAGAGAAAGTTCATAAGCAACGCTCTCTCTTATTCCTTTTTATAGTTCCCCGGCACCTAAGAGATCGGGCTCTGAACCTACGCTACAGACCATGTCTTGTTTTTCGTTTGGATTTAACACCTTTGCTGCCGAGAAAATCCGAACACCACCCAGCTGCAAGAGCACAGATATTCATGAGCCCCCGCAGTCGCGGGGGCTCATGAGGATCTATGCCTCTTGCTGAAACCACTTCGTGTCCGTATTTCTTTGCTGGGCATCTTTTTTGACGTTGAATTTACACTGATTTCAAAACACAATCCGTGAAGGGGTTAAGAAATTACCATCTTGACGATATTTGAATATTGTCAGTGTGATCAACTGCATTATTTGGACTTATGGCATAACTCATATTTGCTCGTCATGCATATTCATGTATTCAGAATGATCGGTAAACACAACACGTGCTCTGATAATATTTGCTCTATATATACCGACGAGCAAAAGAAATGCGATAATTTGGAATCATCGGAAACACTTTAATAGTGTTCCGGATGATTAAAAAAAATGTCGCATTTCTTTTGCTCGTCAGTATACATGCTCCTGATTTGCAAGTCATGCTTAGTTCCGCGTACCGTGCCGTCAAATACGAAGAGCCTACGTGTCTTGTATGCACCCTGCATCAAACCCGGACAAAAAAGGTGACAGCCAAGCGTTTACAATGCTAACAAAATCCCAACAAAGTAAGAAACACACTTAGGAAGGATAAGTACCACATAATTGTGTTGTACTTTTTAGCCTTTATAAGTATGTTTCTTTTTTGTTGGGATTTTTTTTTTTTTTTGTACCATGCACACAGTATCGTAACACATTCGACACTAAATCATACTTGTTACACAGACACACAGAAGTTTCTCTACGTCTCTGCTTGTAATTAGCATCAGTCAGCCGACTTAGAAACTATATACAAACCAAGGGGAATCACTCAGCGCTGGACAGACAAACAGTTAGATCCCCTGCCCCCGCCTATCAGGCACCCATTCGCCAGCCCACAGAGAAATACGCAGGGGGCAGGGGATCTAAATGTTTGTCTGTCCAGCGCTGAGTGATTCCCCTTGGTTTGCATACAATTCTGCTAGCGCTAGCCTCACCTATCTGGTTTGTGAGGACTTAGAAACTGCAGGAAGAACAGATTCACGTTAGCGGGTGCTAGTTATCGTGTGGTCGCTGCGTTTGCTGACGTCAACAGGGCAAGACAATCCGTAAATCTAGGTAATGCGTTACTTTGCCGGCATGAAAAAGAGGAGATGTGACCTTTGCTCCTTAACGTCTTCACAGCCGAGATACAGTGAACTCGATCGAACTGCAAGAGGCATGGATCGTCATGAGCCCCCGCAATTGCGGGGGCTCATGACGATATATACCTCTTGCAACCGCAGTTTGTGTGCATGTGCTTTCCTTGGACTGCAGTGGCTTTTTAGCGTATATATATATATATTATAGAAACACAATATGCGTCCACTGGCAGTCAACGGGTTAGGCCTCGATTTTCTTTTTGTTGTTCCTCTGATGAGTGATGATTTCGTGTATTTTATATCATCCTGGACATGTCATATTCAGCAGTTTAGTATACTGCGTCCTTTCCATTTCACTCTGTCTTTCGTTGATAAATTGATGTAACTGTGTGTCGGCTGTTCGAGTTTTGGTGTTGTTGTTTTTTTTTTTTTTTTTTTTTTGTCATACCGTCACGTTATCACACATGGTCGCAACATCCCTTCTCAAAACTTTGTCAGTGACGTGTTTAGCTCAGATAGGGCTGATAACTCGAATAAAGGGGAGACTATAATCAGTATAACGGGAGACGATTATTTAAACCTTTTAGACTTCTTCAAGCCGAAGCTGGCGACCACTTGACATAGCACTCGAGTCACCGGGGTAGCCACGCCATGTCCTACCTCAGCACAACTGCAAGAGACATATATCATCATGCACCCCCGCAGGATGTGGGGGCTCATGAGAATCTATGCCTCATGGTAGTACAATTTTTATCTGTACTCTTACAAACGAGGTCATCGGATTTTGCATATCATCAAGGACTGTACGCATATCGTGATGTCGTTGTGACAGTGCGCCTAGCTTTGCCGAAAGACAAAAACACCGCGGTCGTTCACGAGTCAAATTCTTTGGATATGCGGATTTGGAATGTTTGTCACTGTTGCTACAATTCCTCTTTGATAGACTGTACTTTAACCCATTACATCCTGAGGTTGATTTTTAAAAAAATTTTGCTTATTGTCCTATGAAGGCCACATTAGAGGTTAGGAGATATAGATCAACCATTTTAGTTCAAGGGCGGTGCCAGAATAGCTTGGCGCCTGAGGCGCCAAGCTATTCTGGCACCACCCTTGAACTATCAGGGTAAACTTTGTTTCTTGCAATAGTGTATCAGGATGAAAAGGGTTAAAATTTACAAAATAGAGGAAAAAGATCGACCTGACACGTAATATCGCCTATGTATGCGTGCATTCGCTGTTCTTCAAGTATTCTGTGGTGTAACTAGGTACACCAGTAGGCAGTCAGAACGGTAATAAATGTTCTACTCTGCGTTGTGTCTGCCGACCAACTACAACAGTCTGAAGACTTTCTGCCGTGATACAATATTATTGTTGGTGGTCTGTTTCCCAACCCACTTGCTTTAATAGGCCCTTCTCTTTTAGAACAGTGGAGATCGGATTTGCAATGAGCGCACTTTAATATTAAGTGCATGCTGTGCAAACGAAGGCAGACAGGCAATGTAATCCCAATCGAGATTGGACTCGATGGAATGAGTTGGGAAAAAAAGACATCACCAGGAGAGTCGAACCCAGGACGTTCGCGCTACTAAACACGCCGGCCAGTGCTGCCGCTGAGCTGTATCTCCGTCATAACAAGGCATTTGATTTCTGTTATAATGTGCGTCCGTTGACTGCACAGACTTGTCCGCACATTTAGGCCAACAAGAGATTTAGACGGCTCTAATGAGAATTATTTGGCTAATATTATTAAGCCGCCCTCAATGCCAGTGAACGCAGATTGTATTTTTTAAAGCATGGTAAATTCAACGTGAAAGGTACCAGTCAAAGAGCATGGGTACATAGTGGTGTCAGCAAGAGGCATAGATCCTCATGGGCCCCCGCAACTGCGTGGGCTCACGATGATCTATACCTCTTGCATTCAAGTTGAGTGGCGTTCAGTTGGTTTCGGCAGTGAACGGTATAAGATCAGACATTCACCTCTCATAGTTTTTTACATGCGCTGATTCGATGAACGACAGTGTATGTGTGTCGGTTGGTGATATTTTGCATATGGTTCTATGCCGTAAAGTAAGAAATCACAGACCAGTACACACAGCCGCTAGACTGTGCCTGGAAGTGAACCGAACTTACACGTGTATTGAGAGAGAGGAGTCGTCTGCAGGCTTTTCTGTAAGTCTACACGTGGCTCTTAGAGCCAGGCTGTCAATAAATAGGAGGATCAGACGCCCAGAGGAGTTCTCCTGGGGTTGTACAGAACAAACATCCCCAGCGTCAACTCTTGGTGGACATCGGCCTGATCTATGCCACAGGCGAACGGTCAATTTTCTTTTTCTTTTTCTGGGCTATACAATTTTAGCCGTTGTACCCTTTCACTGACAGTGGACGCAAGAGTATATGTTCTTCTAAAGCAGGGAAAATTCAACACCGAATAATCCCATGGGTACAAGGAACAGGGTAGAGTCAGCAAGAGGCAAAGAACCGCATGAGCCCCCGCATATGCGGGGGCTCATGAGGTTCTTTGCCTCTTGCAATTAGGTGTTGTTTTTTTTGTGTGTGCATATTTCCGACAATGAAGGGGTGTATAGTAGACCCACGTGTATTATTTCATGACCGTGAAATTTTTGAGGAAAACTGACTCAAATGTTGATCATTCATGCTCAGCATTTGAATTCAGCTGTAATGCTCAGCATTTGAGCCATGCAGTTTTCCTCTGAAATTTTCACGGTCATGAAATAATACACCGGTGGGTCTACGATACGAGTCCCACCTTGAACTTGGACAAATTCAATATACTCTCGCTATTAACTCACCACCTAATTCACTACGGTCCGGAAGGAAGGGACTATATTAGTCTTGGGGACCGGGCCAATATACTTAACCTGCTTATTAGCGTGGGTGTCCTGGGCAATCATGTCTGTGTGCTAAACACTTACAACCTCATAGAACACCCTCCGTCATGGGCTAGACGACGTGGGAGAGGAGTATAGAGTATCAGTCTCTTCTTTATACTGCACTGTAGTCATGTCTCTGCCCGAGCCTGTGCTCTCAGTTTGCAAGCATGGAAGTGTATTTCTGCAATGAGCGCGGTCCATCGACAAGAGGCATACATCCTCAAGAGTCCCCGCAGAGGATCTATGCTGCTTGCTTCTCACGGTTTTGCACCATGCTCAGAGCTTGTTATTATTCTTGGTTCTCTGTCCAGACTGAAAAACGAATCCCCGACAAAGAAAGAGACACTGAAGTTATTGCTTGCCGGTCTGTAAAAGATAAGAATTTCTAGTCCATTTATATCTGTAGGACTATTTTTTTAAAAATCGTTTTAACCCGAAATTGTTATAAACTGTGTTGTACTGGACCTTTTTTTTTTTTTTTTTAATAGTGTCTTTCTTTCTTTGTTGAGAATTTCTGTACATTTTTTCGCGATTGGCAGTCGTCATTTTGGTCTGGACTTCGCCCAAACACAACTGAGAGGGCTTAATGCTTGCCATCGAACCGACGTCGGCCGCCGTTGGCCCGCGCACAACGGCGGCCGACGTCGGCCTGATGGCCTTTTGCGCATTGGGGAGTCCATACAGAATATGTGAGTCTTGGGAACGTTTGGAAGTGACATGCTGGTCAGGAACAAGATGGGACATTAATTGCAGTTGTCAACAGCTGTCAGCTTTTATCGTGCTGGTCTATAATTTATACATTACGACCATGAGCCTAAGGTCCACAATCACAGACCAGAACACGTTAGTTGAATCTAGTGAGAACATGTTGTTTACGGAAAACTTTGACGCAGTATCGAAATCTATCGCTTGAATATAGCATGGTTATAGTAAGCTTGAAAAGTGGCAGATATGATGGTTACTTCATACGATGAGAAAGAAATCGAGTTTTCCATTTCATCAATAAATGTGACAGATTGCTTGTGATAGATTGCTGCAATGATAATTTTCATGATATGCTTTTGCAGCGTTTGTTAATGTCTTATATTGTTGTTTCATGACGAGCCGAAAGGCAAATTTCTGTCGTGCCTGTACTCGACCAGACAATAAAGTTGTATTGTATTGTATTGTATTGTATTGTATTGTAAATGTTTCCTTTAAATGTCGATCCATGTCCAGCAACTTGTTTAGCAATGCATCGCAGTTGACATGAATACTGATGTGGGTCATTAGGCTCGCTCACGAAGTGAAAGAGGTATTAAACCCTCAACGTTGTCATTCAGCGACAAGGACGGAATGACTGATGTAGAACAGTCTATAATGCACTGGCACTCGTGTTTATAGCCGCGACTTGTCCCTTTGAAATACGATATGGTCTGACAGTGGGGCAGAGGATAAGATACTTGTGGTATAATGTGACATGAAAGTACTACACAGGCGGAGGGTGACTATGTAACTTCTTCACTCCCCGGGAAAACGTAAGCACGATCCAAATGCAAGAGACATAGATCCTCATGAGCCCGCGCAGTCGCGGGGGCTGATGAGGATCTATGCCTCTTGCTGACACCACTTTGTAACCATGTTCTTTGGACGTTGCGGCTCTTTGGCGTTGAATTAACAACGATTTCAGCTTTGATTATCGGCATTGAACGGTTAGGCAGAGAAAAAATATCAAAGGACCAGGCCAATAATTTCACCCCTTTACAGCTTGAAAAAGGCGAACACCACCCAACTGCAAGAGGCAAAGAAACTCATGAGCCCCCGCTGACGCGGGGGCTCATGAGGTTCTTTGCCTCTTGCTGACATTATTCACATCTGTGTCCCTCGGATTGATGTAAGTGCCTTCAAAGACACCATTTTACTTCCACTGGCAGTGAAGCGGTCAAATGCTGTTCTAACCCAAAGATGGGGAACCGACCAACACCACAACAGTGATCTGAAATTAAAGTAAACATGTAGTTTCCACTGATTTCCATAAAGTAATAATAATAATAATAATAATAATAATAATAATAATAATAATAATAATAATAATAATAATAATAATAATATAGTGATTTCTATGGCTCCTAATCTCACATAGAGCTCTAGACGCCTCACAAATTTCAGACCGTGGCTAAAGCCAAGTTTAGTTATCCCTCTCAAATCATTGTCGTGACTGACATCCTCAGCCTGCGTGTAAACGATTCCCTTTCCACCCTGATAGAAGAAGATTTAGTTTCTATTCTGCGTAGATCACTTGCAGATAAAACACACGTCTCTGAAACGCACAGTCATGAAAATTGTTCTCGTCTTCCTCTATGCCCACTTCTGGTCACATCTAGTTCTGTCCAGTCTTTTCCAGATTCAGTTGTCACTTTGAAAGACTGACTTGTAGGATGACTGTGTATTGGTTTTATACTGCGAGTTAAGGTTATGATGACACTGATTGTCTCCCTCGATTCGTCCCCAATTATCAGCGGCAGCGAACCGAGGGGGACAACCAGTGTGTGTAATGGTATGTCTGTGTGTTGGTTGTTATTTTGTACCTGGGGCCTTGAACCGTAAGTTACAAAATCTCGCACTATAACACATGTAATATAAGCATGGGGCTTGGGAATCAACACACACGTTTTTGTGTGGGTTGGAAGTATTTTTATTTTTATTATGGCATGAACTATCACGTAATGAAATAATGAAAGTATCAATTGCATTCAAAAACATAATAGTACGATCTCCGGTTTCAGAAAAAACAGATACGATTTCGTATTCTCGTTTTTATTTTTCAAGTCTTCACAATATTGGACTCACACTGCTGACTGAAACTGATGCGCGTCGTTGTGATTGGAATATGATAACTTTAACCTTTGAAATAACTCGACTTTTGAACGATGTGATAGATGATCCTGGCAACAACAACAAAAAAGTCAAAAAGAAAACAATAATGACTGGAAAGTGCGAACACGCAAAAGTTGACTAATGACGACTCACTTTGTCATTCTGTTTTCCCGTAGGAACACACATGTAGTACATTTGGGTCAGCAGGCAGACTCAAAGGTGTTCACCACTTTTGTAACAGACATGTAGATTCTTTCTTCGGTGTTTAGGTGATACTGAGAATCTCACTCGAGTGGTTTTAAAGCCTTATCCTACGAGCGAAAGCGAGTAGGATAAGGTTTTAAGACCACGAGTATCACCTAAACACCGACGTAATAATCTATTTCTTACTCACTTTTTCCTTGGCAATATAAATCCGATGTGATCTGGCTTTCGGCACACGCCTAGTCACAACGCAGCCGCCAGTATGTCTTGGCAAAAATCTGGACGTAATTTGCTTTGTAATATGACGTCAATATTTTGGATGCCAGACGCACGTTTCTACATGATGATGTAATAGCGCAATTCATGACGCCAGAGTTCCAGTCGTCACTATGAAATGATGTCATTGCACGTGAGCTGAAAGTAGGTCAAATTTCAATATCGCGTGTGCCCGTACCGTTTTGTAGACCAGACCAGACTTTCTACAAGACAATTTTGTGCACAGTCGTGTCCTTTCACGCACTAGGGATGTATCACACACGTGTGTGATACAGCTTTTCCGCTCAATGGCAGCAAAGAAAGAGGTGTGTAACAAAACCATTTCAGAAAATTTTCATGGCAAAAATGGTACGGCTGACAATCGTAACCCGTTTAACCCCACGACCGCATTTTCCATACTTTGTGGTGTCGCCTAACGACAATGTATCATTGAGTTGCATCAATGGATCGACCATGACACTTCAAGGGAAGTGCCACTACCCTTGAATTATTATGGTCGATCCATCTCCTGCTGTAATGCGTTGGGGCTGAATGGGTTAATGTTGTCGCAGACTTCGATATTAATTCCGTCTGAGAAACCGAGCTCGACCAGGGAGACACGTAGGCACCTAGAAGCCTTGCAGCCCTAAATCTTTAGAGATGGGGAAAAAAAAAACACCTGGCTGCAGATTTAACAGCTGTCGTGAACAAACTTCTGATCTCGCGTTGACCTCGTGTCCGTATTCCTGTAACTGTTGTCCACGCGCGTAGTGAGAGACAGCCCCTTCCCCTATCGATAACCGATTTCTGCTATTCTTGTCCATTCTTCTGTGCTCAATCTTAGACCCCTACACCATCCACCATCTGGGCAGCAGGTATAGTGGTAAATGTGACCGAATACAGCAGGCAAGAGGCATATATTCTTATGAGCCCATGCGAAGCAGGGGACCATGAGAATCTATGCCTGTCTGTTGAAGATGGACGGAGGGATACGGATCTGTATTCTCTCCCATTCATGTTGTGGTCGATCATTATTTACAGGAAACAGAACGTGTTTGTGTTGTTGGTTTTTTTGGGATTTTTTTTTTTCTGCGATCGCAAATTCTAATGATTGATTGTACATTGCTTAACGTCCCGACAGCAACAAGGCTTTCTCAGGACGTGCCTGCACTGCTTGTGAAAAAATAAATAAACAGAATACTGAATGTAATTATGTCGCCAGCCGGTCCAATACGTTAAATATGCCCACGATATGGGGCCTAAATAAAGCCAAGACCACCTAACAACACACATCCAACATCAAGAGCTACAAGCAGCGCAGACAGTAGGGAGAGTTTAAAATAGGAATTTACAGGTGAATGGACCAAGGGTAGACAGAAACACATGCCCCAGAATAGAGAGGAAAACCCACCCTGTGGGGCTGACCAGGGTGACCCTGGGAACTAAAAAGTAGTTAACCCCACCCAAGTCCCCCAGGGCAGACCCGGGTGGGGAGCAAATTCTAATGAGAATCTATGCCTTTGATAGCTTGAAATGCCGATTTACTGACGGGATGTGCTCTTCCAAACAGAGCAAGAGGCATAGATTCTCATTCCAGACCAAAAAGGTGACTGCCTGCGTTTGCCCGGGTCCATGAGAATCTATGCCTCTTGATAGATGGACGGAACTAAGGGAAAGCACTCTTCCATTGTGGCCTCCTACCTGGGTGGCCTACTGTGAAGCCGTGCTTGTATGAAAGAAATGAGACTTTTGTTCTGGAAGCTTAGTGAGGTAGAAAGGGGGAAATGGTGGGGTTTAGAGAGAGAGAGAGAGAGAGAGAGAGAGAGAGAGAGAGAGAGAGAGAGAGAGAGAGAGAGAGAGAGAGAGAGAGAGAGAGAGAGAGAGAGAGAGAATGAATGAATGAATGATACTTTATTTCTCAAGGATGGAAACAATAGGCGCACAGGCCTCTTTTCATGTTTGTCCTTGCTAAACTACAACATTAAAAGCAACATTTAAAACAATATGTTAACAGCACAAAACAAGCGGCTACACCCACAGGTCACTTGTGTTACATTCCGATACAAGTGTCAAAGTCGCTGAAGATTACACACACGCACACAACTGCACACTTATGATACAGCTACTCATGTACTGTAGGAATTTAGTGAGCAGGCAAAACACCACGATAAAGAGAGATATATGTAAAAGCTAACAAGTGCAAAAGGGAGGACCACAGGAAATCATTGACATGACTCTTTTGGACATCAGTATTATATACGTTTCTTTCAAGTTTGCTCAGAGATGTATTTAAAAGCTTTCGTCCTAAACAATGGAAGATGTCTCGTTTGCTGTATATGTAGAGGAAGTGAGTTCCATAAATAGGCACCCGCGTCAAAGAAAGGCTGGATTTAAACAAGTCAATTCGGGGCCGTTCAATGACGAGACTGTTCCTCAAAGTGCTGTAAACCCTTTCGCTCTCAGTGAAAAGCTTAGCCAGGGAGAGAGAGAGAGAGAGAGAGAGAGAGAGAGAGAGAGAGAGAGAGAGAGAGAGAGAGAGAGAGAGAGAGAGAGAGAGAGAGAGAGAGAGAGAGAGAGAGAGAGAGAGAGATGCATTCATTCTTTTTGCTATTTTTTTTCTCGGGAGAAACTCGGAGAAAAAGACAAAACGTGAAACCGTATCCTCTCAACATGTAGAACCAACGTCGTTTTTTTTTTGTTTTTTTTTCTAAAATACATTTTTGTAGTTCTGTACTGTAGTCAGATAAGGGACTCTTGTGTAATAATGTACGGTTTCTATGCTCAACATTACAAACTACTTGAAGAAAGGAAGCTTTACAATCTTGAAGCCATACGCAGGCGTCAAGTGAACGCCTTGATTAGGACTTAGCGATTTTATGTGCTGGTCTGTAATTCAGGACTTCACGGCCTCAAACCGTGCGGTCCAAATCACAGATCAGCACGCAATGGTTGACCCGATCCTCGTTTTTTCTTTTTTTTTAATGCAGCCAGTGATTTATAAGGCGTTTTTGCGTTCCGAGTGGCTTTGCTATTTCTGTGTATCCAGAGCGATGACTGTTGCGTCATACCCCACCTTACGCCAGTCACATGTAATGAAGATGAATATCAGTATGACTGCCCTGTGAATGTTTGTAAAAAAAAGTGTATCACAATGCGCACTATCCGATGAAAAGGCCTGTTTTTTTTCGGCCGGCCGAACACACTCTTTTCTCACAACAAGTCAGTCATTTTTTGTGTTTAAGAATGAGGTGTGTTTTCGAGGACGTTTTGCTTTCAAAGCTGGTACTCCTCTCGTCAGTGGACCAAACCGTTTGAGACATCCACGTTCACAGCAAATTTTGGCTGTTGTTGTTTCAGTCTCCTACATTTAGCCCCGATTTACTTATCGGGTCAGATGTGTTTGCCCCCCCCCCCCTTTTTTTTTTCTTTTTTTTTTTTCGGGGGGGGGGGGGGGGGCATATTTCTTAATTGTTTTTTTTTTTTACGTTTTTTAATTTTTCCTTTCCTCCTCTTATTTGACCGAGGGTGAGAAGCTTCGTTTGCTTCGCTGGATGAAGTTTTCCACCTCGGGTCGACACAGTGGGCTGATAGGTTTGTTAGCGTGGTTTACACGTAACCCCTCGCTCGTAGTTTGGTAGGAACAGGTTGAGTTCTTCAATTTTTTCAGTTGCGTTATTGCAGTTTCTTGCGATGCGGAGTGTTTCCCCTTTTAATAGTCCTTTGAAGACTCGGTGGTTGGGCCGACAGGTGCTGTAGGTACTGATATGTTTCAGTTGTACACTCTGGCACGTCGTGGCGGCGAAAGACCGCCTTGTCCGCAGGCCAGAGCCTATGATGGTCAGAGGGCCGGCGTCAGGCTGCAACGAGGAGAGGCAGGAGAGGCTGGCTGTGCAGTATATGCATCAGGAGGCCTTGATTCTTTCGTCGTCTGAGGGAACAGACATAAATTCATCCGTGAGATGGAGTTCCCCGCTGGGTTGTTTTATCTCTCTTTTGACCGCGATGGGTCAGTTTTTGACAGCAAGTCCATTTTAGTGAACAGCGAGATTTTCATAGTAATACAATGAAAATCTGACTTTTCACATATAATTAACTTACTGTCTTTTGCCTTCACTGGGCAGAGGCAATCTCGCTCAGTTTTTCCCGTTGATGAAGGGCGATATGCGTCCGGACTATTCGTCAGGACTACTACGGAGCTGGGGTCAGCTGTATGAGAGAGCTTAACTCATTCTACCCCAAGGCCGAAATCCTTAAATTTTGCCGTTGTCCTCTGAAGACTGCATTGCAGTGCAGGACACAGATCGACCATGATAGTTCAAGGGTGATGCCAGAATAGCTTTGCGCCCATAGCCTCATGAGTTAAGTCCTGTGCAAGCCAACCCGCAAGGGATAACGCAGTAGTGGCCTGCGCACGATTTAACCCATGAGGCTGATCTGTTTAAATTTGCTTATTGTCATATGAAGGTTACGTTACAGATTAGCAGATAGATCAACCATTTCAGTTCAAGGGTGGTGCCAGAATAGCTTGGTGCCTTAGCTGCCAAGCTATTCTGGCACCACCCTTGAACTGTCATAGTCAAATTAATTTGAAGCAGTAGTGTAACAGAATGATGAAATGGGTTAAGCTCACTCATGTAACTGAGGCCTGGATCCGGGACGCCATCAACCAGACTCTATACTTGGTGTGAGAAGTGGGATTCGAACCAATGCCACACTCGCCAGATTGAGGGGTTATAGCTGAAGGCTGTAAGTTGTTTAAAAAATAAAAAAATAAAAAAAAAATAAAAAAGGGAAAAAAAAGGTCGTGCTGGTCTGCGATTTTGAAATTTACGATTCTATGCCATTCGCTGCAAAATCACACACCAGGACAAAAAAAGCGGACTTTTCTTTGTCTTTCTTGGTCTGGTTTCGTAAGATCCCGTGCGGTAACTTGATAGCTAATCGATTTGCGAACGTTCTTCTCTTACGCAAAGCGGATAAGAGTCCGGCTGCACTGTGGCGACGTGTTGGCAAACAGCCGGCGGTCAATCAAACGTCTTCTTGTCAACAGAAATAGTGTGGCTGCCAATTGCTCCAAACTCATCAGCAAAAACATGGATCGACCATGATGGTTCAACTGAGGATAAGGCCTGAACTTCAATTTACGGTACTTTTGAGGATCTAAACTTCGTGCTTGTTGACTTTTAATAAAAAATAATAAACGCGTGATCGACCGTTGTATGGAAATGTCTTAAGAAGGGGCAACAGACTTCCTGGAGCCCAAGGACGACCACTCCTCGCCCATGATTGTTAGGACATGCACCAGTCGCAATTTTTACCTTAGAAAATCAGTATTAACATAAGTGGTACTCGTGCGAGTGACATATATCCTCATACGTCCCCAGTAGCTTTCTGGTTTTCATGAAGGTCTTTGTTCCTTGCAGATGTATGTCTAGAGCTAGAAGCGAATGCTAATCTTTGATTTCGAATGTATGGAGGAAATGCAACAGGCGCCATTTGTAGCACGCACGTTTAAAACAGTCACTAGCCAGTCCTCACCCATCTACAAGAGACATAGATTCTCATGGGCCCCTGCAGTTGCAGGGGCCCAGGAGAATCTATGCCTCTTGGAAATGTGACTTAGCCCTGTTTTGCTGTATTAGTGTCTGCTTGTCAGACGAAATGCTGATGGTTTTAGCCATGATGTATGGACGAATTGATGAAGCGCGCGCTTGAAACTGAGGCGCGTGCGTATACATATTTACCAACGTGATAATCTCTGTATTGAACTGAACCAGGCCGTCTGGTATAATCAATAGGGCCTGTGTGTATATTATTAGTAATCGTATTGACAGTCTCTCTCTATCCCACGGATATATCTCTACGTCAAGCCTTCTATTTTCTGGTAGTTCTGTCTGGAACTCATTGCCATTAAACATTAAATCATTTTCCGATAAAACCCATTTTAAACGTGCATTGCACACTCACTTCCAATCAGCGTGACTTCACAGTTTGCCATATAAGAATAATACTGCTGATAACACGTAAACGTCAAATATTTTTCTCTTTCTCCTTACATTTGCTAACTGATCATCTATTGTCTTGTCGGTGTCTCTATACGCTATTGATGCTGCTGATTCTATGACACTGTCTTAGATGAGTATAATATTAATGCTGTGCACGCGTTCGTTCTCTTGCTTTTTGCATCGGAGGCAGTTACAAATTCTCCATTGTCATTTTTTTTCCTCCTTTCGATGATTCCCCTATTGTGTTTTTTCCCGTAGTTTTTCTTCCTCATCTTATTATTATTATTATTATTATTATTATTATTATTATTATTATTATTATTATTATTATTATTATTATTTGCATGCTATGTTTATTTTCCTGTTGTGTTCTCATTTGTTTACAGGACAGCTTGCAAGACAGGCATAGAGTTGTCTAATGGCTTTATCCTGAATAAAAAAAGATTCATCATCTCTCTCTCTCTCTCTCCCATTAGGGCCTTTCTTTTGTCAAGGTGACATTTCTGAGTTGAGGCAAACGCCAGTTCTGCTAATATTTCCAAAGACAATTGCCACCGCCAAAACTGTTTAGGAATGATTTAGTTCGCCCGCAGTTGCAGTATAGACCTAACCATATTTTTTAGCCAAACACTAAACATGAATGACCTTGTTTGGCAGAAATCTCTGCGCACACGTACCAACATTGGCCTTTGTTATGAAACAACGATGTTTGTTTTCCTCCCTACGTCACACGACCAGTCACTTTAGCGCAAACCGTACCATGTGACTGTGATATAGTTGTGATAATATTTCCCTGTAGCGAAAAATGGCGGACGTTTTATAGCCCTCTGGATGACGCATCTTGGATGCCAGTTTTGTTCAATAAAAGATCGCCAAACGTTCTAAAGTACAAAGTTACTTAGTGTTGTTCGAAACAACAAGCACACTCAGTACTGGAGATGGCAACGTCATGACATATTTTAAATTACGTCATAAGTCTATTATGTATAAAGGCCGTATATTCCTTTGACGTCAGTCATGCTCTGGCGTGATCCAGGACGAAATATGTCTTCTTGATTTCTTTTACGAAAATAGTGGAGGAATGAAAACAAATACGTTATTGGTCGGAGGGGTTCGCTGCACGGACCCTTGTAGGCCTTCGGGAAGTCAAAGGAACCATTGTACCCCTCAGGCCTTTGGCCTTCGGGGTACAATGTTTCCTTTGACCTTCCTCAGGCCTACAAGGGTCCGTGTAGCATACCCTTCCGACCAATAACTTATAATACCCCCCCTCCCCCCCCCCCACACACACCTCCTGGTGAATGCATGAAACTGACGGTCTGCCGGAATAAACTTCTTGGGTATTGACAAAGCAAACACCACCCAAGTGCAAAAGACATGGATCCTCATAAGCTCCTCAGTGCAGTTGCGGGGGCTCATGAAGATCTCTGTCTCTTGCTGGCACCGCTTTGAATCCACGTTCCTTGGGCGGCTGGGGCTTTGGGGTAAAATGAAAAGCTCTCAGAAGCACTATCTGCGTCCATTGGCAGTGCTAAGGGTAAAGGGCAGCGTCACACTGGTTGTCTCCCTCTATTCGCTGCACTGCAGCAGCGAATCGAGGGAGACAACCAATGTGAGGCATTACTCTCTCTCTCTCTCTCTCTCTCTCTCTCTCTCTCTCTCTCTCTCTCTCTCTCTCTCTCTCTCTCTCTCTCTCTCTCTCTCTCTCTCTCTCTCTCTCTCTCTCTCCACCCAGTCTGTTTTTGCCTTTCTTAGTACAGGCAGACCGCGTCATTTCCACAGAAAAACAACATTAGCCCCAGAGACACACATCCCCCTATCTCAAATGACAGCTTCGACAAAAACAATATTGCCCCTGGGAGCACTTATTTCGTAAATTACATCAATTTTGAAGCCCCGTTCTTTTCCCCCCGTCCAATCGAGGCGTAACTTCTCTAGCGTGTGACGTTTGCGTGATGAAAAATGTCCATTTTGTTTGCTTCGAATTCAGACTGTGTATTTTTAGGTAGGGTTTGCGTCGGTATAGCCATCTTCTAGAAAGCGGCCTGTTGGTTTTTCAACGTAGATCATGCGACTCCATACAAAGTAGTTTTCTTTCAGGTCCGACCAATTGTTCAATTTCTTCAGGCACGACACTTGATCTATCACGGTCGATTTAACTCGTAACTCTGGCGGGTCGACCTTAGTTCAAGGCCAACGCATGTGGGATATAGTCTCCACTGTCATGTGAAGGCAAAAGACTCTAAGTCCATTTTGTGAAAAGCGAGATTCTATTGTAATATAATGAAAATCTCGCTTTTCACAAAATGGACTTGCTGTCTTTTGTCGGATCTGGACAATGTTGTAACGCGCTTTGTTGCAATGACAGTGTACCATAGCCTGCACACTCCACTTGTTTTTAAGTCCCTACTATTTATAGAAGGGACTTTTTAGGGCGGGTGGCGGTGGGGCAAATGTCAATAGCATGTCCATGATGTCCAAGGCGGGCAGGCTAAACCTCTAACAATTGAAGTAACAAGATAAAAATTACGTCATGTCTAGTTACGCTAACCTCGCTGCTGAACGTACATTTGGCGCGAAGCGCCGTATGTGCGTATGTATATGCGTATGTATGTATGTATGTGCGTACCTGGCGCTCCACCATTCACAAGGCAGCCGTCTCCTTTGAGGAATCTCGCAGAGCTAGCCTTAGGGACAAGTGGCTTAGGAGAATAAACCTCCCCCTGCAGTCACCGCGGTCGAACCTGCGTGTCCCGGATTGGCCTTCGCAGCCACGAGCATGCCTGCAGACGACGTGGACAACCCTTGTAGAATCTTCGTTTGCGAAGTCAAGCCAAGAGAGAGAGAGAGAGAGAGAGAGAGAGAGAGAGAGAGAGAGAGAGAGAGAGAGAGAGAGAGAGAGAGAGAGAGAGAGAACAATGAACAATGACAATGAACAATGAACTTTTATTTACAACGGTAGAAGTATTTGGTTACAAGACCAATTTTCAAACTTGCCGTTGAGAGAGAGAGAGAGAGAGAGAGAGAGAGAGAGAGAGAGAGAGAGAGAGAGAGAGAGAGAGAGAGAGAGAGAGAGAGAGAGAGAGATGTATGTAAACAAGAGAATCTCCGATATTTCTCTACTCACAAGCTTGAAACTTGGCGAAATACTTTCTTAAGTGGGTGGCTAAGAGAGCGTCCCAGCATATTGTAATTGAATGTCTCATTGAAGACATAAACAACCGTTTATAGGAAGTCGGTTGACCCAGATTTTGGCACCATTTTCGCAAGTCTTGAAGCGAAAGCGAATCTCATATCACGTTAAATATAAAATTACCTATAAAAAAAAAAGAGAAAAAAAAAACGTCATGACAAATGACGTTTGACAAACCAACGACGCGTATGCACTGCGCGCGCCCCTTCTAGAGTTCACTATGACGCATTGGCACATCTGCGAGGCTTTTTCAAAAGGAGATATTTCAACATCAGAATCAAGTCAAAGACAAAAGGTAGAGACCTTTGACAGAGAAGACAGCTGTCATATAGAAGGGACTTTGTGTGTTATGGTTCATACCATCTTGTTTCATATTTTGTTTGTTTGTTTGTTTGTTTGTTTGTTTGTTTGTTTTAACATAGCTTGTGGGCTCACACAGAGTTTGTTACTTTTATTACAAAGTCCATGGTGACATCCCCAAAAGGTGGTATTACAACACTCACTGAGTCTAGAGGTGTTCCAATAATCAGGAGTGGATCGAATACAGTGGATCTTCTGACATACCAGATAGTGGACTAAAGGCTTGTAATCCATTTTGGGATGCGTCAAAGACGCACTTTTTTTTCCTTCTCACTTTCGAAATTGTCTATGGTCATAAAGTTTCTTGCAACAATGGTCTTCCCACTTGTATTGTAATTCAAGGGCTGATTCAAAAATGTTGTCTGTTCTTAGTTGGACCCACCCTGATTGTCTCTCTCGATTCGCTACCGCTGAGCGGTAGCGAATCGAGGGAGACAACAAGGGTGCCGATGGACCTTAAATTGGAAGGAATGCGCCGTTGACCAGCTGAGCATAGAAATTACATTTTCACAGACGACGAGACACTCAACCAGGCAGATTAAATGACATATTTGCTCGCCACATAGTGTGTGTTATGGCTCTGAAAATCGTGAAGAAAACAAGTACACGCACAAATCGCTTCTTGAAACTTCGAAAACAGATCTAACTATGATTAGAAGAGTAAAACTATGTTTTACAAGCAACAGGCGCACGGAAAAGAAGTGCGAAAAAGAAAGAAAGAAAAGAAACAGAAAAAAAGAGTGAAAGAAAGAAAGAAACAAAAAAAGGAGAGAAAATGATTCCAAGCAGGAAAGAAACACACAAAAAAAAGACACTTTAAAAAACAAACAAACGAATAAATAACCCCACGCAGTAAGAAAACAATGAAAAAGTGTCTTGAAAAGTGCAACTGGAGACACAAAGGAAACAACCTTGAATAACAAAAACAAAACAAAAATAAATCAATCAATGAAGAAAAAGAAGAATACTCTGAACATGTCGCCTGCAGCGCTGCTCTTTCGGTGCCAAGGAGAAATCGTGTCTGAAAGCAGAACTCACACAGCCCTCTCTGGCATCGCATTGCACATCAGAATCGCATGCCCTGAGTTTCCCCTTACCCTACCACGTCTCCATTTCTCTGATGAGTCTCTTTGACTCGCGACTATTTCCTATCGTTACTCATTCGAGACGTCAGTGCAGCATCCGGATACGCGGCTTTACGCCGCGTATCCGAATGCAGCACTGACGTCTCGAAAGTGTTATCATGTTTCACGAGTATCGTGCACGTGAGAAGTAAGGCGTAGAAGTCTCCATATATTTGTGTTCTATTTAAATAGTTTTTTTCTGTGATTATTTTGTTACATTTATTTGTTTGGTTTTGTTTCTTAGCCACTTCACTGCCGAGAGAAAAAAAAATGTAAGCGCGATCCAACTGCAAGAGACATAGATCCTCATGAGCCCCTGCGAATGCAGGGGCTCATGCGGATCTATGCCTCTTGCTGTGACCAAGTTGTATCCATGTTTCTTGCACGGTGTTGGCTTTGGGTCGTTGAATGAACCAAGATTTCAGAAACAGAAATGTACGTACAGTGTACGTTCAGTGTCAGGGAAGAGGTTAATCGTCTAGAGCTGTTATCTTTTAATAGGCGAGATTATTATTATTATTATTATTATTATTATTATTATTATTATTATTATTATTATTATTATTATTATTATTATTATTATTATTATTATTATTATTGATATCGTTGCTGTCGTGGCTGATTATTACTATTGTTGTTGTTGATGATGTTGTTGATGCTGTTGATGATGTTGTTGTCATTGGTGTTGTTGTTGTTGTTGTTGCTGTTGTTGTTATTAGATACTGGTCTTTGTCAAAACATACACAGAGATTTTCGATTTTGTTTTGTTCTCAAAACACGTTTGACCTTCTTAAAAAAGAACAGAAATAGTGGCAGTGACGTTTTGCGTTTTCTCATGGCCTGTAATTGACAGCGCTATCACGTCAGACGCTCAAGAATCACTGATCTAAAAGTATCCACGTCACGTACTTGTACATCCAAACCTTCTTACTTGCCCTTAGATTAACCTCAGTTAACTGCCAGTGGACGCAGATTGTGTTTCTGAAATCCTTCTTCATTCAGCGCCAAAGATTCCCAGCCGTCCAAAGAAAATGGACACAAAGCGGTGTCAGCAAGAGACATATATCTTCATGAGCCCCCGCGACTGCGGGGGCTCATGAGGATCTATGTCTCTTGCACATGGGAGGTGTTCACCTTTTTTTTTGGGGGGGAAGCGTCAAACTGGAACGCTTTGTTAACGTTTGATGATTTCTGAAATCAGTATTTTTTTCATTCAGTGCCGTAAAGACCCCCAACCGTCCTAGGAACATGGATACAAAATGCTGTGAGCAAGAGACATAGATCCTCATGAGCCCCCCGAGACTACGGGGGCTCATGAGAATCTATGTCTCTTGCACTAGTCTTGGATCGTGTTCACTGGGTTGGTTTTTTTTTTTCGAAGAAGTAAAACTCTGATAATTGCCTGGTCTGTAGACCAGAGAATAAATTGTACGAACCCACCCCAGTCGCCAAGTACAATACACAGGCAGATTCTCGGGAGGCCCTGCAGCTACAGGACCTCATGAAATTCTGTGCATGCTATAAAAGAAAAATGTCTAGGTGACGGAACGACAGACTGCTGCTTTCTCCAAGGATACATTCCATGCATTCCACTCTGAACTTTTCTTCCTCATTCTTTCATTTTTAATTTTTTTTTTAAAAATCACTCGTATTTTGGGAACTATTTGTTTGGAGAAGCGAAAGACGATGCCAGCTATATTGACGAATGACAGTAGCACGACTCAATCCAAAAACAGTATTATTTGTAAATGCCATTTCATCATGTCGTGACGTCCATGCTGTAATTTTCGCGATAGAAAAAGAACGGAAACGGTCGTATCCCACTTCATGCCCGCCATCGCATCTTGAGGACCTATGTCATAATTATCTTGTTATGAATAGGTTGCATATATATGTGTTCCACTGACAAAAGCCATAAATGTGAACAGTTGTGTTTTGTTGTGTGGTTTTTTTTTTTTTTTGTTTGTTTGTTTGTTTTCTGTTTTTTTTTTCTTTCTTTCTTTCTTTTTTTCTTTATACATAATTATTGTTAATTGTATAAATTTGCGAGTGAAAATGACAGTTGTATCTTTGTTGACGAGCAAAGAGAAATGCGGTATTATTAGAATCGTCGGGGAAAAAAAACTGTAGTGTTTCCGACTATATCCAATGATGTCGCATTGCTGTTGCTCGTCAGTATAGTTTTATTTGTGTGCTGGTCTGTGATTTTGAACCACTCGACTCTTGTCAAATGGGGAAAAAAAAAAAAAACTTTAACAGAATATGTGTTAATTTATGGTTTGGGACATTGCGTTGCCAAGCTACTAATCCGTTAGGTTAAAATTTCGGAGACCACCACACATTCATATAAAGGGACGTATTTGGACATATAAGGAGACGTGTTGGACATACAAGGGGATGTATTTGGACATATAAGGGGACGTGTTGGACATACAAGGGGATGTATTTGGACATATAAGGGGACGTGTTGGACATACAAGGGGATGTATTTGGACATATAAGGGGACGTGTTGGACATACAAGGGGATGTATTTGGACATATAAGGGGACTGTTGGACATACAAAGGGATGTACTTGGACAACTCGGGGTAGGTTGCAGAGCGTAAATGTACATTCTGTAAAATCGAAGTTGCCGACAGTCTGAGGGCTTTCACTTGTCCGGAAACAAGGAAATTGGGGGGGGGGGGGGGGGGGGGGCGGCTTATATGTACTTACCCATTAAGCAAAGGTCCTCGGGTCAACATCGGCCGCATGTGCGCGGGCCCACTGCGGCTGACGTCGGCCCGAGGGTCTTTTGCTCACCTGCTAGATCGTGGTCCCCTCACCGTTTGCTCCAGTTAGGTCTGTGTGTAAGTGAAGAGTAATTGAAATTGAATCAGCGCGTGCGACCGCCCCAAATCAGACCATCGATCAAATTAAGCTTGTCTCACACGCGTCTTCCAGTCCAGTGGCGTGTGCAGGAAGCATAGATTCTCATGAGCAACTGCAGTCTGCAAGGGGCTCATGAGAATCTATGCTTCTCCGCTTGCTTGAACGGATTGGAACTGTTTTATTTCTTTCTGGGCTGCACAGAAGATTGTACAGTTCAATCCTGCGGCTGTCTAATCTACTTACGTCTACAAAATAGCGTTTTATCGTCGAGGCAAAGTTAGCGTCTGAAAGGGAAATTAGCCTAAATCGCAAACAAATGAGGCTATGTTTTGCATGCACAATATACGTTTGCGTGGTTGTATGTACGTCAGTATGCAAGTGTGTTTTCGTCTTTTAACTCCTTACGCCCTGATGACGAAATTATCACATTTTTGTAGATATCCTCTGAAGTCTTTGTCACAGTTTTGGAGACAGATCGACCATGATATTTCAAGGCTGGTGTCAGAATACATTGGAACCTAGAGGCGCCAAGCTATTCTGACACTAACCTTGAAATATCGTGGTCGATCCACATCATGTCGTAGTCTTTCAGGGCTTTATGGGTTAAGGGTCATGTGGTCAGTTTTAGCCGTTGGCGAGTTCAGCCTAGGGGTATTTCCATGAATACGGTCAAACCATCAAAAAGTGGAGCGGATGGTCTGCTTAGAAAGATGCTCGCCTTATGCAGGTGGTCACATTGACAGCTTTAACTGTACAAGAAGAGCACAGAAGTCAACATTTAAAAAAACCCAGAAATATGTCCGTTTATGCACATTAACCATTGTTATCTTCAGTTTAAAAACCATATATGAAATGAATAACCTCTACATCTTTGCACTGAGATACTTAATACTTTGAAGACTATTTAATCAATAGGTGACCCACTGACGTAATAGGTGACCCACCGAGTAGTTTTCGATAGTATGGCTCGAAAATAGCATTTCGTACAATTAGCCAGAAGTAAGTAGGCTGCAAAAGAAAATTAAACTCCCCCTTCCAGAAGCAAATTTTATGAACCACCGCAGCTTCACGGTCTGAGGTAAACCAGCATGCGGGGGCTCATGAGGATCTATGTCTCTTGCACTTGGTCGTTGTTGGCTATTCTCTAGCAGGAAAAAAAAAATCCCTTTCGCCGCCATTTCTCCGGCGTCAAACAGACATTATCCGAAGCAGTAGAAACATTTGTAGCGTTTTGCGCCCTGTGGATGTTGTCTCTGCAATAATGGAAAGTACCACCATTGGCTTGTCAGGAAGTGCCATTTTCGCCGCCCCTAATAGTCATCGCGGTCGTTCTTGCGGATTGGCACTACAGGCAGTTGACGATCAAATCAGTCTTGTGCTTCATGGTTACAGGTACATTTAGTATCGGCGTTTACTGCTGTGACAACATTGAGACTTTAAAAAGATAAAACTGCGGTGATTTTATTTTATGTATTTTATTTATTTTATTTATTTTATTTATTTTATTTTATTTTATTTTGCTTCTTGTGTTTGGATTTCATCGCTTGTCTGTAGCTTATCATCTTATACAGCAAACATTGAACATGAAATATGTTTTAGTGGACCAGTTTGATCTAACACGATTTCTCAAACCAGATCAACACCGGACAATAGGGCCATGCAGCCAACAGACATGTGCATGGTCTCTACTGGAGAGAACGAAAACAAACATGTTTGGAATTGAACCTTATCGACTCTGGTTTTTTGTGCCCTTTCGTTTGCCTGTATATGGTTAACCCCGGACGAGGCCTCAATCGTTTTCGGGGGGCTCTAGCTAGGATATAGTGAGACGAGTTTGAGCTAGCAAATGGTACCGATCGAAACAATATAAAGACCTTTGGACTGGACGATCAGGTCGTGTGCGGATCTCTCCATCAGCCTGCAAGTGAAGTGGTCGACTGGCAGCAGCCGAACAACCGATGACCAGCCTCTAATTGTAAAGCGCAGATGCAGTTTTTTTCCTATCAAGAGGTATATGTTTTCATGGCCTCCTAGCTCATGGATTGTTTTCTTATAAGGATTGATTAAGGTTGATAGGTAATTGCCGAACGTCCAGTGTTTTTGCCTACGGTCGGACACAGGTCTAGTCCAACGTATTTATGACAAGAGGCATAGATACTCATGAGCCCCCGCGACTGCGGGAGCGCATGAGAATCTATGCCTCTTGCAAATGACGTTCCTGGCGTTCTCGTGAGGAGTGTTTACAGTCGATTGGTAGCGGCAGACGCTACTGGGAGAAGGAGCATTGCAGGAAACGGGGTGGTCGATTGATGGATAAAGATATAGCTGCAGTAATCCTTCCAAGACTAAAATCCTTTTCTCGTGCACCCTTTACATGAAGTACACAGACGTAAATGCTATCAGCAAGAGGCGTAGATCATCATGAACTCCCGCATTTGCGGGGGCTCATGAAGATCTACGCCTCTTGCATAGATGTAGCCTATTTCAAGAGGTCACTCTCAAACTCAGCGTCCAGAAACGTCCTTTTTTTTTTCTAGCTCGTCTTCAAATACCCATTGGTCTCCTACGCGTTAGGTACACACGTGTTGATTCTAGTGGATCCTCATTAGCAGGACATGAGCCTCAGTACATGTGGGATTCGTTAAAGTTTGTCTCGGAATGTTTCAGACGTCGGAGAGAGAAAAATCTTCATTTAAACAGGAATGTAATCATGATCAACGATACTCGGTAAACTATTTCGCGAAGATGAGTTTGCTAAAATGTAAACTGCAGCTGAAAAATTAATGATGGAGTTATACATGTCAGCAGATTGTATTACTATGTCTTCTGTCTTCTGGGTTGTTTTGTCTTGTTGCTGTTGTTGTTCTTGCTGCTGTTGTTGTTGCTGTTGTCTTTGTTGCTGTTGTTTTTGTTGTTTTGTTGTTGTTGCTGTTGTTGCTGTTTTATGTTGTTGTTGCTGTTGTTTTGTTGTTACTGTTGTTGCTGTTTTATGTTGTTGTGGTGATGTTGTTGTTGCTCTTGTTCTTGTTCTTTTTGCTGTTGTTGTTCTTCAGTTCTCGAAAGGAATCAGCAAAATATCATTTTTTCTTAGATCTCAAAAATCTTAGACTTAGACTCAAGATTGTCAGCTTTGTCGGGTTTTTTTGTCGTTTTTTTTTTTCAGAGACGAATGAGTTATCCCATTCGTCAGGATGCTTACAAGATTACATACTTTGTTTCCCGTGGCCTTCTGTAATGAAATTCTTTATGTAAGGTCATAAGACATTACTCATAATGAGGTTTTAAGACTACAATGTCTGGACTTTGTATTTGATGGCATCGATTTTCGGTGTCTGCTCGGGTTAAATGACAGCAGTCATTTTTTTCCCCTTTAAATAACATCTTACCTAACGGGGGCAAGGCAAACGCTACCCATCTGCAAAAGACATAAGCCCTCATGAGCCCCCGTAGTCGCGGGGGCTCATGAGGGTTTTTATCTCTTGTTGGTCCTATGTTTTTTTACGCCAATTTTTGGTCACACTTTCATTGTATTCTTTACACGAATGTCCAGTCGTGTGCAGGCGTGCAATTCGTGATCGCTGGCAGCAAAAGGGGCGAATGAACTAACTCGAATTCTGGACGAGGTTGTCCGACCCTTCCATCTGCAAGTGACATAGAGTCAAATGAGCCCGTACAGCCGCAGGTGCTCACGACAATCTGTGTGCTTGCTAATCAAAATCGACTCCAGCTGCTCCCCCCAAAAAAAATGAGGTGGTATGTGCGGTTAACCCCTTTTACTACCGGATCACAAAGAGCAACACCCAAATACAAGAGGCATCGATCCTCATGAGCCCCCGCTGTCGCGGGGGCTCATGAGGCTCTATGCCTCTTGCCAACACCACCGTGTATCCATTTTCGTTGCACAGCTGCAGATCTGTGGCGCTGAATCAACACCAATCACCCGTGGCATTTAAGGAGTTAAGCGTATATTATTAAAAGAAATCTTATCAAATTTCTCTCATCCTGTACGCATTTGGCTGAGCTTTGTCCTCTTCGAGTTGTCCAAGATCATTGCGTTCGATATGGTATCTATTTATGTACATCTTTTTTTTTTTTGAGCGGAACACAGTTTTCAGGACAGGAAACAGTATCTGCTTTCTTGAAATCGCGATCTGCTTGTGTCTATAATAGAACAGTTTTTTCCTACATTATTTTTTTAAAAGTTATTTGTGTGTGTGTGTGTGTGGGGGGGGGGGGGGGGGCTGTTTTAAACGAAAAAGTTTCTATACTTTCCAACTCTGATTAAGTTTGAAACTGTTGGAAAGTTTTGTCTGTGTCATGCACAAAAACCTGACACTTTCGTTCACAACAGAAAGCTAAACTCTGTACTGTACATATACGCCCATGCTAGCTCTATTCGCGGCCTGGAGACACAGCAGTATGAACGGGAATTTTGTGCTCTTTAAAATAAAATAAACTGCTGGCAAGTGTGTGATTTTGGACCTTATGGCTTAGAGCCGTGAGGTCCAAAATCACAGACCAACACACACACGAAGGTGTTATTAACAGAAGAAAACATTACGCAATATTAAAAAAAAAAAAAAAAAAAAAAAAAAAAAAAAACAGCGACATGAGCACGATGTATTGCTGTAATAAAATCACATAGATAGCTCTCAGATCATGAATACATTCCGACTTAGACATTTATGGCGTTCTTTATAGGATATAACTCTTTCGAGGCATATGTTACGCCACACCTTCAATGGCACTGGTCGCAGATCGTGTTTCTGAAGTCTTTGTTAACTCATTCTACCCCAAGACCGAAATCCCCAAATTTTGCCGTTGTCCTCTGAAGACTGCATTGCAGTGCAGGACATAGATCGACCATGATAGTTCAAGGGTGATGCCAGAATAGCTTGGCGCCCATAGGCGCCAAGCTATTCTGGCATCACCCTTGAACTATCATGGTCGATCCTTATCTTGCCGTGGTGTGTCTGGGGTAGAATGAGTTAATTCACCACCGGAGAGCCCCAGCCGTCCAAAGGATATGGACACTACGAAGTCGCGCCATCAAGAGTCATAGATCCTCATGAGCCCCCGCGACTGCGGTGGCTCATGAGGATCTATGCCTCTTGCAGTTGGCACTTGTTCGTTTTTTTCTCGGCAGTGAACTGAATAGCGCTTGCGTACCAGTCGCAAGAGATAGATGGACCCTAATATGGTTCAGTGTAGGCCCCTTCTCCACTGAGAAAGTATTGATATGTTTTACACGTCATTATGTTTGGGGGGGCGGGGGGGCAATTTGTACTCCTTATGGCTATATATGTTTGATGATCTTGTACTTGTTCACAAGCAGTAGATGTATTATAGCTGGTGAGTTGCCAAAGTACCCGTGACCGCTGTCTGGCGTCTAGAGACGCGTGCAAAGTAGGCCTAGTGGTCTCTTTCGTACACTCTACAGCGTAATATAAAGAAGACACCTATACACTACACGCGTCCCTCGACCCCGGACTGCACCTGTTGATTATGTAGAATTTATTTCCACATGGATGTGTTGCAACTTTACTTCATGCACCTGTCTTGTTCTCCATTTTTGGGTTGTCGGGTCTTCTTGCACATACGTACCCCACATATACGCTATTAACCCTTTCACTACTGAGGAAAAATACAAGCAAAACCCAACAGCAAGAGGCATAGAACTTCATGAGCCCCCGCACCTGCGGGGACTCGTGAAGTTCTATGTGTCTTGCTGACCGAGTTATGCTTCTATGTTCTTTGGGCGGTCGGGGCTCTTTGGCGACAAATGAACACAGATTTTGTAACATAATCTGCGACCGCTGGCGGGGAAGGGGTTAAACTGTAAAAGATAATCGCCTATTGCGTCACCCTTTGTTTATGTTGTTATTACATCCAGTCACATGGCAACGTTGGCTAAAGAAGGCTTGTAAAGCCAACGGACTGCCACTAAGGCGTTTAGTGGTTTTATTTTCCATCATATTAAAAACTGGCTCAATATGAGTTGATTCTTTTTATTTTCGACTGATATTCAATATCAAAGGTGCAATGGCATGTCAAACATTGAAATCTTTCTCTCTATTTTATTGAATTCACGCGTGTCAATACATTATTTGATGTTAACTATACTCAATACGTTTTTATTTTGTTGTCGTTGACGCATTTTTTTTTTAATAAATTAACTGTCCATGAAATATTGAAACCTTTCTATTTCTTGAACTCAAACGTCCGCTACAGTATTTGATTTAAAAAAAAGACTTAACACGTTTTTATTTTTCTATTGACTGACATTCTTTAACGTCAAATGTTCAGTCGTCTGTGAAATATCCAATCTCTCCGTGCATTGAATTCATTCAATACGTGTGGGTGTGTGATTTCATGCCTGCGGATTTATCGCATGCTATAGCTTGACCTTCGTTCCTTCTTTCAGTGCGAGAGATCATTGTGTTCTGGTCTGTGATTTTGGACCTTACGGCTGAAAGCGCTAAGGTCCAAAATCACAGACCAGTACACGTCTGTATATC
Source organism: Semisulcospira habei (assembly GCA_036245525.1). NCBI lineage: Eukaryota > Metazoa > Mollusca > Gastropoda > Semisulcospiridae > Semisulcospira > Semisulcospira habei. Next base: position 103,858,358 of record BTPG01000008.1, on the reverse strand, counting down.
GTTGCTTTCCTTTTCACTCAGGCGTCAAAACGCCGACCAAAATATTTGCACAGGCTTTGAACGGTGTTTCAATGAAAGCATTTGAACGACAGGTATGCACAAAGCACCGCGAAGCGAGAAGCTACACGGGAGACACTGGAACTGCACCCATCTGCAAGAGGCATAGATCCTCAGGAGCTCCCCTGGAAGTCTGCGGGGTCTCATATAGATCGATACCTCTTGATCTAAGCCTGTTGTTCATGTATGTTTCGTACACCGGCGAGGTCTGGGGAAATTGTTGTGTGTTCGATCTGTTTGCGGTCCGTGAAAGTTAAGTATGCGCTGGGTGTTAGACTGTTACGAAAGAGTGTTGCCAGCTGCCGAGGAAGAAATGAGCACCAAACTTTTGCAAGAAGCATGGATCCAAATGAGCCCCCGCGTTGCGGGGGCTCATGATGATCTATGCCTCTTGCTGAAACCGCTTTGTGTCTACGTTCCTTTGACGGCTGGGGATCAAAAGGCTCTTGACCGTCGGAGTGTTTACTCTCCGAATTATGAGAAATGTTGTGGTGTTTTTCACTGTTCTTTCACCGACATTTTGACAAGTTACCAAACACGATGGGCCGAAAACAGCATTCACTGTCAAAAACAAAGAAACAAGCAAACAAACAAACAAACAAACAAACAAACAAACAAACAAACACAAAACAAACAAACACAAAACAAACAAATACAAAACAAACAAACAAAGAAACAACAACAAAACTAGCGAGTCCAGTTTCTGTTATCCACCGATGAATGTGCATTTTGTCGCAATGACCTTGTGATAAAAATGTGCCGCAAGCAACCTGGTTCCAGGGCGGGCTTTGATTGCTCACATTCCGACGCAGAATTCTCAATGTTGTCTCGTCTCGAATAAAACTGTTCTACCCTTCATTTCACAACCCATGTGAGTAGGTGCACATAACAAGGGTTTTCTACTGACTTGTGAGCATTGGGGGGGGGGGGGGACGGGGGGGGGGGGGGGGGTCTCCCGTACACATAGGAAGAAGAGCATAAAGTCCATCCTGTTACGGCATTCAATCGTCATGATCAAACAGAAGTTAACCCTTTTCGTGTCGGTAGAGGGTTTTGTCGCGATGATTCGTAGGACTCATCGCGACAAAACCCTCTACCGACACGCAAAGGGTTAACCCTCATGCAGCATGTCTCAAACGCTGACTTCACAAATGACGGATGGGACGAATGATTTGACCAATGTCTACAAATGTGCAATCTAGACTATAAAAAAGATGAGTAGTGCATTGTATTCTTTTAACCCTTTTAGCGCCATGGACGCATTTCCCAAATTGTGGAAGTGTTACTTAACGACTATGTCAGTACCACTTGCAGGAGGTGGATTGACCATGATAATTCAAGGGTAGTGCCAGATTACCTTGGCGCCTTGAATTATCATGGTCAATCGATCTCCTGCTGTAAGGTGTTGGCGCTGAAAGAGTTAATATATCCATCTTGGAAAAAAAAAAGGGTTTTAAACCTGACAATTGTATAAATGGTGTTGTACTTGTCCGTCCTAAGCATGTTTCTTTCTTTACTGAAAATTTCTTGAGAAAATATGAGGCGTGTCTCGAACTATATCATTTGTTGCCTGTCAGCACATGGCGTGCGTCGCGAACAAGTTTGACCCAATGTATAGAGATTCAATATTTATTCTGCGTATGACAAACTATGACAGCTAATGGTCACGCATGTTTTGGCGTGTGCACGATTCCGTGCTGTCTCCCGGCGGACATCTCTGGACGCATGTGTTCGGAGTAATTGCTTTTCTATCGATTTTCCACGCTAAGAGCCAGTTTAAAGTGAAAGGGGGACAACTGCTTAGCCCATTCATCTCTCACACGCTATCAAAAGGTTGTGGGTCGATCGTGATGGTTATAAGGTGGTGCCAGAATAGCTTGGCGCCTCTAGGCGCCAAGCTATTCTGGCACCACCTTTGAACTAAAAGAAAAAATGATTGATCCGTCTCCGGAGCTGTCTTCGGAAGACAACTCCCTATGATTGGATTTTACTTTCAAGGCTGTTCAAAAAAGCGACTGTCCAAATCCGTAGCAACGCAAAAGAAATAGTGGATCACTTCACCAGTACCGTACAGCCGAATATCTGAGAACCGTACATCATACTTTGTAGAGTTCATTGGTGTGCAAAGCTTTTACTAAACTGTTTGACATAGTTCTGGATCATGAATGAGTGTCTTCATAAAAGGAAGGTTCATGAGTGTTATTCAGCAGGTGTCAGTTTTAAAACAGGCTTCAGTTATTGTTTGTTCCGCTTGGCTAGTTTTGTTTCGTGATCGTACACTCGCTTTTGCGTTGCTAAGGCGCAATCCTGTCTTTTACGTATTCCAACACTGTACAGGAAGTGTTACAACAGAAAAAAAGTGGACCGTTTAAGCTGTTTTATTTGTACACGCAATTTAAAACAAGTTCTGCGTATTAACTTCCTGCTCGTGACATTCTCTTAGTTATTCTTTCTCCATCGCCAGCAAAACGTAGATGTTCATGAGCCCATACTGTCAGTCTCACGAGTCATTTGCATCTACATCTACAATCCACGATTGGTGAGGCACAACTAGTGGCACCACGGGCCAGCGTTTGAAGTCGGTAAGCAAGGTGTTCCGCTATAGCGGAGCACATTGCTTAGTGACTTGCGCAGGATTTAAGCTCTCTCGTGCAACTGAGGCCAAGCTCAGAGTGATTGAGACTTTGGGTGAATTTTTTTCTCAGCTAACCCATTGTCTGGTCCGGTGGTCTACACTTTCTCCGGTGTTATCTTAGCTAATCACACCTTATGGATTACGGATGTGCGTATTAATTTTTTTTCGTACCGGAAAAAGCAGATTAGGTTTTTGAAATCATTGTAAATTCAACATCAAAGATCCTAAGCTGTCAAAGGAACATTGATACAAAGTGGTTTCAGCAAGAGGCATAGATCCTCACGAGCCCCGCAGTTGCATGAGGATCTATACTTCTTACAGTTGGGTGGTATTTTTCTCGGCAGTGAACGGGGTAGAGGACTAGAGAGACATGATGTCAGCTAATGGCTTCAAAATGGTGGAAAAGTCCAATCATTGTGCAAGAAGCAGCCTTTGAAGAGCTGTCTTGAGTCGTGAGAGAGAAGAAAAGCTGTCTTGAGAGAGAGAGAGAGAGAGAGAGAGAGAGAGAGAGAGAGAGAGAGAGAGAGAGAGAGAGAGAGAGAGAGAGAGAGAAACAGAGAGAGAGAGAGAGAGAGAGAGAGAGAGAGAGAGAGAGAGAGAGAGAGAGAGAGAGCATAGTCCTGCAAATGCACCCATTTAGGAATTGCGGATAAAAATTGTGTAGACTTTGCCCTTTCATTGCTTATGAATATGTGTTGATTTACTGCCGTCTGTAGTGTTGCTTGTTTCAGATATAGAAGTCAAGAAAATATAAAAAAGCTAAGTGCACTTTTACAAATGCATCAGTTTGTAACCCGCAACACAGTTCTTCTGCACGTCCATTAGTCATGTGCTTAAAAACCATTAACTACCTTCGACCGGGGAGTATAAAAACCAATTGCTGCAAGCAAGAGGAATAGATTCTTATGAGCACCTGCGAATGCAGTGGCTCATGAGAATCTCTGCCTCTTGCAGGAGGAATTGACTAAAGAGCCAAAAACGTATGGTTTCGAGGAAAAGGTATAGATTTTCATGAGCCCATGCGAGTGCATGGGCTGATGAGGCTCTATGCCTCTATGGGTCTGTGTTAAGGAGCCCCCTACAATGATAAATGTTAAGTTTTGGATGATGGGCGGATGGCCTGATGGCTGATGGCTTCCGATTGACTGCCGAGATTGGCGGGGATGGTTCTGCACTGATTAGGACGCCATTCACTTTTATCACGTTCCGCAACTAACCCCCGGCCCCTCTCATCCTGCTGCCCTCATTTGGCGTAAGATTGAACCCCCCACCCCACCCCACCCGCTCGCTAACACACACTCACACTCCCCACCCCCTCCCCCAAGTCCATTTTCCCCCGTTTTCACACTCGGGTCTGCCCTGTGGGAAGTGGCTGGGGACGTCGGCCCGATTGGCTTTTGCTCATTGGATAGTTGTAAAGGTCCTGTTTCGTCTGGGGTTTGTGTTGCCATCTCCCCACGGTCTATTCACTTCAGTATTTACTGTATCTTTACTGTGCTGAAAGCTTACGCTTATCTACAATTGGAGGGTGTTTGCGTGCAACCGCTTAATTAACAAATAATTATTTGGGTTTTCGAGGGAAACAAAAACAATATCTATATTTCGCTTAAAATATGTGAACCGAGACTTTCTTCACAAAGTGATTATGAGCGTTTCCTGTTGATAGAGCTACAGGTTCGAGATTTTGGCAGAAAATCCGGTGGGGGGGGGGGAGGGGAGGGGGGGGAGGAGGGAGGGCAGGGGGGAGTCGAAGGAAGCAAACGTATCAACAAGATGGGATGAACCATAACCCACACAATCCCTTCTATATGCGAGCTGCCCTCGCTGTCAAGGGTCTCTACCTTTCGAAGGAAGCAAACATATCAACAAGTTGGGATGGACCTTAACCCACAAAATCCCTTCTATATGCGAGCTGCCCTCGCTGTCAAGGGTCTCTACCTTTCGTCTTTAACCTGATTCTGATGTTGAAATATCTCCTAACGAAAAAGATAAGCAGATATGACAATGCGTCAGTGAGCTCTATAAGGGCGCAGTGCATACGCGTCGCTGGTCTGTTATTTTTTGTTTTGTTTGTTTGCTGGTTTGTTTTTGTTTGCGTAATTATTTTTCGTGATATGAGTTTCACGAGAAGATGGTGACAAAACTAGAATTTCACGGTAAGATTTCAGTCTTGCTATAATTTGTGTGAAATTAGGTTGACTTTACCTAGCTACGTGATACACTAAGTACACCTGCATGCTCTTCTGAAAGCGCGTCGATGTGT